>BSBK01000957.1:200000-472500 GCA_027943335.1 Chamaecyparis obtusa
CGCTGTAATTTCCCTCCAAATTATTGAAAGGGGGTTTTGGGGGCAATGCCTCCGAAAGCTCAAATAACTTTTAATATTTTAGTAAGGTGTCATAAGTTACTTTTATATCATCTGACATATAGTAAACCTATTTTTTATAACCATTGGATGATCCTAAATCAATGGAATAAATCCTATTTTGGTCCAAACTTTTAAAGGACACCAAGTTCCAGAGAAAGTCTCCGAAATAAAGACATGTGTCCACATTCAAATTTATTTCAGGCCAAAATTTGAAAGGATAAAAAGTCCCATGAAAAGTCTCTGGAATAGAGACACATGTCAAATATATGTACTTAACCTGTACCCTAACTTACATTTTGACCACATATTGGCAAATATGAGCATCGATTAAGACAAGCTTTGGAAATTATAGGTGAAAATATTCAATTTACTATGTGGAAAAATTAGATACTATTGGCGACAACATCATTGAAGTCCATATCACTATTTGTGATTGGCCTATGCATGGGACCCAATTTTTATAAAGTGCTTGCGACATGGCCACCCTGAAAGTCTAATTTTTTTGCCAAATTTTGGGTCCCCGACGAGTGAGATTAGCCAATTGGTGAATATTCGCCACTAAAGTTATCCTTGGACATAATCTAACCTAGAGACATCTTCTCTTTCTTTTTTGACTCCTATCTCCTTCCCCAGGGTTTGGGCTTTCAAAAATTCATAAATTAACAGTAACAGACCCTCATGTACAACAAGATTAGTTATATTATTCTCCCTAAAGCCATTACTATTATCATTTATTGAAGAATACAAGTAGAATGGAACGGAAAACTTCATATCATTTCTAAGATGATTCAATAGCACGAAGTGGTAGGTATTGATCCTGTCAAACCTGGTGTCCAACATGACATAAGAGATTAGGGCTTTGAGAAAAAACTTCCACAACATTTTGATACCTTCAGGCTGGTAGTAAGTGCCCATTTTAACAATAGCTTTCTTCTCATCCTTATCTCTCACAAAATCATTGATGGTAGTGTCAAAGATTTTACGGTCCCTATAGAATATTTTTCCTACAATAGCCTGGATACTAGTGTCTTTCAATATGACCTCCTTAGTGACTGTGAAATTCTTTCCCTCAATCTCTATGCACCCTTCATTCCATCTTTTCACAAAAATATTAGTGACCACCTGCTTGCTTCCATGTAACCTTTCAATGAAGGTCGCTATTTCCCCTTTTTGCAAAGCATTCCAGACCTTAGTGTGTCTCTTCCATTTCACACTGTCATTCATGGGCTCCCTTTTGTGTCTTTCCCCTCCCATCACTCCGTGATAGAATTGGTCAATTTTCTAGTAAGGAAGATAGCTATTGTTCAGATTTTTTCTAGCAATGGTTGTCTTGACCTTTCTTCTTTTTTTCTTTTGGAAATGGATGCTAATCTTGGGAATGAATACCAAGAAAGTGTGTGAAAGGGACATGTAGTTATTAGCCTTTCAGTCCATCAAGTACTTTCCATTTATGGAATGACACCTGCAATAAACCATATTATAATTCATTATTATCATTAATGATTCCCTCCTTTCCTTAGTATTTGTCCCTCTTGACTAGATCCTTCACCTCATGAGGGAAATATCTATCATGAAGCCACCTCATCATACCTTCCTTTTTAATCGCCAAGTTGAAAAACCAGCTACTACATAGTTGGCTTCCCTCTACACGTGGTATATGTGAACCTCTTCAAAAGAATTTAAAAGGCCCCATGTTTCTTCTATCATATTGGAGATAGTCCATGAAGGGGAATGATTAAGTTTTAAACAGTTTATGATGTTCTTGGAGTCTCCTTCGAGCCAGATCTTTTTGACCCCTATGTCATGGGCAAGTTTGGTGACTTGGAGGGTAGTGCTTGCTTCAACAAAGTGATTTTTTTGAGTGCCGAGAGGTAAGATGACAACAATAGACCCAAAACCATAGCTATTCCTGATCACACCTCCACTACTTGCCATGACAGGATTCCCTTTGGTCGCACCATCAAAGTTGCCTTTGGAATAGCCTTCCAAGGGATAGCTCCAGGTGCCATTATGTCTTTTCTCCATGCTACTCTTAGGGACAAAAACCTAGACCTTTCATGCAAAATGGTTAGAGCCACCACTAAAATAAATTTTTTCTTTCAAAACAAAGTGGTTTTGAAAGATAATCTTGTGAGGAGTTGAACTATCTTTGAAGATGGGATTATTGCGATCTCTACAAACTTTCTAGCAAAAGTGTGGAAGAATCCAAGAGAAAAATAAATAGAATTCAGAATTATAAGAGGTGAAATCCTATTGAGAGAAAAGATCTTTAAAAGATAAGGGAAGCACCAAGAAATATCCAGAGCAGAAAGGAGAAATTATAAAATACCAGTGAATGAACATGTGGTCCACTGATTTAGTTTGGCATCTATAGAGAACACACCTATTGGAGATCTGGAAACCTCTCTTTATAATATTATCAACCGTAAGAATGCGATTCTGAAGAAAAATCCAGAAGGAGACGTTGATTTTGGGGCTAAGCCCATGGAGCCAGGCTTTAGCCCAAAGAGGAGTGACTTTCTAAAACTGAAAGAACTAAGAGGAGTAGGAAGAGGCCACCGTGAAGGTCCCATCTAGAGAAATTTCTCATATAAGCTCATCTTGGGAAGAGGACTGAGAAACTGCATTAAGGGCTATCATTAGAGGAATCAGGTCCTGAGAAACCTGGGAGAGGTCAATCGAAGGATTGTACATTTTGTAGTTACTTACTTGGGAGCCATAGATGTGGATGCATTCCTCCATCTAGATATTGAAAGGCTCAATATCTCTCAAGGGACCCAACTCAAGACAGTTATCATTCCAGAAATTAATGGATGGCAATTCCCTATCTTCTATTTTGCCTTGGACTTGGCAACATCCTTAGCATTAAGGAAACCATTCCATATAAAAGATCTTTTCAGTGAATCATTATCTTGAAAGAAAAGTTTCATTGAGTTGTTAGTGAGATACTTATCTTCAAAAGTTGCATGTCATTCCCTAGTGCCATTGAAGATGCACCATAATTATTTATCTTGGAGAGATATGTTGAAAGGTCTGATCCTCCTTATCCCTATGCCTCCATCATGCTTAGGATGACAAACTTTGTCCTAGGCTATAAGTGGGAGTCTCTTATGATCTTCAGTTCCAGACCAGAGAAATCTTCTTTGAATTCTTTCCATGGCCTCCGCAACTTTAGCCAAAATGGAAAAGAGGCTTAAAGCATAGGTTGGGAGGTTTTGTAGAGTTGATTTGACCAATTGGATTTTTCTTGCCTCACTGAGGGAAACCCCTTTCCAACTTGTCAGCTTTCTGTTGAATCTATCACTTAATTTGCTCCATAATTATTTTGGTGGTTTAACACCTAAAGGTAGGCTCAGACAATTGTCTGGGAGAGAATTGATATTGCAATCAATGATGTCTGTTATTCTCCTCTGTCTCACCTTAGGAGTTTTAATAAACTAGATTGCACTTTTGTTCCAAATTATGGATTGACTAGTAGCTATGGTATAGGAATTGAGAAGATTCTTAACCACTTTGGCTTCACCCACCAAGGCTTTGCCCCCTAAAATGATGTTATCAATGAACTACTGGTGAGAGAAGATATAGGTCCCAAATGAAGGTTTTAAACCTATCAAATCCCCTAAGCTCTTAGAGGTAGATATGAGCATTCAAAGGCATTTTGTAAGAATGATAAAAAGAATAGGGGACATGGGATCCCCTTCTTTCAAACCCCTGGTGGGTTTGAAAATCACCGACGGGGAACTATTAACCAAAATTGCTAGAGAGGGAGTAGAGATTATTTGATGGATGATCTTGCAAGAGTGAGAGTTGAAGCCAAAGGCTCCAAGAACCCTGAGCAAGAACTCCCAGTCAACCCAGTCATAAGCCTTGGAGAGGTCAAGCTTGAGAAGGAAGCCTTAATGTTACAAAAAGAAAACAAACAAGAAACATCTCAAGGCTTAATGTTGTAGAAAGAAACAATTGATATTGGCAAAATGGAAAGGTGGGGACTAACTTTTACGTAAATTTCTAGAGTCAAGTTGTTTAATGACCTATTACTTCAATTTATATAATTGCATTGAACAAGCTTATCATCTAATCAATTTTGAATTTGATTAGTTTTCTATATAAGAATTCTTTAACTACAATATACCATATTATTTATGATCGTATTCTTGGGAATAAAAATAGTACTCAATAGAATCTATTCGGTCAATGTTCTCCTTCGAGCTCAATATTTTAACTATTTTTCACTTAATTTGTTTTTTTGTTATAGAGGTTATAATATAAACTAATAGTTCACAAAGTAATATATTTCATAATCATTTACATTGCACTTAACATATATTAAGTATATATAATTAATTATTATTACATGATTGAATATTGCTAAATGTATATCCTTCTTCAGTTTTTCAAGAATTTATGGATTAAAGTATTGGTCTATTGTAAAGGCGTCACTCCTTCCAACCATTGGATAGAAATCACATTTCTTATTGATTATATTCTTTTCCTACATATTTTATTTCTATGCATATGCATGTTATTGTGAGCTCTGGGTTAATGGATCTCCTTTATACCTTTAAATTTTGTATATTTCATATATGTTATCTTATTGATCGAAGCACACACTGTACCATTATTAATTTTAGATGAAATACACAATACTGTTCATATCTATTATTTTTAGTCAATTTCTCTTATTCTTTTTTTTTATATTGAATAAAATAATTTAAAGGATATTGATAAATGTTACCACTAAGTGTATAAATATACATTTTTACAACTTGCAATAGTTTTCAAATTATCTTCATTCAACATCAACAATTCATAATATTACAATTAATATTTTTATATTTTGACCCATGACAATATATTAACTGCAATATTGAATGTGCATTGAAATATCGGCTCAAGATTATTGAATGTCGTACAAATTTAAGGCTCGTTCAAGTCAACCTAATTACAGTATAACTAAAGATTGGAATTGAAAAGATGTGTAAAAAGGTGAACGGTTATCATTTTGATCAAAGACTTCAACTCAAAAGATTGAGATTGATAAAATAAAGAAACTTATTGAATATTAACGATGTTGGATTAAATAGTAGAACTTTTCTTAAGAAAAGGTTAACCTACATAATTAACTTATTGATTAGTTTGAGAATCTCAATTTAAATTTAATAGATAAAGCTTATTTAATTAATTAAATTTAGATGAACAAAATAAATTATTGATAAAATTTTTTATTAAGATAATTAAATAAATACGAATTTATTAATTTAAATTAAAACAACATAACAATTGAATATAAAATTCTCATGTCTCGAGAATGTAGACATTGGTTTAGCATTACTAGATTTCTTTACGAAAGCATTTTCCCCTCTAAAACGCTATTCAGATGGTGGGGCAAAGATTAATCTATACAGCAAATAAAACACACTTGACCACAAAGACTGGTCTAGACAATATAAATAGTACTCATTGGATAAAAGTCACATTAATACAATACTATTCAGCTACGGTGGAAAAACATTAGTGTGCCTCTTGATTCTCGTACGATTTCTTGGCTCCACATAACAGGTAAAATACTATGTTAAAACAAGTACACTTGTTATTAGCAAATAGAGATTCAGGCAAAGGAAGTAAGCTTTGTTTCGCGAGGAGCACTGATTGATGCGTCAAGGAACTCTTCTATGGGAGTGTATTTGTAATCCGGGTAGATCGTTGAAGCCTCCAGATCCTCTTCTCCTAATTCGAAGTTCGTCTGCTCGCCTTTCACAAATATATTATGCAAAACACAAACTGGAATGTTATCCGGATGAGGCAGAGCTGCAATCAAGTATTTTGTTATGTCAGTAACAATGAGGATTAAGCATAACAAATGAAAAAACTCGGACGGTGAAGGAGATTGGAAAGTTACTCTCTGTTAGATTGATCATCTCAGATTCTGACAAGTAAACTCTTTTAAAAGGGGTTCCGGTTTTCTTCTCCCACAGTGACACAAGTTCACTCTGGCTAATTATGTTCCCCGGTGGCCTGTAAATCACAAGCTTGTTTAATGTTCTTGGGTCGTTTGCAACCACAATAGTAAAAGCTGCAACGTCGTCCTCTAAATTCAAAACCGCTGCAAAACATTCAAATGTCGTGTTAATTCTGTTGATCCCTGCATCCAATATACCCTATTTATATTATAACGATGGCATATTGGTATTTTCTGTTATCCCTATGTGATTCCTTTCACATCTGGTACTAACTGAAACCCAATTGATATCATATACCTTTTGTGAGTCCATCTCCATAAATGACAACTTCATCCAATGGAGGATTACGCCGAGGATGAACAAAATAATCGACAAAATATGCAGCAAAAGAGTTTGCAGAAATGAAGGAATAAGGAATCCCTGCTTGTTCAATAGCCCTGCGGATTGTTTTTTTATCATCACATACTCTCTGAAAGGGAGGGAGAGCTTTTACCCTGTCTACTTCGTTGCCAAACTCTGATGGGAGAAATCTCTAATTCAACAACAACAAATAACTTAGTAAGATATATGTTAGACACATCAGATTCAAATCCTGAAATTACATGCTTTATAAAACAGCTTCATACCTTGATGTTCCCAACTTCTTGGATGGCTCTTATGATCTTGAGCTGATCCATATGTTGAGGAATCGCAAGCGAGGATATGACTATATCTACCTGTTTAAATGCATTCACTAGGCTTTTGTAGTCATCTAGAGATCCCTGTATATAAAACCCAAAATAAATAAATTAGAAGTTTCAACAGACACAAATGGAATAAAATTTTGGCAGGTACAACATATAACTTACTTGAAGAATACAAATACCCATATCTCTCATCTCTTGAAGTTTTCCGGCATTGGAAGAATTGGGAGCTAGAGATTCAGGCCTTACAAGAACATAGGTAGGGTAACCAAGTGAAACACTGGCTTTTGCCATGTATTTACCAAGGTATCCTGTGCCTCCAACGATCAATATCCGGTTCTTTCCCTCAACCCGTCTCTCTTGTGTGGACGACATCTTGCAGATTTTAGTTTATCCAGACCTCAATAAACTTTGAAGCTATCCGGAGAAGAGATAGCTGGATATATTTATAGGTGCGAGATACATTCATGCTAGACTCTTTCAGGATCAACCAAATGTGAACGAAAATTTTATATATTATTATTGTGTTGAACTTTAACCGTCGTGTTCAACGATTCGATCGTGAGATGTGACTGGCTACAAATCCTTCACATTAAATTAGATATTAATAGATATAATATGGTAATTAGAAGCTAAAATTTCGCGGGTCGCTTTCTCGTTATCAAGAAATAGCTGTCCAGCGGTATGAACAGGGGAGTTATATTTGATATATCGTCATTGTCCAAAGCATATGCAAAGAAAAATCAAATTCTTCAAAACTACATCTATTTATTCTTCCATATATATTTTGAATAAACTAAAAAATTATTTTTCCCGAGTTCTATACAAACTCTTCTAATTTGAGCTAGTTAATAATATACTTCTATAGTTATTTTATTTTTTTTATTATAGAATGTCAATATAAAGATTTGTTTTGTTGATAATTCATGGAAATGATATGCTTGACTATTAAGCACAAAAAATAAGGGATTGAGTTTATTGTAGACAAAACGTTCATTAGATATTTTTGTTTCCCCTTAACATTCTATATGATATTATTTTTCTTAAAAGTTATATAAAAGGATTTTGTGAAAACACTAACTATAAATTATCTAATATCTTAAAAAAGATATTGTTTTGTTGAAAATTATCTAATATCTTAAAAAAGATATAACATGTTATAGAAGTCTATATAAGCCATATTTATTTTAAATTTTTAAATTAATAATAAATAAAATAGATTAAATTAATAATTATAATGTGTGTGTGTGTGCGTGTGTGTGAACTTATTCATTAAAACCTTCAACTGGACTAGCTACAAATTCAATAAACATAATTCAACCAAACTCTGGCACCCAAAAACATCACATGAAATATTTCCAAGTCAATTCCAAGAAATCACACAGAAAACATCCTTCAAAGTTTCAATCAAATGCAATATGTAGATTAGTGGAGCGTGTTAACAAATTGGTCCAAAAATATCTTCTTTTGAAAATAACTCAATCTGAGTCTACAAATAGTTTGTCTTTGATCAAGTTTTTCTTATACAATAGTTCTCAATCTCAATTATTTGTTTTGTTGATAACCTAAAACTCTTAGGCACATTTTTTTCCTTCGAGCTAGAGCCTACTAAACATAAGCTTGGATTCATTTATTCAATAGATTGAATTCTAACATAATTTTACTACATACAAACATGGTTGTATCTTTTGTACATCATTTATAAGTTTATCCATTTCTAGCTTGCATGTATGAAAGATATTTCTTCCAAAATTTAGAATGACATAAAGTCTAAGATTTCAAGTAGTTGTGTAGTTGATATTGAATTTTTCACCTTACACTAAATAAATTATTTTTCCACGTGTGATTGTGCAAGATGAGGGGGAAGTAAACAAAGGTAAACTTAATGTTTCTTGTTTTCTAATGTTTTTAAATCACTAAATTAATATCCTTTGTATTATCAATACAATCTCATCTCCTTAATCCCCCCATCAAAATTTATCCTCGCAATATATGAATGTAGATGTCAATATAGCCAAACTAAATTAGTAGACATAAATTTTCCTAGTCATGTCACTCTCAAATAACTTCCACATGAGTTGGGGATCATGCTTCTCAAGGGTTATCTCAACCTTGTTGCCTAACATGTTTATTTTTACATGGGCATGATAATTCTAGCTAGCTAGATTTTACAAAGTTTTCTCACTTCGATCACACAATTTTTATTGTTTGTGTTTAATATCTTGAAGATGACACTCAAGAAGAGTTGATGCTCTTATTGGTTAGAAACTCGTTGATATTGGGTCTAAAGTTCTTAATGTATGAGAAATATTAGTTTTATTCCCCCTTCTAGCATGGTTTGTACTTCCTACAGAATTTGTTAGCTCTTTTCTGTTAGAGTTGACCTTGCCAAACATTATTTCATCATTTCATTCTTTTGTTGAGTCTAATTGTACTTAAACAGTTAAATTGTACCTTATAGTGTGTATCCGTATTTAATAACTAATATTTATTTTCTCTTTTTATTTTACCAAAATTAATAAACCATTTTGTATTAAAAAATTATACACTTAAAATTCCTTTTAAATAAAGAGCAGCGAAATAAAGCTCACCTCAAACATAAGGGAATATAGCAACAGACTTTAATAATTAAATGTGATATGATCTTTTAAAATATTAGTAATAAAGATGAATAAAAATGTCAACATTCATAATACCTTTATTTTTGGACTAAAAATGGTTTCAACAACTTAAAATTTTCCTCTCTTATTAATGATATGAAATTTTCAAATTTTCATTCGTATCTATAAATTTTTCAATTTAAAATATTGTACAAAATTTATTGAACAACCTTCTTTAAAATATTCATAAAAATTTCCAACAACTCAATAAACACATCATTAATAATAAATTATTAAAAAACAATCTCACTTAACACAAACTAAAATAAAAGCCAGAAGTAAACCTAGTCGTATATAAAGACAATTGGCGAAAAAAACGTGTCCCTTTTGTAAGACATTGCTTTTTAGTGTGCTGTTTAGACGTTACCGTCCACGAAACCCACCATTGGTGGTATTCACTGCTTTATTTAATGAGTCAAAGGAAATGGAATATATCGGCATAGGTACCGACAATTCACCGTTGACGTCATCGTCTGAGTGCGTGCTGAATGAGCAGAGGCCACTACCCTCGTCTGAGTGCGTTACGCGTGTGTCGCATTGAAAATGAGGCAAGCATGGTCCATAAATATAAATCTACTTTTCAAACATAAATTTGCATCGAGGGAAATAACTTTTGTGAAAACGGCATACCGACGCTAATTAATAATGAATGAGATTAACAAAAATCAATTAACCGAGACAAGAAGAAGACGCGTCGTGAATATGATAGTATTGGATGTGTTACTAGGAACATTACGGAGAAGAATTATACTCGGCGGAAAAATAGATTTTGACTTAGTGTGTTATAATGGTATTTTAGTATACGTTGTGTGATCTAATACACATTTTTTTTGTTTTACGTTGATTCAATATTAAGATATTGTGAGATGTTTGTATTATTTGGTGGAGATCAAATTATTAGTTAGGGTTTTGTTCACAAAGTTGGGATATATAAGTTAATTCAGTGCTTGTTGTTATTTTGTTCTATTGTAGACCTTCCGTGAATGAATATTGTATTCAAGTCAACTAGACATTTGTTAGGTCATTATCTTAAGTAATGCAACGATGTGTAAACATGAAAGCCTTGGACTACAAAACAATACTTAATGTTGTAAGATATTTGATGAAGCATGTTTCAAGCACACTCTAACACAAAATTTTTGTTCTACTAATAATAAGGTTTAAAAAAAAAAGAAAGGAGAAAAGGAATTAACAACATGTTTGAAAAAATAGATAAACTAGGGAGACTTTATCAATTGGGAAGTTAAACAATATCTTTCCAATAGCTTCTACAAACATAAAGAGATATACTAGAAAAATAACTAGTTCAAACACAACTTGAAAATGACAGCAATGCATTCATCTAAGAGAAAGTAGTCTCATCATAGGAAGTAATAACCATATACATATGACAATGTTGTGTTAAACAATGAGTTTGAGGAGTCAGTGAGAATGATGGAATAGGGATTACATTCTTCTGGAAAATTTGAGGAAATTTAAAAAACAAATATTGCAACTCTAGAGTATTCTTGTAATGGTGATAATGATAGGATGTCTAATATCAAGTTTCAATTTGCGGATATGCAGGTTAGCCTAAATTATTTAGGGATAAGGGCTAAGGAGTTGAGAGCCAGAAAAACCAACCTGGGAAAGCTAGTTAGTAAGCTCTATGTTAGTGCTGATTACATTATGTTATTAACTTCCAAGTTCCTTCAAATGCTTTGGCCAATGATGAGCATACAAGACTTTGGATTTTGGGTAAATTTTAGCTACCACCTAGTAGAGGAGTGAAAAAATTTCTTGTGTTTAAAATTTGGAAAAGTTTGGGTTAAGATAAAAAAATGTTGTGCATAATGAGAGGTTTGGGTCTTCATAGAAAAAAATCACAAACTAACCATTTATGGGGCCACCAAAACCTTCAACTGTTAATGCCAAAGGCTTCATTTCTTAAAAAAGAATTTTTAGTCGGAGAGACAAGAGTTTTTTGATATTCTACGAACTCGCCCTATTTAAAATTCATTTTAAAATTACAAACAAATATCAAATTTACAGTATTCTTTATAGAAAAAAAAATTGCTAACAAAGAAGTCTTAAATTTTGTGAAGAGTTCTTTGTTGTATATGAATCTTTGAGAAATTTGAGTATGATTTGGAGTCATAGGAAAGTCCAGTTCTTAAAATTCCTAAAATCATTGATAAGTTATGTGTTCCTACTGAAATCTTGACAAGGTAAGTCATAGGTGTCTAATGCATATAGACTTCTGGAAGGAGAAACTAAGATGCTAGTAAAAGATCAAATAATGATAAAATAGAACAACTATAGGTTACTTATTGTGTCCACAAATTTAATATTTACTATCTAGGAAAGATATTAATAATAAATAGATATACCTACTAGAAAATAGCTTGGAATATGTAGGGAAAAAAATTAGTTGGCCATCTTTTGAGAGGCTAAGAGTCTTCACATTGATCAAAATTCCGAGTTGGTCATTCATTATGGTAATTACAACATAAGGAAATGACATAGTAGGAAAGACATGACACAAAGGTATTATAAATAATTAATGTGCTTGAATATAGACAATTATTTAATATGGCTATTTCGGTATGGTTTTCATTGATGTCAACATATTGTTGCATTAATGTCCATAAGGGTGTGAATCCATTGGAACCTAGAGCTTTATTAGGAGACAAAAAAATATTTTGTTTACTTATTCTAAAGTAAAAGCTTGATTGAGTTGAAAGTTCTCTTGATTTGAAACATATGTGGAGCTCCATCTAGAATTATTGTTTAGACATTTACATTAATCAGAGGCATGTTGTTTACAACTAAGTTTATAAAAACTTTAATACATGTATTTTAATTATGCTTTCATCAAGTAAAATGTTCTCTTTTTTAAAATAAAAATATAAAATTATCTTATTGCAATACATAATTTTGTAGAAGTGTGGGAAACAATTATATTTTGGCCATCCTTCTTAAGCCACATCTCCCTACATCTTCATCTCCAATAAATTTCTATTCTAATTGGAACTTCTTTCAATTTGTTTTATAAGTTTCTCTAGAGTTCATATGGTTGAGAAGAAAGGTCTTGAAAAATGTTTTCAAAGGATTTGAGATTTCACTCCTTAATCTAGTGTTCAATTTATTTCAACTTATTTAATAACTGATACATTTCAGAATTCGCTACAAAGGGAGCTTGTGACCACCAATGTTTTAAAAGTACAAGAAAAGTGGTATCTCTCAACCACATTTGTTTGAATATTATATGTGGTTTGGGCTTATAGGTTTGATAATTTGTAGGAATGATTACTTGAAGTGTGAAATGATCCAATCTAATAAAGATTAGAATTAATAAACGTCAACAAACTTTTTTACGAATTATGAAAGAACTAATCCAATTTGTCTACTATTTGGAGAAAACCATTCTTTCTAGGATTCCATGTAATTGAGCCATTATAAGGACAACAATCAAAATGTAAACTATGTTATACAAAGTCTTTAATTTCTTCAATTATCTATAATCAGAGGAATTTGCCATGTTTTTATCTTACATTGAGAGAATAGCATCCAATTTACTTGCTACAATTTGAATTTGAGGTTATTAAAGTAACTTAAAGTTGTGAATTTCTCGAGAGAATGGAAATGCAACAAGATACTCTATTTGAAGGTGATCATACTATTAACCAAACCTACAAATTTTTTAATTGTTCCTATAAATCGATAAGTCAGAGGCACCATTAATTCTCCAAACATTCCATGATAAAATTTTCATTGAAACCTTAGAAAGTGACTAACTCTCCTTGAACTTGTCATTTGCTCAAGTATGACGGTTGAAGCCGCCTCTTTGGACTTTCTTTGTCTAAAGGTGAGATCTAAATTGCTTTGTATACTATCATCTATATCATCTTTTGTTTAATTTCTTTCAGGAGTATGAATTTTAATTGTAGGGAAGACAGATTGCTGCTCATGAAACTTTGATTCATAAATGAACAATTTTTCAGAAACATTGATTAGTCATTTCAATGAGGCATACCTTAGACATAACAATTTGAAATTTCCTTTTCTTATAATACTTCTTGAGAGATTTCTGAAATGTTTTCTTCTACTACCTAAAGAAGAATAGGGTCCACCATATTTTCAAAATTTGAAGCTTGTGAAAAAGTCTTCAAATCTTCTTTAAACGACCCAAATAACAAATTTTTGAAGATACATGAAGAATTTAGTTTGGAACCATTGTAAATCTCTCATTTTGGTCATGTGATATCTTAAAGACAACGAATTCGGTCTTTGACAAATAACCTTTGCATCTTAAAGAGGACTTGCGCTCTCCATTCGTAAAAACCTTAACAAGATTTTACTATTACATGAGTCTCATACTCTTTTAAGAGAGACGATGATGAGAGGATTCTAAGAGGTGAATGAAAGTGTTCTATTACATGAACACACATGTGTCTCTAAATATCAAGTGCGCTCTACAAAAGTTCTCCCTCTTGATTCTGTTGGCTATATTCTAAAAGCTTTTTAAGTGAGGGGATAGTCTCGAAATTCACATCACTAAAATCACCCTTTTAAGTATATAGGGTTCACTAAGAAATCTTCTGAATCTCCATCGTTATGATGATCAACAATAGAGGGTTAGATGAATTCTCTGGTTTCATTATTGCCCTCCTATGTTGCGATTTTTGTATCTGCTATAGTGTTCGTCGACAATCGAGCCCTATTTGCGGGTGAAGGTGAACTTTCTACTGGAGGCGATGGTTTGGACACTTTTTGTACGCACCGCTTAATTCCATTGTGCACTTAGGGATTATAGGACTTATGTTGTTTCTCGTGATAATGATTTTTCTTTGTTCTATTATTATGATTGTAACAAAACCCTTGGCGACTGTTAGTGTTTTTTCTTTATTTTTCTCAGCTAGGAATGATGATGAGTGGAATGCAGGGAACTCTTGTTAGTGGTATTGAATTTGGGAATATTGCAGGGAAAAAAATAGAGTATTGTGTTTGGAATGTTGCATGGAAAAATAAGTATTTCAGTAAACCGTTTCTGTACAGCTTTCAAATCTTATAACTTTCTTGTTAAGCGATTCTCGCGAAATGCGGAGCTTCCTATGAAACTTATAGTAATAACTCATCTTAATTATTACCATTATAATCAGTATGTTATTCACCCATACATGGTTCATAAATATTATATAAACGATCTCGTTTGTGAAAATGTTAATAAAATTTTCTATTTACAAAAAATTAAAAGTGATATTAATGTGTTATAGTTTATAGAATATTTTTTAAATTTTCAAAGGAGGTGTGAATCTGATTCTTTAGGGATTATCTAGTTCTCTCATTTATCTCTAATATTTCATAAAGTAATATAATCTAAACTAATATTTCATAAAGTAATATATTTCATAATCATTTACATTGTATTTAATGGAAATTAAGTATAATTTATTATTATTACACAATTGAATAGATATATTATTACTAAATGTATATCATTTTTTTGTTTTTTAAGAATTTATGGAGTAAAGTATTAGTCTATTGTAAAAGCGCCACTTCTTCTACCATTGAATAGAAATAACATTTCTTATTTATTATATTCGTCTCTTACACATTTTATTTCCATTTTCTCATATTTGTATGCATATACATATTATTGTGAGCTTTGGGTTAATGGATCTCACTTGTACTTTTAACTTTTGTATATTTTATATAAGATGTCTTATTCATCAAAGCGCACACTATACCACTATTATTTTTAGATGAAATACACAATATTGTCCATATCTATTATTTTTAGTCAATTTTTCTTATTCTTTTTTTTATAGAATAAAATAATTTAAAAGAATATTGATAAATGTTACCACTAGGTGTATAAATATGTATTTTTATAACTTGCAACAATTTTCAAATTATATTCATTCAACACCAACAATTCATAATATTACAATGAATCTTTTTGATATTTTGACACGCAACAATATATTAATTATAATATTGAATGCACATTGAAACACCAAGTCAAATTTATTGAATGTGGTACAAATTTAAGGCTCCTTCAAGTCAACATAAATATATTAGTGTATAACTAAAGAATGAGATTGGAAAGACTTATAAAAAGGTGAATGGTTATCATTTTGATCAAACACTTCAACTCAATAGATTGGGATTGAAAAAACAAAGTCATTTGTTCAATATTAATGATGTTAGATTAAATACTAGAACTTTTGTTAATAAGAGATTAACCTACCTAATTATCTCATTGATTAGTTTGAGAATCTCAAAACTAAATCTAATTGATTGAACTTATTTAATTAATTAAATTTAGAAAACCAAAATAAATTATTGATAAAGACTTATGAAGATAATTAAATAAATACTTATTTATTTATTTAAATTAAAACAACATAACAATTGAATATAAAATTATTATTTCTCGAGAATGTAGACATTGGTCTAACATTACTAATTTGCTTTACGAAAGCATTTTTTCCTCTCAAACACTATTCAGATGGTGGAGCAAAGATTAATCTATACAGCAAATAAAACACACTTGACCACAAAGACTGGTCTAGACAATATAGATAGTGCGCATTGGATAAAAGTCACATTAATACTGTACTTTTCTGCTATGGTCGCCAAAAGAATAGTGGGCCTCTTGTTTCTCGTAGGATTTCTCGGCTCCACATAACAGGTAAAATACTATGTTAAAACAAGTATACTTGTTATTAACAATTATAGATTCAGGCAAAGGAAGTAAGCTTTGTTTCGCGAGGAGCACTGATTGATGCGTCAAGGAACTCTTCTATGGGAGTGTATTTGTAGTCCGGGTAGAGCGTTGAAGCCTCCAGATCCCCTTCTCCTAATTCGAAGTTCGTTTGGTCGCCTTTCACAAATATATTATGCAAAACACAAAGTGGAATGTTATCCGGATGAGGCAGGGCTGCAATCAAGTATTTTGTTATGTCAGTAACAATGAGGATTAAGCATGATATGTGGAAAAGCTGAGATGGTGAAAGAGATTGGAAAGTTATTCTCTGAGAGCTTGATCATCTCAGTTTGTGACAGGTAAACTCTTTTAAAAGTGGTCCCTGTTTTGTTTTCCCACGGAGATACAAGCTCACTCTGGCTAATTATGTTCCCTTGTGGCCTGTATATCACAAGCCTGTTTAATGTTCTTGGGTCGTTTGCAACCATAATAGTAAAAGCTGCAACGTCGTCCTCTAAATTCAAAACCACTGCAAAACATTCAAATGTCTTGTTAATTTTGTTTATCCCTGCATCCAATATAACCTATTTATATTATAATCATGACATATTGGTATTTTCTGTTATCTCTATGTGATTCCTTTCACATCTGGTACTAATTGAAACCCAATTGATATCATATACCTTTTGTGAGTCCATCGCCATAAATGACAACTTCATCCAATTGATGATTACGCCGAGGCTGGACAAAATAGTCGACAAAATATGCAGCAAAAGAGTTTGCAGAAATGAAGGAATAAGGAATCCCTGCTTGTTCAATAGCCCTTCGGATTGTTTTTTTATTATCACATACTCTCTGAAAGGGAGGGAGACCTTTTACCCTGTCTACATCGTTACCAAACTCCGATGGTAGAAATCTCTAATTCAACGACAACAAATAACTTAGTAAAATATATGTTAGACACATCAGGTTCAAATCCTGAAATTACATGCTTTATAAAACAGCTTCATACCTTGATGTTCCCAACTTCTTGAACGGCTCTAATGATCTTGAGCTGATCCATATGTTGAGAAATTGCAAGCGAGGATATGACTATATCTACCTGTTTAAATGCATTCACTAGGCTTTTGTAATCAGCTAGAGATCCCTGTATATAAAACCCAAAATAAATAAATTAGAAGTTGCAACGGACACAAAGGGAATAAAATTTTTACATGTACAATATATAACTTACTTGAAGAATACAAATACCCATATCTCTCATCTCTTGAAGTTTTCCGGCATTGGAAGAATTGGGAGCTAGAGATTCAGGCCTTACAAGAACATAGGTAGGGTAACCAAGTGAAAAACTGGCTTTTGCCATGTATTTACCAAGGTATCCCGTGCCTCCAACGATCAATATCCGGTTCTTTCCCTCATCCCGTCTCTCTGGTGTGGACGCCATCTTGCAGATTTTAGTTTATCCCGAGTGCAAGAAATAGAGGTATAAACTTTGAAGGTATCCTGAGAAGAGATAGCTGGATATATTTATAGGTGTGAGATATATTCATGCTAGACTCTTTCAGGATCAACCAAATGTGAATGAAAATTTTATAAATTAATATTGTGTTCAAGTTTAAGCATCGTAAAAGATTCCTTGATTTCCATCAAGGCATCTTGTGAAACGTGTTGAACGATTAAATTAGGTATTAATAGATATAATATGGTAATTAGAAGCGAAAATTTTGCCCGTCGCTTTCTGGTTATTAAGAAATAGCTGTTCAGCCGTATTAATAGGGGAGTTATATTTGATATATCGTCATTGTCCAAAGCATATGCAAAGAAAAATCAAATTCTTGATAACTTCATCTATTTATTCTTTCATCTATATTTATAAATTAATAATAAATAAATTAAACTAAATTAATAGTTATAAAATATGTACGTCATATGTGTATGTATATATGTACGTATGTATGTATGCACAAACACATACACACTTAATGATACATTTTTAGGAGGATATGGAAATATCATATATCGAGTTATGCTCTATATTATGCAAGAGTATTACTATTGAAATAATATTATAAATAAGGGAAAACTCTTTACTTATAAATATTAGAAAATGAGAACTATTTTTCACATCAATTTTAATTCTAGAAATATTATTTAAATTAAAAATACCATTAATTTCTAGCCTACACATTGCTATCACCATTTTAGTGGAATATTTTATAAATAAAAATAAAAAATAATTTTAAAATGTTAATTTTTGTTTACCAATCAAGTTGGAAAGAATGACACACTATTGTCTTGTCATCAAAACCAAGTGAATTATAGTAAAGTATTTATTTTGAATATATTTTGTGGTCAATTAATCTACATGTATGTTTTTTAGCCACATAATTTCAAATGTTCCTGCTTAGATATTCAAGATTTCAATGTTGTCACCTTTTAGAAAGATCACAATCTCACTTAATATCGCCACCATATATCATAATAACATCTAAACACCCTTTTTGGGACCTCTATCAATCACAACACATCGGGTAGACATCCACACACATCAAATTGACATCGATGAAAATACTAAACTCATATTGCTAAGAATCTCCCTCTTTTTGATTAATGGGAGCACCAACAAAAAACACTATCATTACACAACTTCACAACTATCAACAATATGTGTCACATCAGTAGAAACATAACAAAATATCTGCATATTTCAAACATTTTCTCCCTTTTACTTGTACTTGTACTTGTACTTGAACTTATAGTCAACAAGTAGCTCTCTAATTATATTTATTTCCCAATTATATCTCTCGCACCCTTTAACAATAAGGAAAAAGTGCACAACATTTCAAACAACTATTAAACAACTCTCTCATTTTTAGGAAATTTCTTTATTTTGTAAAACTTTTTTATAATCGGGATAACACAACCTTTACTTCTCCCTTTGAAAATGGACACTATATCAATTGAAAAGACAAAATATAGACTTTGAATCTCCACTAAAAAGATGCACCACTTTAAATCAATCCTTCATAAAGTTTGAAGGACTAAATTTTTCATATTTCTTAAATAAAGACAGATCAATTTGTTATTATAATTATTTTGAGATGAAAATGAAAGTTGTTGTAAAAAATAAATGTGCAAATGGTGATACTTGCAACAAACATTTATCTTTTTGAATAAACATTTAAGAGAACCACTATCATTAAAACAAATATATACCACAAAAATGACATTAATTTAAATTGAATAAGGTCGTTAAGTTGTATAAATATAAAAAATAATATGAATCAATTCTATATTTCATAGATATGAATTGGAACAATAAACTATATGAAATATTAAAATAAAGCTATTTAAAAAAAACATTAATAGTAATATAACATGTTTTAATAATACCACAAACTAAATTTACTATAAAATTAGTCATTTCCTCACTCAAAGGAAGAAGGGAATCATTCAAACCTATTTTATTGATGCATTTAGTGGATATGTTATCTATTTAAAATTTGTAAAAGAATTAATAGTGAAGTATTTAATTGTTGAGAACTTAGAGCTATATAAAAAAAATTGTTTGTAAGATTAGTTGATTACATTAATTAATTATAAATGGATGGATCATTTAGAACTCTTTAAATTTCATATTATCCCCTTCACCTTTTAGACATTCTCTATTACATTATTGAATTATCTTATATCCAAAATTGAGAAAAACAATGTTTATTAAATTACTAAACCTCTTTCTTCTGTCATTAAATAAGCGATGTTAAATTTTGGTTATTGATACTAAAAAAAATTCATCTCCCTACGTTCCTTTAATGGTGGCCTAATTCAAACTTCATAGTTTACTAGGATGTTTCTTTGGGTCCTTTATGGTGAAGCAAAATATTTTATCACGTGGCATGGGACTCTTACATTTATCACATTATTATTGATTATATGATTACTCTTTCTCCATTAGATCATGGATTAATATTTTGTGGTGAATACATTATTAGGGGTCGAGAAGGAACACGTCCCTCAAAATTCCTTGTTTACTAAATTGTAATTCCTTTAAAGTGACACCAAGGTATCAAAATTGACAAAAACAATACACTTCAATCTATCCTCACTATGAAGGAAACTATTCAAATATAGGACATAAATTATTGACAAAACTTAGAAGGTATGAGAATCCCTTATATATATTTTTTGTGTGATAGAAATGAGCCCCAAAATTATCTTTCTAGTAATTAGTATTATATTTGGCGCTTATTGATTTCCTCTTGTTTAGAGTGACCCTTTCTTGAATCAATTTGGGGCAAACATTGAAGTTTCATTTAGAAGTATTAAAAATTGCTATATCTTGTCAGTAAAGTCAATACAATGTTTTCTCTGCTCGGTGAAAAGTTGAGAGTTTGACTTTTCGAGTAAGATCATGAGACAACATAATTAATAATAATCGATATCATTCCTATCCACTTGATCCAAAAACTTGGGGATATAATTTTCAATCCCTAATAGGACTAGAGATTATATCTAAAATGCACCATTTACAATTATAGACACGACAAGGCCTTTTTGTTTAAGATAACTTATCTCCCCATATACATAAAGTTAAATTATTGTTATCATTAGTTATCCATCCATTTTTCATATTATATTGTATTGGACTTGTTATTGTTGAACATGGGACAAATCATTTTCATGGTGTACAATTGATCAAGGCCTTTTAATTTGATAAAGTTTTTCTTATACAAGAGTTCTCAATCTCAATTGTTTATTTTATTGATAACCCAAGACTCTTAATCTACATTTATTCCTCCAAGCTAGAGCCTACTAAACATAAGCTTGGATTCATTTATCCAATGCATTGAAGTCTAACATAGTTTTACTACATACAAACATGCTTGGATATTTTGTACATCATTTATAAGTTTATCCATTTCTATCCAACATGTATGGTAGATAATTCTTCAAACATTTAGAATGACATAAAGTCTAAGATTTCAAGTAGTTGTGTAGTTGATATTCATTTTTTCACATTACACAATAAATTATTTTTTCACATATGATTGTGCAAGATGAGGGGAAAGTAAAAAAAGATAAAATCAATGTTTCTTGTTTTCTAATATTTTTAGATCATTGGATTAATATCCTTTGTATTACTGCTACAAAATCATCTCCTTTGTCCTCCCATCAAGATTTCTCCCCTCAATATATGGATGTAGATGTCAATATAGCCAAACTAAATTAGCAAATATAATTTCTCCTAGTCATTTCACTCTCAACTAACTTCCACATGAGTTAGGGATCATGTTTCGCATGGATTGTCTCAACCTTGGTGCCTAACGTGTTCATTTTTACATCCAAGCGTGGTAATTCTAGCTAGGTAGATTCTACAAAGTGTTCTCATTTGGATCAAACATTTTTTATTATTTGTGTTCAATATCAAGGAGATGACACTCAAGAAGAGTTGATGCTCTTATTGGTTAGAAAATCATTGATTTTGGGTCTATAGTTTGTAAAGTATGAGGAATATTAGTTGTATTCCCCCTTTAGCATGGTTTTTACTTCCTATAGAATTTGTTAGCTCTTTTCTTTTAGAGTTGACCTTGCTAAACTTTATTTCATCATGTCATTCTTTTGTTGAACCTAGTTGTACTTAAATAGTTAAATTGTACCTTATAATGTGCATCCGTATTTTATAACTAATATTTTTTTCTTTTCTTATTTTACCAAAATTAATAAACCATTTTGTATTAAAAAATGATACATTTAAAATTCCTTTTAAATAAAGAACAACAAAATCAAGGTCACCTTAAACATAAGGGAATATAGCAATAGATTTTAATCATTAAATGTGATATAATCTTTTAAAATATTGGTAATTTAAAGATGAATAAAATTGTCAACATTCGTAATACCCTTATTTTTAGATTTTGTGGTCCTTTAAGTTGGGGTGAGATGAGGAAGGATCGAGCTTCTACTACAAAAGAGAAAGGAGTTCCCCGAAGACAAAAGTAAATATGATCCAACATTAATTAGAATATTTTCCTTAATAATAGTAGTTCTCAACTTTTATCTTGCAATGTTATAAATTCTTTTGAAATATTGATTGTAAATAGAAATAAAATGGTCATACGTTCATAACAAGTTATAATTTTATTTTGTGTTATTTCAATTCCTTTAGGTTGTGGTCTCATGGGGAGGGCTTGAATGTGTATTTTGAAGCAAAAAGGCAAATATGGTATAAGATTAGGTAGAGTCTTTTGTTCAATAATAATACCCAATAATTTGTTACTTAAATATTTGAGAAGGTACATTTGGTTTGGAGCTAAAATTGGTTTTAACAATTCAAAATTTTTCTCTCTTATCAATGATATGAAATTTTCAAATTCTCATTTATATCTATAAATTTTTCAATTTAGAATGTTGTACAAAATTTATTGAACCTCATTCTTTAAAATATTCATAAAAATTTCAACAACTCTATAACACAACATTAATAATAAATAATAAAGTATTAAAAAACATCTCACCTAACACACTTAAATAAAAGCCACAACTAAACCTAGACTTATATGAAGATAATTGGGAAAAAAAAGTGCCCCATTCGTAAGACATTGCTTTTTAGTGTGCTGTTTAGACGTTACCGTCCAATGGAAATGGAATATATCGGTACCCACGAACCATTTCGACCAGACATTGCAATCTCTTTTCAAACAAAAATTTGCATCGAGGAAAATAACGTTTGTGGAAACGGCTACCTAGGCTAATTAATAATAAACGTTTGTGGAAACGGCTACCTACGGAAAATAACGTTTGTGGAAACCGAGGCAAGAAGAAGACGCATCGTGAATATGATAGTATTTAATGTGTTACTAGGAACATTACGCAGGAATGATTTAGGTTCATTAGTTTTAAGAATAAATTTGGCGGAAAAATAGATTTTGACGTAGTGTGTTAGAATGCTATTTTAGTATACGTTGTGTGACCTAATACACCTTTTTCTTCCTTTACGTTGATTCAATATTAAGATATTGTGAAATGTGTGTATTATTTGGAGGAGATCAAATAATTTGTTAGGATTTATTCACAAAGTCGTGACATATAAGTTAATCCAGTGGTTCATGTTATTTTGTTCTATTATCGACCTTCACTCAATGAATATTGTTTTCAAGTCAACTAAACATTTGTTAGGTAATTATCTTATGTAATGCAACGATATGTAAACACGAAGCCTTGAACTACAAAACAATACTTAAGAACTAAGAGAAACTAGTCTCACAATAGGAAGTAATAGCCATATACATATTACAATGTTATCTTAAACAATGAGTTTGAGGAATGGGTGAGAATGATGGAATAGGATTACATTCTCTTAGAAAATTTGATGAAATTAAAATAAAAAATAAAAAAAATTGCAAATCTAGAATATTCTTGTGATGGCACGATAATGATAGGATGTCTAATCTCAAGGTTCAAATTGTGGATATGCAGGTTAGGCTAAATTATTTAAAGATGAGGGCTAAGGAGTTTAGAGACCGCAAAACCCATATAGGAAAGCCAATTAGTATTCTCTATGTTATTGTTGATTACATTATGTGTAAGGCAACCATGACATTTGTGTCTAGTCAATGGAAGCTAAGGAAGAAGCTTAGGAAATAGAAGCGGAAAGGAACTTAAGAAATGGAGAACAACTTAGACTAGGACTGAAACTATGATTGGAATGACCATCTTTACAATCTTAACAAGAACTTGAGACTACATAGTTGGCACAAATAATATTTTCTATGGTCTTGTTGGCTAGTATGACCATGTGTAAATTTTTTCTTGTCATATTTTATTAGGTTGTTGTTTTTCTAAAGACACTGAACTCTACATTTTGAAAAAATAATTCAGATTCAAATGTATATTGTTGTTAAACTGTTTGAAACTGAAAGATGAAGTAATTAGAGTCTTTTAAAATTTTTTGTCTAGATTTTATATATATATATATATATATATATATATATATATATATATATATATATATATATATATATATATATATATATATATATATATATATATATATATATATATATATATATATAATATTTTATTTTTAATTTATTTGAATGGTTTTTCTTTCTCCCACGAAAACTAGTATGTTGTTGAAAACATACTTTTCAAAGAGTTACATTATTTTCATAGAGCATAACTTTTTTTCTAAAATAGATATCAATTTGCTTCTTTCAAATTTAGTTTTTTAACATCCATAAAGAGGGCATGCAATTGGTTTGATGACATTATCATGATTTTTTGTATATTTTATTAACATTTGAAGTTGACTAAGCCGTAATTTTGACATACCTTGACTACATAGCTTATAACTTGTCATGTATTTGTCCAATTTCATTTTATTTTATTTTATAGAAAGAGTACCTCAATACCTAGGGCATAGATATTTTTTAGATTTTTTTTTCCCATTTACTATTTTTCCATAAGCGTCAAACATAGAGGTAGACATACAGTGAAATATCTATGTTTAGTAAAACTTAAAATACAAAGTCATATGACTTTGTGTTTTAAATTTTACTAAACAAGTAATAAACTTAATATATATTAACATTATAATCTTTGGAAAGATTTTTCTTAGTAGTATCTTACTACATAGATAGGTTTTTCAAATGGATTCATTTGATCTACCAAAAGATAAAGTCGAAGTGATAGTCCATTGTAGGTATGAATGAGGAGTATAGATGTCATATAATTTTGTTTTTATCTAAGAGGCTTTGATATAACCATTTGTAATTAATTCTTTCAAATAGAACCTCTCAAGGCTTAAATCATCATATTTTATTAAAAATGTGTTATTTCAGCAAAAATCAGCATGTCTAAAAAAGTGTAACCCACTATTGTGGGGTCACCCATAAACATATACATATACATATACATATACATATAAATATACATATACATATACATATATACACATGTGTGTGTGTGCGCGCGTGCACACACGTGTATGTGTATGTGTATGTGTATGTTTATTTTTATATATGTGGGTGGTCCCACAAAATTGAGTATCACTTTTGGGGATGAAAGAAATTTAGTTGGGCTAAAATATTCATGTTTTAATGTCTTTGCCCGAAGAGGGGGTCTTTGCACAAAGAAAAACCAACTCTTCGCATGGAGACCGTGATGTAGGGTACTTCCCGTAAAGGGGTGACGAACCCCTTCACACAAAGGCCCCCTTCACGCGAAGACCCCCTAGATCGGATTTACTACAAATTGCCGATGGAGGGGTGTCATTTTCATATTTACTGTTCAAGGACCGTAGTAGACCCCAATGTTTGAGTGAACCCCCTAATAAATTTGTGACATCCTCGTTGAATTCATCCTCCTTGTCTTCTATTCTGTCTCCTTTGACCGTCATATATTCCAGGTACACACATTTTCATTTTTTTTAAATTATTTTTTATTGTAAATTATATGTTTATTAATTATTTTAGTTTGTTGTTTAATTTTCAAATAGTTATTTAATTTTTCAATAATTTTTAGTTTTAAAAAATTATGTTAGAAAATGTTATAAAATATTAGAAAATGTTATAAAATACTAGAAAATGTTATAAAATACTATAAAATGCTAGAGAATAATATAAAATATTAGAAAAAACTAGAAAATGTTAGAAAAATTTAGATTTATAGTAATGTTATTGTATGTTTTAGATTATTTTTAATTAGTAATGTTAAAATGTTAGTTTTAAATTATTTTTATTAGAAAATTTTAGAACAATTTAAGAAAATTTAGAAAAATTTAAAACTTAGGAAAATTTACAAAAACTTCAAACTTTAGGAAAATTTACAAAAAATTGAAATCTTTGAAAAAATTAGACAATTTATTAGGAAATGTTAGAAAATTTTAAAACTTTATCTCTCCCCATGTGCCCATTAAGACTCTCTCACCAAACTCCTCAATACTTTGTGCACACCGTCTTAAGACTCTCTCTCACTAGTACATTTGAGGTTAAATTCCAACGGTCATTTGTCAGATTTGCAACACCTATTTATTGACATTTTGACCTATGTGTTCGTCAGCATTTTTGTGTTGCAAATTGCTACGGAAGTGATCACCATCAGTTTTCCAACATAATATTTTGTCAAAATGTAGCACATGAATACCAGCTTTGTTATGGAATTTCTTATGGTAGACCTATTGGAACTCCGACAAACCATGTGGAGGTCCCATCAGAATGTACAGTCAAAATAGCGACGCATATGCAATGCTTGTCCGATAGGAAAATCCATCAGAGATATAGCATGACTGTCACAATTATCTATCGAAAAGGAGTTCTCTCCAACATTATACCTGTTGGAATAGCGACATATATGCAGTGAATGTCTAACTGGTAAACCTGTCAATGGTATAGCATTCATGTCGCACCTATCTGTCAAAAATGAGTTCTCTCTGACATTGTACCTGTCAGAAGAGCGACGAAGCTGCAGTGATTGTTCGACGGGTAAACCCGTCGGCGGTAGACAATTCCTGTCATAGTGATCTGTCGAAAAGGAGTTCTCTCTGACATTATAGTTGTCGGCATAACGATGGTCGGTAGTAAATGTCCGACGGGAAACCCCATCAGAGGTATAGCACCACCATCAAAAAAGTTTTCATTCATGTCGAAAACATGACTAATATGCACATTAAAGATAAAAAAGCTCAAGAGACCATCATAAGTTGTCTCTTTCTTTGGTCTATATTATTGACAAAATATTTTACCTTTCATTATCTCATCAAATCCAGGGATTTGAAAGAATTTAATAGAATATTTTCATGATAATGTATATTATTTAAGTTGACATTGCACGATTTTATCTACTTCACGCACCTATAGACTATGAGGACGGCGATAAAGAAGCATCTCCTCCCATGGCCTACATTACTCAAGCCATAGGAGGGGATGCTTCTTTATGGTCATCCTCATAGTCTACAAGTGCACGAAGTATATAAATTTATTCACCGTCAATCTAAAATAATGTACGTTATACATGAAAGTATTCTATTAAATTATTTCAAATCCCTACATTTGATGAGCTAATGAAAGGTAAAACATTTTGTCAATAATATAGACCGAAGAAAGAGACCAACTATGATGGTCTCTTGAGCTCTGTTATCTTTAGTCCTAGCTACTGGGTAAGGCTTGGAAGACTTATACCTGTCGATCGTTGAGAATAATCACCGCCTTGCCTTTATGTACACTACATAATATCCAATATAATTGATCCCAGTTTCGCAAAAACATTTTACACTTGTGTAGCTCATCAATACTGGAGGCCTGAATTAATTTTATACGATTACTAGCACATTTTGTGCATGGATGAGAAACATTATCCAAAGTTTCTAGATTATGAGAAGAGGTATGAGTGGAGGCCAAAAAAGGGATATTTGTGAAGGTTTTATAGACGTAGGTTACTTAATCATCATCTCTACACTGGTACTCAATCTGGAAACCCTCGTATGTATATAGCCACTCAAGCAAATCTCCACAGCTAGTAAATCTCTAAAAAAATCCCTTCTGGCCTCCACTGCATATACGTCTTCTTAGAATCTAAAAAACTCTCCATCATTGATTCCCCTCATTTTTTCAGCATCTTCGTGGACTAAGACCTTAAATTATTGAGCTTCTCTTTGTTTTGAGAATAGTTTAACATTATCCACTTAACAAGGCCAACCACATGAAGGTGGAAGCTCATCTGGCCCCACCTAGGAGCCTCTTATGACCCTTTACGACATTTTAAGACCTCTAAGATGTATTCTTAGGGATCATAAAGGGTCTTAAAGGGTCATAAGGGGTCCTGTGACACAACATATGAGAAACATAAATGTAGGCATCATGGTCATAATTTTTTGGAGACACAACATAATTGAGTGGTATACCTAGACGATGCAAAGTAGCCACTACTCCTCTAGTTCCAAGTCGACACTGCAGGATCCAAAAACCATAGATAAGGAATAAATTTAGAGAGAAGAGGAGGGCCATAATGACCAAAATAATACAGGGCCATAACGACCAAAATAATACATGATCCTATATTATTTTGGTCATTATGGCCCTCCTCCACTCTCTAAATTTATTCCTTATCTATGTTTTTTGGATCCAGCAGTGTCAACTTAGAACTGGAGGAGTAGTAGTTTCTTTGCATCATCTGGGTATACCACTCAATTATTTTTTGTATCCAATTTTTTTTTACCATGATGCCTACATTTATGTTTCTTAGGTATTGTGATGTCTACATCGTAGTCTATAGTTGTTGTAGCAGAAGAGCATTAGGCGCCACCTTTAGCACAATATGATCACTAGATAAGTCTGTATGTTTTATGAAACACCTATCCACAACAAAATGGGAAGACATCTTTCTAGCCTGGGCCTAGATCCTACCCCAATTGTCGAAGGATCCAAGCCCAGGATAGAAATATGTCTTCCCATTCTATTTAAGCTATATTCCTTATTCTTGTCAAACTTCCTTGGTACAGTAGGCCTTCTCTCTACAGTACTCTTCTTCAATCTATGTTCAACGATAAGCATCTTATTCTTCTTCCTAATTGCAGCCAGAGCTTCATTTTCATTAGGATTCAACTCCATTTCCCCCATCTCATCATCCTTGTTACCCTCAGCTGCCATCCTAAGCCCTTCTTCCCTTTCCAGTTCTTCAAGCCTTTGCAAGATATTTGGATCAATAAATTCTGCAACATTGTGTCCATCCATGATCTCAGGAATATCATCGTCTTTCCACTCTTCATTTTCCAAACTATACCACTTCTTCAAGCTTGCAGAGTAATCTTATTAATAAAAGAACTCTTGCCAACATTAGGATACCCACAGATCAAAATAGTTGATGTTATTGGTGCTTGTGCCCAAGGATATTGATTCACTATTTTGAAACGGCCAAATCATTTTTATTTTGATTGCAGAGAAAAGGAGCAAGTGAAAGTTGAGTGCGAGAGAAGGTATGTGATTTCTTCATCTTTGATTGGTATCTTTGATAGGCAATGTCTATTAAGCCTTTGGCATCATATTCGACTGCAAATTTCAAATCCATTGCATTTTATTTGATCATGAATACTCTTTGAAATGACCAATCATGTTTTCTATTCACTTATATTGAGCTACAATAGAACACAATTCTTTTTGGTACTTTTTTTTTCCATATTCAGTAGATAAAAATCATGGTGGCAGCTACTTAGCCATCTTTTTGATGTTCCAGGTATTTTACAAAGATACATGTATGTGGATTTATCATTCAGTTGCTTGCAGTTATTGGTCAAATACAAATATTTTGTCAAGTTGAAAGGGCAAGAAATCAATTGGGTGTTTCTGGTTTATGTTAAAAGTTGATTTGGTAAAATCCTCATAAAACATACTACATATTCTAAAATGTAAAGAAGTTGAATGTTAAATGTAAGATATATATCTCATCCATAGTAATCAAAAGAAAGGACATGAAACTAAGGAGATTTACCAATCCAAAAATATAAGCAAATAGAAAACATGATTGGTACCTTATGAATTGGTTTTTGAGGTGCATGATCTTCATCAATCTCCTTAGAAGAAGACCCCTCCTCATTGCTACTGCTTTCTTGTTTAAGAATTGGTTTGGAAAAATACATTTAACACAAAAAAAAATAACAAAATTGAACCAATGGCATGTTTACAAAAAAGAAATATAATGATAATAATAATATGCTGAAAATTCTATTATGTTTAATACACGCCAAACGACTAATCCCAACAAGTATTAAACATACTTTATCTGATATGCTGAATTGTTAATAAAGGTCTAATTTTGTAGACTTCTAGCACAAAGGAAGATTTGACCTAACCAAATCTTCCTTGTACCACACAAAAAACTGTGTGATAACTATGTCTACTCCAACCTTAATTGTTTAAGAATTCATCATATCAGATAAAGTATGTTTAAGAATTGTTTGGAGTCCTATTAGACCTTTTTTGTAAAGATGTCATTGGTTCAATTTTGTAAAAAAAAATTTTTGTGTTAAATGCATTTTTCCAAACCAATTGTTAAACAAGAAAGCAGTAGTAGTGAGGAGGGGTCTTCTTCTAAGGAGATTGATGAAGATCGTGCACCTCAAAAACCAATTCATAAGGTACCAATCATGTTTTCTATTCGCTTATATTTTTGGATTGGTAAATCTCCTTAGTTTCATGTCTTTTATTTTGATTATTATGGATAAGATATATATCTTACATTTAACATTCAACTTCTTTACATTTTACAACATGTAGTGTGTTTTTTGAGGATTTTACCAAATCAACTTTTAACATTGTGTCCATCCATGATCTCAAGAATATCATCTTCTTTCCACTCTTCATTTGCCAAAATATACCGCTTCTTCAAGCTTACAGATTAATCTTATTAATAAAAGAACTCTTGCCAACATTAGGGTACCCACAGATCAAAATAGTTGATGTTATTGGTGCTTGTGCTCAAGGATATCGATTCACTATTTTGAAATGTTTGGGTTCACATTTGTTGATATTACTAGCATGACCATTGTATATTGCTAAGATGTTCTCTGAAATGACTGCATTCTACTCGTGTCGTGCCCTAGCCCGTGCTTTATCTCCATTATTTGATGTTATTGGTGCTTGTTCTCAATGATATCAATTAACTATTTTGAAATGTTGACTATAGTTATCAAATAGACATCTCGTGAGCTTTTGGCTTGGTGCCATTTGTATTGATAGCTTAGGGCCCATCAAATGTATTGTATCATTGATAGTTGAGACTTTGTTAAAAGGAAATAGGATAAAGAACGATTTTGATTTATTTTCTCTATTTTGATCCCTAAGTGGCTACCGCCATGATTTTTATTTTGAGTGCAACTTTGATAGAATTTTAGTAGGGGTTACACTAGGGTTTTCAGTATATTGAGCTACAACAAAACATAATTCTTTTTGGTGCTTTTTTTTCCCATATTCAGTAGATAAAAATCATGGCGGCAACCACTTAGCCATCTTTTTGATGTTCCAGGTATTTTACAAAGATACAGGTATGTGGATTTATCATTTAGTTGCTTGCAGTTATTGGTCAATTGCAAATACTTTGTCAAGTTGAAAGGGCAAGAAATCAGTTGGGTGTTTTCAATTTATGTTAAAAGTTGATTTGGTAAAATCCTCACGAAACACACTACATGCTCTAAAATTTAAAGAAGTTGAATGTTAAATGTAAGATATATATATATCATCCATAGTAATCAAAAGAAAGGACATGAAACTAAGGAGATTTACCAATCCAAAATATAAGCGAATAGAAAACATGATTGGTACCTTATGAATTGGTTTTTGAGGTGCACGATCCTCATCAATCTACTCAGAAGAAGACCCCTCCTCACTGCTACTGCTTTCTTGTTTAACAATTGGTTTGGAAAAATACATTTAACATTAAAAAAAAAAATTAGAAAACTGAACCAATGGCATTTTTACAACAAAGAAATAGAATGATAATAATATGGTAAAAATTCTATTATGTTTAATACAAGCCAAAGGACCAGTCCCAACAGTTCTTAAACATACTTTATCTAATATGATGAATTGTTAATAAAGGTCTAATTCTGTAGACTGCTAGCATGAAGGAAGATTTGACCTAGCCAAATATTCCTTGTACCACACCAAAAACTATGTGATAACTATGTCTACTGCAACCTTAATTGTTTAAGAATTCATCATATCAGATAAAGTATGTTTAAGAATTGTTGAGAGTTCTATTCAACCTTTGTTGTCAACATGTCATTGGTTCAGTTTTGTAAATTTGTTTTTTGTGTTAAATGCATTTAAATGGAACATTAAGTATAGGAATAATATGCTTAATATATTAGTAATTGACAGATTAAATGTAGATAACACCTTTATCAGTTTAGCATGTTATTATAAGATACTAAAGAAAACCTACTATTTTTCAGACAAATCTTCATTGTCCCCCACAATGAAGACAATGAGGATTGACCTCCTGCCCCACAATAAAGAACATTGTAATAAGACCTTTTAATCCTAGTGACAAGAACATAGATTAATTCTAACTCATTTGTAAAGAAAATAAGCTTTCTATAAAATGAAAGGTTCAACCTAATTAATACTAGGACTTGCACTCAAAGGATAGTGATCTAATTGAAAGACTTAAGAGAGATTATTTGCATCTAGTCATTATTCATGCACCATGCAATAAGCATTGTGCAATGCAATGAAATCAGCAATCTGTATAGAAATGACAAAAACTATATTCCACAATTCTTGGGCTAAACTATAAATTTATTTTCTTTTTATATCTCTATGTTATTGAGACCACTTCCATTTTATTAAACAAAATTTTTCCCAATTGAAAATCTCAATTAGAATAAGATATAATATAGTGTTAGAATAAACTTTGAACAAAGACATGTAATGCTTATGTTAATGATCTAAAAAGCTGCAAATATAGGAATTGAAAAAAAAGATAGTGCCAAGAAACATTTTCACAAATATGAAACATAAGGAAAAGTAATAACATTAACAATGTCAAGATTGACAACATTAAATTTTACCTATAGATGAGTTTTTGCAGTGGGTTTCCCAGTATCAAAAATATGTTGAGTTTCATTTGAGTTGTAACTAAGAGTATCATGTAGAATAGGCCCTAAACTTTGAAAGCGTTCTCCATCCTGACAATTCAAAATTCAATCTAGGCAAGCATCAGTAAGTGAAATAAATTATAGACATCAACATCATCATAATCATTAGAAGCATTGTAAAGCACCAATGAGAGAAGGCCAATTCCAAACTAAGCCAAACAGTTAATAACTAATAGTTACCAGTTACATGGGGTTGTAAACCAGTTGGAGAGGCTTATTAGAGAATATTAGTTTCTTGTGTTTTAGGTGTATAGGGGAAGTTTCTTAAGGAGAACTGTTCACAGTCAAGAATGGGATAGGGAATATTGAAAATTTATGAAATTTTTGGTAGAAGTATTGTGAGCAGATACAAACCATTACGATGGTATTTATTTTGGATATTACTACATTTCTTGAAAGTTTTTGTGATGCTTCTAAACTTTAAAGACATATTTTATGGCTTAATGATAATATTGATTAGTGTTTTGTTTTTTTGATGTAAAATCTTTTCAATATAATCATGGAATGTTGTTGATCATTCATGGTCTTGAAGAAACTTTTCTTCTATTTGATGTATTTTGAATTCATTCAACTCTACTACAAGTGAATTGGCTAGATTGAATAATTTCTAGAATTAAATTTTTGTTTACCTATGTAAGCTTCACATTCATTCTTTGCTTGTTTTGATTCTAGAGTCTTGACGTTGTTTCTCAATGTCATATAGATTGATGACAAGATGGTTCAGTTGGTCCTCTCTTTCTCTTTAATCATTTGTGTTCTTCATGGTGTAAGTGTCAATAAGTTATAATCCAACCATCATGTCAAACCCCCACTGGTGACAAACCTCATAGCATGCAAATCATAGCCAAAGACTTGGGTGATTAGCATACACAAACAATGATAACCTTTAGGAAACAATGATCATTAATATTCATTAATGGCAGGCGGTGATTCCTTGGTAATAAAGGCATTGACAACATTCATCATCTTAACCAAGTCATGGGTGGTGATCCTTGAAATGGCACAATTAGTAAGAGGAAATAACAACATAACTAATAATCATTACCTTTATTAATAAGTATAAAGCAACACTTACAGTTTAAATAGAAAGCCATGTCTCTTAGAAAAGAGATCTCTGTTCAAAGGGATGCATCACTTCATTTGGATATAGAGGCATAGAAGGATAGACATTTTATTTGGAGTGAGGAAGAAGGAAAATTGGAAAACAAAATATGGAATAATCGAGTTGGAATTGGAGAAGAATTTAGAAATAAACTTGAATTAGAAAAAAGCTAAGTTATCTGGTTCTTTTTTTGAGGCCAGGTTCCAGTTCTACTTTTGTTCTCCTTTGGGTTTGACTTGGGTTCCTTTGGTAGGAACTTGGGTGCCCGGGCTAATCCCAGGTGCACCTGCAGTTGTGGGCACCAAAAAATGGGCTCCACGTGCCTAAGAAAATTGTTTTGCACCATCAAAAATCCATTTGCACATATACATTTAAAACTTTTTAAAATTACAAATATGATACACAAGGTATTTTATTCATAATTTTATAGGCTAACTCATTATTATGGTAACATGAGTATGACCACACTCCATGGCTAATGGTACCCAACATGGAGTGTGGTTCAAATGAAGTTGAACCAAATGTTGACCGTGATGGCTATGATCATGATGAAGATGAATATGAATATTAAATCTAAAATATGGCTTGTAATTTGAATTTTCATTATGAATGAAGAAACTATAGATTTAATTTGACTCATTCTATATTGTAGTATATTTGTTCCCTAGATCTACCATATTATACATGTGCAGCCTGTAAGGGACATATTCTTCTCATCCATGTATCAGAGCTCAGTAAGAGTTCTTAGAAGAAAGACAAGATGTTAGTGGGAGATGGAGAAACAAATCTCATAATACTACTTGAATCCTTGTAATGTTGAGATTGGGATAAAGGCTACACTTGAGACCCTATATAAGGAACAACCTTATTGAGCTTCACTTTGTTTCAAGAATAGTTTTATTATATTTTGTACTAAACAAGGCCAACCACGTGAAGGTGGAAGCTCATTTGGCCCCACCCCCCTAACATGACTCTAAATTCCCCATTAACATCTAGCATTCATTCATTATTTCATCCATTAATAAAATATAACATTCATTAATTATCACACGATAACATTCATTAACACATTAATAATGTGTAACATTCATTAATTATCACATGATAAAATTCATTAACATTCATTGACACATTATAAAATTTATGAACATTCAATAGCACATAATTAAATTCATTGGTATATAAAAATTACTCATTATCAATTAAGGTGCATAGATGACAATCATTTCTTTTTTTTCTTTTGATTTCTCGTTGTTAAGAAGTAATCGCTAAGAGGAGCATTGATATCATCATGATCATCTCCCCTCTCATTAGATCTCAATGCATGCCTAGTTCTATGTTGATGCAAAGGGAGGTCATCTTCAATAACATATAAAAGGGTTAAATTAAAAACATTTAAAGTATTTTAGTACTTTAAAGGCCATAATCGTATAGCTCTTTACCTAATCTAGTCACATCATCAACATCAAGATTAGTTTGTCTGGCCTCGGCCTCAACCTCAACCTGCTCATTAATAGTGGCCTCTACACTCTCTATAGCTGCAATACAAATTATTACATTAATCCAAACACCAATTGCAATTAAATTTGTATTACTAAACCAATAAATTTAAGATGTTTACTTGTATTAATAGTTACATATAAAAAATTGAATAGAAAATGTATACCTCCATCACTCTGATGCACATCCTCATTGTCATCATCACGCAGAGGTTGTGTACGGCCAGAATCAGCAGGCTGCATTTCAATTTCATACGCATTCATGTTATCATTATTTTCTTACCTAAAAAAAATTTACTCACTTTATGTTGGAACTTAACATCAAATAAACTAATTGGTAAATAGTTAAACTTGAAATATCATCTATTTAGCTTACTTACCGTGATGGATCCATCAATAGAACCTTGTGCACTTCTTATTCTTTCTACCATGGTTTTAAAGCCTTGTTGGAAGCCAATTCTCTTGTCCTCTTCTGTGAGACTTATATTGAACTCCATGCCCTGCATTTTTGCTTGGTATCGTCAAATTTTATTTCATTATTTCATCAAAATAAAAAATATTGCAAATTATAAATAAATATTATAAAGATCAAATTATTATTTTCAGTGCTAAAATCCATCTATAGATTGTATTTGTCCTCATTTAATTCTGACAAAATTAACACTTACAACTCATGCAGCAAGTTTGGAATAACTACTAGAGCCTATCTTGTGTTGCCCATGCTTTTGTAGTCTTGCCTTTATTGCCTTTGATGTGTCAGGTAATCTATGAAGAGATTGAAATATGTTAGTTCATATAAATATGAAGAGTATTTAGTACACAATTACATTCGTAATAGTATCACATACCTTCTTCTGTTGTCTGGTGGTGTATTTCCTTTTTTTTTATTTCATTTTTCTCATTCACATCCACAATAAGTTTTTGCCACTCATAATCAGGAATGCAAGGGGGGCACTGGTACTTTGGGTTTTTGGATAATATACACATGTTCCTTTCCTTTTCTCTGCTAACAACCTGTCTGTGACAACAATATTACTAACACTATTAGAATTAATCTGAAATAGTGATGAAAAGAATATAATAAAAAATACTATTTAACATTTTGCTTCTATCTAATTTTTAGTACAATAACAAAGAGGTTTACCTACTAGGAAGAAGTGCATGCAGGATCATCATTGTCCCCTTTACGTGGTTGCTCCATATTGTGGCCCTGTGTTACTATTTAAAGTTAACCAATAATTAGAAAGGACTAAATTAATAAATTTCATTAGAAGATGATGATGGAGATGAGGTGGATGGTGAGGAGACTCTCTAAATGTGGCTAGCAAAAAAACTCAATTATTTAATGGTACATAGTATGTACCTGCACCCCCATGATAGTGACATTATTTGTATCTATGTGATTCAAATTGTAATCAATAAGCAGCTCTTCCCCTGCACTTATTGATTTTATCGCACATATAAATACATGATTTCCCTCGCGCACCTCAAATATGCAATTGGGTTTCTTAATAGTTGACAGAAGTCACGTGCTATTTATAAAACCTACAATATTTCCTTATGCTTTTGGCTTTCCGTCAATGTATATAGCTACTCTTTTACTTTGCTCATTATCCCTTTATTGAATATAATTTTCTAAGAGTGTATACGTATGCACACTTTTTTTATATTGAACAATTCACATCCAACTTTTGTAATCATAACAAGGTCCAACATACTCCATCAATTTGAAAACTTTGTTGTAAGAGACATTTATACCATCCATGGAAAATGGGCCCAAACCATGTATTGGTGATGGTGCAATGCGATATATCTTGCCTTTAATACTAAAATCAGTGTTTATTGGAGGAATTTCCTTGGGGACCCATTGTTTCTATATATATTGGTACCTAGAGGGCACCTCAACGTTTCCTTTTCTCATCATCATAAGAACATGCCCGCTCTTGAGCAAGGAAAAATTTTATGTATTTATTGAATTTCCTTCTAGTCTTTTGACCTCTAGTTGATCTTCCTAATTCAGACATACTACATGACTCACTTTCATCTTCCATTCCTATATTTCCTTTGCTCAAGGAAGACACATCTAATAAATACCTATTTGATGCTACCTGCACTCCATCAAATGAGAGAGATAGCAAGTAATGAGAGATATTTTGAAAATTGTGAAATACATTAAACTCTATAGGGTGTATTGACTTATACCTGTCGATCCATGAGACTATGTGGGATGCTCATGAAAGGGGTTTGGGTACCTACATATGTAACTAAATTATCTTATGTTAGCTAAAAAATTCATGATACATATACTCAAAAACACATAGTAAGTACATTAAAGACCATAAGCATCCCATATGAATTAAAAATATTAAAAGGTACATCATGAATTAATTAGATTAAGCATTGATCGCATAACTGCACATTTCTATCAAGAAATCAATATTAAATAGATTAAGCAGTGATCACATAACTGTACATTTCATTCATGTCATTCATCTTCTTCATCATCCAACTCATCACCATGATCATCGTTGTTGTCAACATCATCACCACCACCATCATTGTCATCATCATCATCATCGGCATCAACATCATCATCATCATCAACAACAACAACATCATCATCATCATCAGCTTCTTCTTCTTCTTCATCTTCTTCTTCTTCAAGAAAAGTTGCATCATGAACATCATCGACTAACTGTTGTTCGTGATCATCATCTACATCATATTCTAGCTATTCGTAATCTTCTTCTTCCATCACATTATACCTCATCGACCTTCCTCTTGGATCATGTCTAACAACAAACAAACAACCCGATTTATGTGGAACCTTTGAGTAAAATACCTACTCACATTAGCTTGGAAGAACATAGGGCTCATCCCCAACTGGCTCAAACCACCTTGTATTAATCATTGGAAATCCATTGTCATGTTCAATAACATTTCAATCAAGATCATTTTGATTAAGTCATAGCCTATACTATCTAACAACGAAGAGAACTAATCTGAAGGAATTAAAGTCACACTCAAGTATATCATCCAAAATACCATAGTATCAATTTTTAGACTCTCAAGGATGTAAGTCATTTCTAGATGAAATATTAGTCACCTGAAAGACTGCACTTATCCAAGAATCACAAGTTTTCTTTGTGTCATCCAACTTTTTGATGTGAAATTTATGACCATAGAAAAACATAGACTCGTGGTGTTTGACTTGCAAAAATATGTCAAACATGTATAAATTATTGCATCGTGAGTTCATAAATATACGGGTGATTAACAAATTTATACATACCTAGAAATCTCTTAAACCATGTGCTAAATCTATTTCCCTTTGTGTAAAATTTGGATCTTGATGAGTTTCATTAACCATTGAAGAAACAGCTTCCCATGTTAATGTGCGACCTAAATGATGACATCGTTCAATCCATACCATCATCCAATTTTGATTGTTTGCAATAAACAAATGTATTGCATCTCACTCTCAAGCAGATGTACAAAAAATAAATAGATGACCTACAACCAATTAATTTTGAAGATTAAGAATTAATTAACAACTACAATAACATCTTATAATTTATTACCTCTCACTTTTCTCATTCTACCTTTCCCCACCAAGTACTCCCCTTCAAATTTTCTAGTGGTGTCGAGATCCCAAATGCAATTTATATGGATCTTTGCTGCAAGCTTAGGAAAATATTTAGTAACATACACCATAGTCTGGTATACCATATATCCCTCCACCATAGAACCCTCAGGACGTGCTTTTTGTCAAACCAAATCTTTCAAAATTTTCAGGTGCCTCTCAACTATCCACATTGACCGAGTGTGTACGGGTCCACACAATTCAATCTCCTCAACTTGGTCTATGAGGTAGTGTTATTGTGCATTGAAAAAGGTTGAAGGTAGACACTTTTTCATTTCACACATTAGATGAGGAATTATTCTCTTCCAATATTTTATATCTACTTTATGGATTTCTTTAGATGAAAACTACCTACAAGACATTCACGACACAAAAATATATAAACATGAGACTTTACAATATATACAACAAATTGAATAGATATCATTACTTACCTCATGTATTTTACAAGATCATATATCACTTGTTTGATGTTATTATCAAAGTTCTCTGGGAGAGATAGGGGTAGCACGTACTACAACAATTATAAAAATAATCATGTCATTCTTTTCTCACATAATAGAATGAGAAGTACATGCAGTTTACAAATATATTGTAAATACAAAAGAACATGACTTACCTTGATGAAGATATGACAATCATGCATTTTCAACCCTGGCCCAAATTCACCTTTTTTTGATATGGTAATGCTTATGTTTGCAACAAATCCTGTGGGAAATCAAATTTTTCGTATGACTTCTTTTATGGCATCACTTTGCTGCTTTGTTAATAACCAAGAAAGGGCACTTATATTAATCCGTTCTCCATTTCTATTTGATTCAATGAAATTTTTCATTGCATGATTGGATTCATGAATGTCACTACAAATTTTGACAATTTTTGATTTGTCACACCTTCCATCCAATATCTTTCACAATGTTTGTGTTACATTCTTTCCAATATGCATAGTATCAAACAATTGCACAATTTATAGCAGCTCGTAGTAGGGCAACCTACTGAATTGTCTGGGATAAATTTTTAGTCCTTTTGGAAGGTTCTTAGTAGTATTGCATTGATGACATTCATGATCATCAATCACATAATTAGCAAACAAAATATAATATAAATATATAAATTCCCAACATAAATCATTAGGTAGAACGGTAGTACCTTGACGATTAATGTTATTATATTCCAACTTCCATAGGTGATGTGTCATTCTCCGTGGCTTAGATGTAGTCTCTTCTTTCCCATTGAAAAGATATTTTTCGTTAATTTGATAGTTATGATTTTTGTGGAGAAAGTGTTTATGCTCATCAAACACCTGCTTTCCTAAACTTTTTGAATGATGAGATTTCATCTTTGGGCCACAAACTAGACATGCAAATTTTCCCTTTGTTTGAAGACCTACAAGATAATGATACAATTGGATTAAATATGTTAATTTTTATATTTAGAATTATCATGTGCAACTTGAATTCACCATAACATACTAGAAAAATGTGTTCGCCTTGGGGCATCATATATTGTCTATAAAATTATTGCATGAAATTGAAATTATTTGTGTCATATTGGTCTAGAGATGTCATACATAGTGACACCATTCCATAACTCCACCAAATCATTGATAAGAGGCTCAATATATACATTCATATCTTTAACTTAGTATTTACCTAGTTCAATGAACAACAACATTACATAATTATTGTGACCATTTTAATGCAAGATTTATAATTACATGCAGATAACTATTAAATGATCAAATACTTGGAACAATCATTGCCAACATAATGTTCTTCCTCTTTATTGACATCCAAGGAGGAATGCTATTATTGATGACAAAAATAGGCTAAACAGTGTAAACAAATCTTAGCTCTCCAAATGGATTGACACCGTCTGCTGCCACTAAAAGCTTGAGATTTTGAGGTTCTTTGATAAAGTGCGGTCACTTTTCCTCTATGTCCTTAAATGTAGAACCATCCGCAGGCATTCAAATAATGTCATCTCAACTCCTATTGTATGCATGGTAATTCATAAATTGTGCCAAGCTACTACACCTAAAAAATCTTTGCAAACATGGTATAATGGGGATGTAACAAAAAACCTTGTGAGGCACCTTTCTTGTTATTTGATCTATTCAATATCTACTCGTATGACATTTAGGGCATTCTGTTGCAAATTCATGTTCTTTATGATAAATAATATGATTATTGGGACAAGCATCTATTGATTGATACTCTATTCCAATATCTTTCATAGTGGCACATAATTTTCAGTATGAGTGAGGGAGAATATTCGATGGTGGTAACAAAAACTCACCTATCAATCTATAGAAAAAATATAAGTTTTTAACATTAACAATATTTATGGTACATGTTTTGCCCTTTAATTACTATAATGACATATATGACATACCTTAGCATACGTGACATTGTTATGTTGGATAAACCATTCATAACCTTCAAGTTCAACAACAACAATACAGCAGAGAGAAGAGTTGTTTGAGAGCCTTCGTAAAAGGTGGTGGCTGCCTTCTCAAGTAGAGGTATATCATGGATGACATCAACATCATCATCATTATTTGCACTAGTACCAAATGTGTCATGGATCAATGTATTAGTATCATCATCTTCAAATGTGTTATCTGGCGCATGATCGTCATCTTCCATAGGATCATAATCTTCAGCTTCAATATTCACACCTCCATGATCCTCCACTTCCAAAGCCATATTCTCCATATTCACACCTCCATGGTACATATCACATACTTCCCTGGGAAGGTCGACCTATATAAAAATGATGAACACAAATAAGCCATGATAATGATCTCATCATCAAGTGTATTTCATATATATATTAATTGTTAAATAAATATAATGGAAAACATACCAATTGATGATAATCAAATCCCCCTTAAATGTGACCATTATCCCTACAATGTCTCTTAGCTGTATTGATTAGAAATCTTCTAGTGTTTAAGCCCTCTGAAATATTTCAAGGACAATAACATTTTCCATCACCTTTTTTTTTCAAGTTAGACACGATCTATTGATTGTATCCCCATTACCTTCTTCACTTGGATTGTCTGAAATGATCCTTCTTCAATTAAATTATCTATAACCTAATTATATATAGAAATTGAAAATTTAGTTATGAAATGATGTTGTAGTATAGTATACCAAATTGAAACACTCTATTATTGTAGTCTTCCACCTCAAACTCTTTCCTATTGTGGCAAGAAAGAAAGATATTAAAATAATATAGTAGTTTGTAAGTCAAAATAAAATATCATACATATTATACACAAAATATATTAGAAGTGCATCAAATTTGACCAAGCACTACTAGGAGCTAGACCCAGTAACAAATGGACTTGTGATGATTTTCACAATAATACATTTGTTTCAGGGTAAGGTCTTAGTAGTGCTTAGGCAAATCTACATGGTGAAGGTTTTATATGTTGTATATGTTGTGTGTGTGCATGCATAAAAAAAGGGGGCCTTTATCTTTGATCTTAAAATGACAAATATGCCTATCTAACACTTTTTGAGGGTGCAGGGAACAACAAATGGAGGCAACTTGAGACCACAAATGTAGGCAAGTTGTTGATTGAGGGTGCAAGGAACAATACCCGTCAGTACTTTTATCGAATTGTAAATTTCAATTTTCAACCATTCTATGAATATATAACATGGATGTAATCTCAGAAAATAATAAAATGTAGACAGAATAGATTACTTATTTTGTTATTCTACATTACTTACTATTTGAGTGCACGTTCCACCTGCAACTTGATCAAGTCTTGTTTGATGCTTCAATTTTGTGTTGACTGTCCTATAGAAGTACATGGTTTTGTATTTCCCCAATATGTTATTCAAAAAAAAAAAAATAGAGTAAAATACTTGTTGAGAAAGATCATCATAGGAGTATCAAAAACTCAAGATCCAAAGGTAACTCAACATTATAAGACTCTTACATTCAACCTTCATCTCATGCACCTAATAAATAGGAGATAAAATACTTTAAATTGAAAAATTACATTAAAAAATAATGAGCTAAAACTACCTACAAAAGTAGTACCCAATTTATATAAAAAACATTTAACTAATGAATTGTGTTTTTCTTCTCATCTTCACTACAAAAATAATCACCCCTTTAATCTAACTACACTATGCAAGTCCAGTTTAGCGATCATGTGCCTTTCATCCTCAATCAAGACTAAGGAACACTATAGGAAAATACACTGTCTAAATTGTGTACATTAAAAGCAACTATACCTCAAGCTTATACATAAATAAGAAAATAAAATTTAAAATTCATTACTTGCAATTACAACATTAGAGAAAAGTTGAATTTTATTTATGCCTTGATGGATATCTATATCGTGTCATAAATCTCCCATTTTGACATAGGATAAGAGCATAGTGATAGAAGATAGATCCATTTTTTGCATAACCTGAAGTCATTGTATTCCATGAGAGTGCATCTTTTGAGAATTTTTTTTGAACATTTCAAGGGACCAGTAGTTCTACAATTAAATCATCATAACTTTCCCATTACTTAACAATCACACATGGCACAGACTCTCTTTAAACTCACAATATGTTGCATGTGTAGTACAAAAATCATGAGATTATGAAGAAGGCCTCACTCTTAATCAACCAAATTTTCCTTGTACCACACAAAACATTGTGTGATAACTATGTCTACTCCAACCTTAATTGCTTAAGAATTCATGATATCAGATAAAGTGTGTTTAAGAATTGTTGGGACTGGTCCTTTTTAGCATGTATTAAATAGAATATAATTTTCAACATATTATTATCACTCCATTTCTTTGTTGTAAACATGCCATTAGTTCAGTTTTGTAAAAAAAAAATTGTGTTAAATGCATTTAAAATTATCTTCATTGTCTTCTGATTGTCTAAATGCTTCTTTATTTGTCATCCAATTAATACATGCTAGCATATAAAGAAGACAATCAGAAGACAATGAATATTTGTCTGACCAATAGTCTATAGAATTAGACCTTTATTTGGCTAGGTCAAATCTTCCTTCGTGCTAGCAATCTACAGAAATAGACCTTTATTTTAAATGCATTAAACACAAAAAAAATTACAAAACTGAACCAATGGCATGTTTACAATAATTATCATAACTCGCAAGCAAAAGTCCAGTGTCCTCTTCCCTCTTCACGCACGGTGCCCTCTTTGCAGCTCACAAAATTTACAAATGAGTGTTTCACTAATTGTGAGTGCCTTTAATTGAATATAAGAAAATAAAATTTAAAATTCATTACTTGCAACTACAACATTAGAGAAAAGTTGAATTTTATGTTGTACAAAGAAGATTTGGCTGATTAAGAGTGAGACATTCTTTAGAATCTCATGAGTTTTGTACTACACATGTAATGTAATGTGAGTTTGAAGAGAGTCTGTGCCATGTTTGATAGAACCTACTTTATCTAATCTAGTGCATTGTTAAACAAATTAAGGGCAGAGTAGTTATTACTTAGTTTTTTGTGGGGACAATGAAGATTTGTCTGACAAATAGCAGGTCTTCTCTAGTATCTCATGAATTTTTACCACATATGCATGAAATGAAGACTGTTTCAAGCCTTTGAGTCTTAGAGACAAGTGGAAATAGGAGTTGCTTTGTTGAGTGAGGGTTAATTAGGCCTAGGAGAAGAGCATTTGGGGATGAAAGTATTCACTAGTCAAAGGATGGAAGACTAAGATTGAGATGGGGTTAGTAACTCTGAAAAGGGTATTTGAAAAGGTAAGTACTTTTATATGTTGTTTGGAGACTTTGGGTGTAATTTTCTAATTTTTGTGTGTAGGGCTACTAGACAGGCCTAGAAGGGCTATAGAAGATGAATGAGGTGTTGAAACATGGTGAATAGACCATGATGAGATGATACTTGATGTTACCTGATTAGGCTGAAAAGCCTAGTTGAGGTTTTGACATGGTGGAGGCACTAGGTGCACTAGGTGGCCTAGGATGGAGATGGTGCTAGGAGGAATTGCCAAGAAATGAGGAAGTGAACTTGTGTAGTAGGGTTGTGGAAGTGATTAAAAAAGTCATGGAACTCTACTTAATCGTTGAGTTGAGGCTAATTACTTGAGTGGATTCCAAGTTACTTATTGAATCCTCGAGTTGATTTGGTCTCCTTAAGGTGATAGTAGAGGGCTCTTCACCAAGATGTATGAAACAAAGAAAAAGAGGAATATTAATAAAAGATTAAATTCTCTGCAACTCTAGTAATCCACTATCCCATGGAATAGCGAATAGAACAGTGAATCCATATGTGTGTTTGAACGTGATCTTGGCTGGGTGATGATATAGGAACATTTCCTTTTGTATATTTACGCATTCATGAAATCATTATACTATTTTTGTTGTTAATAAAGTCAAGAAATCGACTGGTGTTGGTGACTGTGACTGGTAAAGGGGTACAGTCAACAGATTAAGGGTTGTAAACCTCTATTATATAAATAATAAAATTTGAATCTTCCTAAAGAGTTTTCTAATGTTAAAAAATCCTAATATTTATGAACAAAAATATAGGCATTAGGGTCATTCTTATAGTTTCATTTTATGTCTCTTTTGTGTGAGAGTATTCCTTTTCGATTCCCATTCAATGGCACCTTTGTTTGTGAGAAAAAATGCTTTAATCTTTGAAGATAATGGTTCTTGGTTTTCCTTGCATGAAACTTAGATGAATGTTGCTAACTTGAAATTTGTCTTTGAACATTAAGTGTTTATTATGTATGCCTATACCTCATATAATCCAAAAAAATCTGCAACACGAGGATTTTGATAACTTAAAGGGCCTTAGTGAGCTGCTTTGAGTTGAGAAACTTCGGTGTCTAAAACTATATTATTTTCAACCAATCAGTAGATTTTAGTTTGTCTTGATCATTTTCTTCCAAGATTTCACCCATTTTTGTCTACAAAATTTTCATTGGCTATAGATTCTTGGGATTATATCCACCTCAGACATGGTAGTATGCTAAGCTTTCATATTCCTTATGTTTGGTCTAGAAGAATCTACCTTGGAAGTGAATTGGATATGTTAGATCCTTAAGGCATACCTTTGTGTTTAATGCCCCACATCTTCCCTATAAGTGAATTAGATAGATTAGTTCCTCATGATTTATCTTCTTGTTTAAACTTTAAAGTTCTTTTTATAGGGTTCTCTCGCAAGGATTAGTTAATGCATATGTAGCCTAGTTTGGAGTTGACTTGACATCCTCCATTTCTACAAGGGTTGCTTGGGATTTTATCATATTATCTCTTTTCTTTTCCTTGTGCATGCCAAAGGAATGGAGACAAGGTTAATGATCGATCAAAGATCATATGAATCTATGTAAACCACTTTTAGTAATAAAAAATGTAAATTTCATGTATATTGCCAATCTTTGCCACATGGGTACAGTCAGAGGGTTCATTGACAAAATGATCCTTTGAATGGTTACTATAAATATGAATGATTTGATATAGCATATTGCTCATTCTACTTGAATTTTTGAATATCTTGTGCAAGGGTGAAAGTACTTTTGACCATTTTGGTCATGATTGTTCCTGTACACAGTCAAGAAATGTAACTGTCTAATGATTATATGTAATGTTGACTAGATTAAATGCTTTATTCTTGGTAGAAGTGAATGGAAGGAATAATGTGTTAGACATAGGGAATACTGGGAGGGGGGGTGAATCAATATTCTACAAACTTTTACTTTTTCCCAATTATGGATATAACAGATTATCTTAATGCATTCATAACATAGAAAACTAAACAACATGCATAGCAATAAAACAAATGAAATAATAACACATTATTTATTCTTGAGGAAACCCTGACCAAGGGAAAACCCCAATGGGGATGGTACCCACAAAGATCCACTAATCAAAAGTATCATGTTAAGGATGTTGAGCCTGTTAGGAGCCTATTACATGCATATAGTGTCTCAGTCCTGATTAAGGGACTATAGGCCTTGTTAGAATCCTCAACCTTGCTAGGAGTTGGTAGTACAAAATATGATTACCAGATGAGCCCACTGCCCAAACAAGTAATATACAATATTTACTGATTACAAAATAAGTCAAGGTACATAACCTTATACTATTGTAACTTCGCATCAATGTCTCTTCGCTTTCTTTTTCACTATCACTATTACAACTTCATCATCTCATTACAATTACATCATTGCATCTCTTTATACAAGTTATTAAGGCTAATAACTCATACAGTCGGCTTGTCATAATCTTTATATAAAATAGATCTTTACCCAAAGGTTAACAGCTAGGATGTCATCCCTTTATATTGTTAATGTTGGCAAAATGGTCAGCGCTCCCCTCGGGATTCGTGACATGGTTTAATAGCCTCCTGTGTCTTTTATAAGTCTAGTGGTTGTATCAGGCATTAACAGGTCGATATTTTGGTGCAATGACAACTACTACTTGTAACAAGTGGTATCAGAGCTTGGTCATAGGTTCGAATCCCCTCGAGTAATGCTGAGGGGGAGATTGTTGGCAAAATGGTCAGCACTCCCCTCAGGATTCATGACATGGTTTAACAGCCTCTTGTGTCTTCTATAAGTCTAGTAGTTGTATCGGGCATTAACAGGTCAATCTTTTGGTGCAACGACAACTACTACTAGTAACAGTTAAAACATTATTTTGATAAACAAAATAATCCCTTAACTCTTTACTAATTCTGTCTTCATATTTGTCCTGTCAGCTTAACACTATCTTCAATAAAACTATCATAACTTCTTCCGTACATGTCATACTGACTTGCACTCTTAGGTGAGTATTCTATAGTCACCATAGTATTTATGTTCAATATCTCAAACACTAAACTTACTCTAATCAACATCGCTAACCAAAACTATCTTTAGGTACACTCGCAAAAACACTATCTCATACTTTAACAATTTTGCATTGTGCTTTGTCATACTTGCTCTCTGTCCTGTGCAATCTTCATGTAGATAATATGTTTCCATAATGACAACATCTAAGTATCTAACTTAGCCAAAGTGCCAACATAGTGTTGGTGTTAGGTTTCATTTATTATTGAATTCAATGGTTTTGAAGATGTGTTGAGGAGTTTTCTCCTTGTTTAATGTTAACTATTCCTGCACAATCCACTCATACAATAGTGAAATGCTATGTGGAAGGGATGGTTGATAGTGTTCCTTGAGGGAAGGGGGATTGTGAAAGACTTGTTATCATTGTATTGTGAATTTCCAATATGTTTGGATCCAAGGCAGACCAGGAGAATGAAGGATCACTTACTGATTGCATGATAACGTAGTTTTGAAGGGTCACTGGTTCAAGGGATAGTCAAGGTATGGATGATTGGGCCATTGGAGGACCTTATTTATTTGTATCCTACAATTGCATCGATAAATCTGCGTATACTTCTCTAGGGTTGTAAGCCACTTAGGGATCAAAATAGAGAAAATAAATCAAAATCGTTCTTTTTCCTATTTCCTTTCAACAAAGTATCAACTATCAATGATACCATACATATGATGCCCTAAGATATCAATACAAATGGCACCTAACTAGAAGCTCACAGGTTGTCCATTTGACAACCATAATCAACATTTCAAAAAAATCAATATCCTTGAGAACAAGCACCAATAACATCAAATAATGGAGTTAAAGCATGAGATAGGGCACAGAACAAGTAGAATGTGGTCATTTCAGTGAGCATCTTAGCAATATACAATGGCATCATTAAACGTGCCGATAATATCAACAAACGTGAATCCAAACATTTCAAAATAGTGAATCAATATCTTTGAGCACAAGCACCAATAACATAAAATAATAGAGATAGAGCATGAGCTAGGGCATGACACCAATAGAATGCGGTCATTTCAGAGAGCATTCATGATCAAATAAAATGCATTGCATTTGAAATTTGTAGTCAAATATGATGTCAGAGGCTTGAAAGACATTTTCCATCAAACATACCAATCAAAGATGAAGAAATCACATACCTTCTCTCGCGCTCAGCTTTCACCCACTTGTTTTCTCCCACTCCTTTTCTCTATAATTGAAATAAAAATTATTTGGGTGTTTCACTTTTTTTTTTCATCAATACCCCGAAACTGTCAAAATTTTGATGGTGTATTTAAAACCCATCGGAATACCAACACCATCGGAGCATATTACAAAAAAAAACACTAATTTGAGCCTTTGGCATCATATTTGACCGCAAATTTGAAATGCATTGCATTTTATTTGATCATGAATGGTCTCTGAAATGACTGCATTCTAATGGTGTCGTGCCCTAGCTCGTGCTTTATCTGTCAGGAGTCCCGAGAGAGAGAGAGAGAGAGAGAGAGAGAGAGAGAGAGAGAGAGGCTACTATAATTGGCACTCTCTCTCTGGACTCCTCCCCAACCCTTATTTCTTATTCTCTCTCTCTAAGAATCTCTATCCCCACTCCTTATTACTCTTTGTGGACCCTTAGGAATCTCTCTCTCTCTCTCTGGACTCCTCCCAAACCCTTATTTCTTATTCTCTCTCTCTAAGAATCTCTCTCCCCACTCCTTATTACTCTCTTTGGACCCTTAGGACTCTCTCTCTGGACTCCTCCCAAACCCTTATTTCTTATTCTCTCTCTCTAAGAATCTCTCTCCCCAATCTTTATTACTCTCTCTGGACCCTTAGGACTCTCTCTCTCTCTCTGGACTCCTCCCAAACCCTTATTTCTTATTCTCTCTCTCTAAGAATCTCTCTCCCCACTCCTTATTACTCTCTCTCTCTCTCTCTCTCTCTCTCTCTCTCTCTCTCTCTCTCTCCTTATTGCTCTCTCTAGACTCTTAGGACACTTTCACCCCACTCCTCGCTCTCTCTATGTCACTAGTAGAATTTGACAAATAAATTACTACGTGACTAAAAATTTTAGTCACATGACTAAAATTGATCAAATTATACTAATTATTTACAATTCACAAGTATAAATGACTAAATAAATGACTAATTTGGTCATCGGGTAAACTCACAAGGTTAGACAACTAAAAATGACTAAATAAATAACCAAATAAATGACTAAACAATTAGTCACCAAAATAAAAATGACTAAATAATCAATCATCCAAACAAAAATGACTAAATGAATGATTATTACTCCTTTATAATAAAATTTGATAATATTATAGACTTATATACTTAGAAGTTCCATTTCACCAGTAATGCTTGTTCATCAATAGGCTTATTGCAAGAAATCTAGCTTTAAGGTGATTTCAAAATTGATCGATAAATAATATTTAGAGATAGAATCACAAGGAATAGTTACCATCAAATAAATATTTACTCATGGTTTACTGTTTCAAAGTAGTTATTTCTATAAGCAATTAGATTAAATTTATAATATGGATTGTAAAAATGTAAATGTCCAGTCTACTAAAAATGAAGCTTTTTCCTTCAAAGAAAAATAACCCCTAAAATGACCCCAATAGAGAGGTCATTCATTGTTTTTTTTTTTAATCTCATTTTGTTGTAAACATTGAATCATGAACTAAATTTTAATTCTGTAATTGTAATGATTTGCATTGGAATCGTGAACATAGACATATATAATATGGCTTATTAAAGCTATTTCAATTTGAATATTAAAAAGAATAAGTACATCCTTAAGCCTCATAGCTAATTTGAAGCCCATTTACATATTTAATGCATTCTTAAGCAAAATATTTTTCCATATCAAGAAATGATTAATCACTAGTAGAATTTCACAAATAAATGACCATGTGACTAAAAATTTTAGTCACATGACTAAAACTTTTAGTTGCGTGACTAAAAATTTTAGTCGCATCACTAAAACTGATCAAATTCTACTAATTATTTGTAATTCTCAAGTATAAATGACTACATAAATGACTAATTTGGTCATTAGGTAAACTCACAAGGTGAGACAACTAAAAATGACTAAATAAATGACCAAATAAATGACTAAACAATTAGTCACCCAAATAAAAATGACTAAATAATTAGTCATCCAAACAAAAATGACTAAATGAATGATTATTACTCCTTTATAATAACATTTGATAATATCATAGACTTATATACTTAGAAGTTATATTTCACCAATAATGCTTGTTCATCCATATGCTTATTGCTTGAAAAATCCATCTACTCCTGTCTCATGCCAGAAATCTGGCTTTCAGGTGATTTCAAAATTGATCGATAAACAATATTTAGAGATAGAATCACAAGGAATAGTTACCATCAAACAAATGTTTGCTCATAGTTTATTGTTTTGAAGTGTTATTTCTTGAATTAATTAGATTCAATTTACAATATGGATTGTAGAAACATAATGGTCCATTCTACTGAAAATGAAGCTTTTTCGCTTAAAGAAAAAGAACAATTTTCCCTAAAAATGAAGGTTGATTCACTTCTATCTTTGCTTGTTGATATACTCAACCATCTTAATAATGCGAAATAGAAATAACAATGATAGCTTTTGGTATGATAATTGTATTTAAATAGAATTGTATGCAAAATTAGGTGAATACTATTCTAAATGATAAATTAACTACTTAGAAGCTAACAAATCTATCTAATAAGCAAATTACAATGAAGAATACAATCAAAATGAAGCTAAAATAACATTTTGCCTCCACCTACTATGTAGCTTGTCTCCATTGCTCTCCTAGTCTTGATTTCTTGAGGATGTTGAGCCCTCAAATTTCCAAATGAAGCCTTTTCCCAAGATGCTACCAAAGTGTGGAGATTTGATGATGAATGCAAAATAGCTCAAAGCTTGATTATGCAACTAATGGATGGAATGCAAAATGGATTGATGATAATATGGATGCTTGATTGCTTCAATGCTTCAATGCTTGATTGCTTCAATGCTTGATTGTCAATTACCTATTAGCTCACAAAGGGGAAATGAGGCTCCTTTTATAGAGTTTTGGAGGATCTAGGCCTAGGTGGCACAATCCTACAGTGGAGAATGAAAGGTGAAAGATCCTAGGGCTATGATTGACTTAGTTGAAGGAGTTGAGAGAAAGGGGGATGTAGTTGGAATGTGAGAGGAAGAATAGGGATGATGTTCCTCTCACATTGACATGGAGGAGAACAAGGTGGAAGGGAAAGACACATGTCAAGTGTCTCACAAAGACCAAAGAGAGAAAGAGGGAGAGACCTTTTCCTCATGAGGACTCTTTGTACAAGTGTCCCATGAGTCACCTTTGACCCTTATAGGTGGCTTAAGAGGCCCCTTAGGAATAGGGATTGTCTCTTGACTTGGTTTAAGAGAGGACATGTGGTCATGAGACCAAGTCCTATGAGGCCACATAGCCCTTAAGAATAGGACATGTGTGGGTGAGGATAATTATCAATAAATAATTAATAATTATTATTTATTTTAGCCAAAGTGATGTGTCGAGTGACTGGGTAGATGAGGTGGACTAGGGGACTTAGTCTTATTTAGGTGATTGTATATTTAATTAAATCACTTAAATAAGACCAATTAGAAGAGTTAGGATAGATGAATAGGCTATAGTGAATTTACTAAATAAATTGAATAATTTATTTAATAAATAGAGGAAATAATTATTAATTAAATAATAAATATTTAATTAACTTATCAAGTCCATATCAATTAAATAATAAATATTTAATTAAGTAATGAAGCCATTTTTAAGTGTATACATTTTTCCCCTCTTTGAAATAATGTGCTGGTCACATTGTTTCAAAGAAAAATCAAGCATTTTGCCCTAGACAATGTCCCAGACGATCTATGCATGCACCTTCAAGAGATTGATTGACAAAAAGTATTTATTTGATTTTTAAGTTATGATTTTATTTTATTTTTATTGAATTCGACAATCAATCTCTTGAAAAATTCAAGATGAAGAGAGAAAAAATGGGGTGAAATGGAGGAATAATGGGAGATAGGGTCCACACACCAAGCACATCGGGTTCACAGGCTATAAATAGTGCAAAGGGGTCCACAATAGATTCATTATGCACACTTGTCATTTGGAGATCAGAGCGTGAGAGAGAGAGAAGAGCAGAGCTGCTAGGATGTCATTCCCACTATCAGATCACCTCTTCGAGAGGGCCAGATGTGTCCAGCGACCACCCGATTCGGGAGAGTCGGCAGGTGATTCGATCCACTTTGTGAATTCATGATTTTGAGCATGTTAGAGTAGGATTTAGCATGTGTAGGGTAGTTCGAATCATAGGTTATTTTAGAAGAATTTTTTTTTCTAGGGCGAAAAACAAATGCGCAGTTGTGGCACATGAATGCGCAGCAACTAGCCATGTTTGTGCATAAAATTCCAATTTCTGCGCATTCATTTAGGGCAGATGCGCATTTGTGTTAGAGGAAAATTTGGGCTACACAAATGTCAAATAAAAGTGCGCATATGTGCATTCTGCACATTTGTCAAGAATTGTTGCGCAAATGTTAAATAAATCTGTGCATACGTGAAAAATTGCTCAAATGTTTAAGGACACTGCGCATGCATTTAACATTGATGTGCATGTGTTTTGGATGGTAGAATTTGGTCAAGTTAGATAGTCAATTAGGTCAAACTAGATGTTGATAAGCCAATGTGATCTGTCAGCAATTGAATTTGATCGATTTGATCAAGATAGGCAACATCGTAGCATGGTCGCTGGTTAACCAGTCTTGAATGTAGATAATTGATAAAATCATCTGTTGAAACATGTGATAAACATGTTTGAAATTGATATGGTAGGATAGATAGATTGATAGATCAGTTTATCAAAATTTGATAGCTTGATTTTTATTAACTTTAATAGGAGGATATTACTGATGTTTTGATGTCATGGGAGAGATATCCCATTACACAAAACCCGAGACCAACATTGTCAGAGACTGACAGACTTCTGATTGGCGTGACTAGTTTATATCATGTTATTTACATGCTCAAGATTAGGGTGAACCTGAGCATCATGACTGCATTGGCAGAGCGATGGCACTCAGAGACGAGTACCTTCTATCTTCCGACAAGGGAGATGACAGTTACACTGGAGGATGTATATCGCATCCTTCGGCTTCCTATCACAGGGGAGTTAGTACATTATGATTGACATGGCGGAGTGACAGAGTGCAGAGCTGTCTTTGGAGATGATGACATTGATGAGGAGGAGATCAACTAGGAGGACATGGTGGATCTGTATGAGCCACTCCTAGTGGTATTAGCAGGAGCGATTAGGGGATTTGTATGCCCTAATCGCAAGTCACATGGATTCGTAGTTGGTTGGGGTCTCACTCTACAATGAATGATGGAGGATGGGACCCGATTTGCTTGGGGTGTGTGCTTATTAGCACATTTATATCATGATTTACATCAGGTGGTATATCAGAGGAGTGCCTCACTATCAGCAGGCGTCACACTGCTCCATGTATGGGCATGGGAGCATATTTCAGTTACTAGTCTGACAACCATTAGATTTCACAGTGTAGGACAGTCGTATATTCATCTATATTCTTCAGTCTTGTCTCAACCGAAGTTGGGACACTTAGAGTTCTGGTGGTATACTTTTGACACTCTTGACACAGTCATATGGAGACCTTACTTAGGGTGTGAGCCCTAGGATGACGAGAGACAGCTAGGGTTTTGCTTTGAGTCATGATGGTTGATAGGGTGGACACCCTATATCATAGAGAGATAGCTGGCGAGTCAAGTTCTACGATAGTTTGGCAGGATCTAGGGGATGCCACAGGGAGTTACAGAGTTTGCACAAACTCATCAAGAGCAATGTGACTAGGGGCCTATGGTCTCTTTTGACTTAGCTAGGTAGGAGTTTTTGGATATGTCATTCTAGGCATGGACGATGAGACAGGGAGTGGTGGATCTAGGTATGACTACAGACTTGGAGAAGCATTTGAGAGACTTCCCAGTACCACGATTGACAGATCTGGTAGTGAGGCCACCTGAGAGAGATCCGACAAAGAGATGTCATGGGAGACTCTGAGGCCGAGATAGGAGAGGCCAAGGGAGAGGAGGCGAAGGCAATAGTGGAGATGGTGGTGATGGAGGAGATGGTGGAAGAGGGGATAGGGTTGGGCCATGGATGTGAGGTGGTGGCATGAGGCAGAGAGGTTTGATGCCACCTCCAGCTAGACAGGGACAAAGACAACCTCCATCATAGCCAATAGTAGGAGTGCCACCTCAGATACCAACTACCCCAGTACAAGCAGTAGCAGTACAGGTACAGATGTCGATACAGGCAAGGCAGGATGAGGCTGATGCTCTATTAGCCCAGGTGGGAGTAGTATAGGGTGGGCAAGCTGATGTAGATGTATAGGACGAGCAGATGCTTGGCATGATAGGACAAGATGCATAGATGCCAGATGTAGAGGCACAGGATGAGCAGGAAGAGATGGATATCAGGAGACATGATCCCTATCTTCAGAGAGAGGCTGCAGGGGAGGAGGATTGAGATATTGATGCATTTCTAGTTTGACTAGCAATGACACAGGTATAGGCAGACCATGTCCCTAGATTGGAGAGATGGATTGAGAGGATGGACCGACAGATGACAGGCCTTAGACAGGAGTGGGATGTTGCAATAGAGTGACTCGGAGAGTCTGAGATGTTATTAGATGAGTTGCAGAGGATAGAGGATCTAGGTCCCATGGAGACAGTCTGAGAGCCATGATACGAGCCAAGAAGGAGATTTCCTACTGGTGAGAGGCATACAAATAGGCAATGCCCCGAGATCAGTAGATCGAGAGTTACAGAGAGAGCTCCTTTGCAGTAGGGACAGATGCACGATAAAGACATGCCTTCGGCGCTAGTGGAGGTATATCATCATGGCCTCCCAGAGAACCTACAGGGTCAGGAGATTAGGCAGGTCCTTCAGCTCCAGGTTCTGGTGGGCTGATATCATCATGCAGATAGAGACAGACTGAGTCTAGAGGCAGTGGGTCATAGATACCACTTGTATACACATGCTTGTATTAGTAGGCTTCATTATGTTATTGACTTGATAGACATGACATTTGTATACATTGTTATATATGTTGTATCATTGGATATTTGGACATTTTATTGTTTTATGGACTATTTATGATGGATTATATATGATGATGCAATTCTATCATGATTTTTTTTGATTACATGTATACATGTGTGCACTGACATATGCAGGATGTGATGATTTACTTTGATATGTATATGATGCAAATGGTTTATTTTCTATTAAATGCATAATGATTAATGAAATGAATATGTAATGAGTATATTGATTATAAATGCATGTCTTAAATGATTATTAATGCAATACTATGTGATTACTAATGCAATGATAGAAACAATGGATAAATGAATGAAAGATATAATGCAAATGAAAGTATATGTAAATGAATGAAGATGTACCTAATACAATTAATTACAATAACCTACAAACATGACAAAAAGATAATGATAACTAAAATGATAATAAATGTCCTAAATGAATTACACAAAATGATATAAGATGTAAGATAAATGTTTAATGTTTTTGTTGTCCAAATATCCTCAACTTAAAATAACAATGGATTTGACACAAGAAGAATGGACTAAGAGAAAGATAACCTAAAAAAAAAAAGAAGATAACCTACAAATCCCTATAAAAGGAGCACTGATATGTGAGCTATGAGTGCAATGTAAAATGAAATATGAAATGAATATCTCTACAACATTAGGTAACATCTTGAAACTACATAATAACTGGAATTTGATTCTCATCATTGAGCTCGTTATGTTGCAAGGAAATGCAAGCATCAAGGTATAATTAAACCAGAATGACCTGAGCACTTCTTGCATGGAGTTTAATATAGCAAACTTGACAAGCATCTAGGTATAATTGAACTGAGATGACCTGAGTTTCATTTGCATAACAGACAAGGAATACTTTCCCACCCTCCATCGGGAAATAAATATTTGGAGTTGAGGTATGTGTTGGCCTATCATCATTAATAGCATTTGATTAACAACATGATTTGTATGTTGTCAAGACTATTAAATTGATGAAGGCACTGATGCACAGACACCCCAATTACTTGTTCCTTCGATTTCATCAAAAAATATCCTGCAAACAACAATCAAAGAAAAATATCATGCCCCATCCTGGCTATTCTAATCAATGACATATGGGAGTTTTAAACTCATGTCAAAGATATCCCAGAATTGCACAGGAAACATGATAACAATGAAATCTAGATATGAATGCATAATCTACAACAAACCAATCTAACATGTCTGCCATGAATATACATTTCTTTTGCCAAAAGATAGATTTAAGATATGTTGATCAGGTCAATTGATGATATACAAATAAGAGGTCATGTTGCAAGAGATAGGTCATAGATTATGATTCAGCAAGAGGATAGCATCATGTAGGAACATTTGATTATGTTTGCATGCCTGGTGAAAATACTCCATTGTTGTCCTCTAAGAGTCATGACTATCATAGATCCACTTCCCAAACTAGGTCGAGGACATGCCCCCAGCTAGGTGATGGACTGACTTATTATGGATGAAGAAGGACACGACAAGACTAGGGTGAAGACCAAGATATAAGACCAAGCTATGGTGGGATTTTATTATGGATATATACAGTGAATGGTGCTATGAACTAGCCATTTTATTATGATATATACAAGGTAAAGGTGGTGACTGACAAGTCATTTTATTGTGGAGTTATACAATGAACGGACACACTAGAAGAATCCTAATAGATAGAGGAGCTTATGTGATACACATGGTGCCTGTTTACCAGGTTTTCACCATGTGCTTTTATTGCACTTTTCTTTTCTTATATTTTTTTAGATTTTTTTATTTTTTATATACACTATATACATGCCCCTTACATTGGGATCTTAAGCATAGAACTTCTTAAGATGAATGCTATTAAGAGGTTCATCCAAGGGATCGCCCTCAGGTGTAGATAACTGATAAGCCCCAGAACCATATACTACTGTAACTACAAAGGGACCTAACCAGTTGGGTTCGAACTTGCCCTTCTTTTCCTGATATTGTTGATTCTTTGGATTCTCTCGAAGGACAAGGTCACCCACCTGAAAGTCTCTGGGCTTTACCTTGCTATTGTACTGACGGGACATGCGTTGCTGGTAAACTTTCAAATGATCATAGGCACACTGAAAACACTCATCCATCAATTCTAATTCAGCCAGTCGTGCTAATTTGTATTTTTCATCTGGGATCAAATCTTTGAGAGAAACACGAAGAGATGGCAACTCGACCTCGAGGGGCAAGATGGCTTCAGAGCCGTAAACAAGGGAATATGGTGTGGCTCCAGTTGGGGTATAGATGGATGTATAGTAGGCCCATAAGGCTAGGTTGAGTTGGATATGCCAGTCACAGCCAGCGTCATTGATAGTCTTTTGTAGAATCTTAACAATGGTCTTATTGGACGCCTCAGCTTAACCGTTACCTTGAGGATAGTAGATGGTGGAAAAGTTATGGGTGATGTGGAATTTGGTGCATAGCTCATCCATGTCCCGATTCTAAATTGTTTCCCATGATCTGTAATAAGATACATAGGTATACCATATCTGCAAATGATATAGTTAAGGATAAACATAGATATCTGCTTGCTAGTGGTGGTAATGAGTGGAATGGCCTCAATCCATTTGGTAAAGTATTCAGTGGCAGTAATAATCCATTTGTGATTGTTGGAAGATGGAGGGTTAATGGCACCCAAGAGGTCGAGTCCCCACCGAGTGAAAGGCAATGTAGTTGTAAAAGGATGGAGCTCCTGTGGTCGTGCATGAATGAGATTCCCATGTATTTGACATTTTTTGCATGCCCTAGCAAATTGAAAAGAATCAGTCTCCATGGTAGGCCAATAATAACCCATTCGCATGAGCTTTTTTGCCAAAGATGGACCACTCAAATGAGTCCCACAAATACCCTCATGTACATCTCGCAAGGTAGTTTGAACTTCATCTTGTTCTAGACATCGTAAAAGAGTACTGTCAAGACCTCCCCGATATAGGGTTTCAGATATTAAAAGATAACGGGAGGTTTGGCAGAGGAAGGTTCTTTTTTTATTATGGGATAAGTCAGGTGGGATAACATTGTTTTTCATATAGGAATAGATATTTCCATAAATTGGGGAATCACTTCCAATAAGATGATAGATAATACTGGTGTCAGGATCATCATATGTAGGAAAAGTCAAGGATTCCACCAAGAACTCAAAATGTGCCTTAGTATCCTCTGTGTCAAATAGAGAAGCAATTGTCGCCATAGCATCTGTAACTTTGTTGTCATTTCTTGGAATTTGCTCAAAAGTGAGAACTGAGAAGTATTGCTTAAAATCATCTACCATACATTTATATGGTAATAGCTTATCATCCTTAGTTTGATATTCATTGTTAACTTGGTTGATGATCAACTGAGAATCCTCGTAGACATTCTATTCACAAACTTTCCACTATAACACCATCTTTAGACCAATCAACAAGGCCTCATATTCAACCACATTATTTATGCAAGGAAAAAGAAGCTTGTAAGATTTTGGAATTGTATAACCTTGTGGTGTAATAAATAAAATGTCGGCATCTGAACCCTGTTGAGTATAAGATCCATCAAAATACAGCTTCCAAGTTTGTGTAGACAATGCCAGGATATGAGCATCTGGAAACTCTGTAGATACTGGTTGATCATCTTTCAAAGGTGCATCAGCTAATTGATCAGTGATCATTTGTCCTTTAATTACCTTTTTGTCTACGTACTCAATGTCAAATTCACTGAGCAACATCACCCACTTAGCTAGTCTGCCTGTTAATGTTGTCTTACTTAGGAGATACTTTAAAGGATTAATCTTTGCAACCAACTTGATAGAATGCGACAATATATAATGTCACCACTTTTTTGAAGCAAAGACAACCGCTAGATAGGCTCTTTCAATAGGAGAATAGTTGAGTTCATACCCCACCAAGGTATGATTGACATAATAGATGGCTTTCTCTTTTCCATCATGATCTTGTTGAGCAAGGAGAGCACCGAGGGAGACTTCTGTTGCTGAAATGTAAAGCAAGAGTGGCTTGCCCAAAATTGGTGACATCAAAGTTGGAGGATTTGACAAATATTCCTTAATCTTAGTGAAGGCCTCTTCACATTTATCATCCCAGTTGAATAAGATATTTTTATGTAACAAATGCTGAAAGGGATGAATTCTGTCAGCTAACTATGAAACAAATCTTCTGATTGATTGGAGACATCCCTATAAAGATCTTAATTGACTGATGTTTGTAGGGGAAGCCATCTCCGTGATTGCTTTAACCTTTTCTAGATCAACTTTAATGCCTTTTGCAGAGATAATGTACCCTAACAATTTCCTTGATGTAACCCCAAATGCAGATTTCTTTGGATTAAGTCTGATTTGATACTTTTCCATTCGAGTAAATATCCTATTTAGCACCTTTACATGGCCAACTCTGTCTTTTGATTTTTCTAATATGTCGTCAACATAATCCTCCATGAAAGTATGCATCATATCATGAAAAATTGTAGTCATCGCTCTTTGATAAGTTGCTCCAGCATTTTTAAGCCCAAATGGCATCACATTCCAATAGTATGTTCCCCATGGACAAGTAAAAGTAGTCTTTTCCTGGTCTTTCAGCACAATCTTTATCTGGTTATAGCCAGAAAAACCATCCATTAAAGATAACATCTCATGTGTTAGATCAACAATAATGTCAATATTTGGCAGAGGGAAATCATCTTTTGGATAAGCTTTATTCAAGTCTCTAAAATCTATACAAATTTGGATGGACTTGTCTAGTTTTGAAACCGGTACAATGTTAGAAATCCATTCGGCATAATCAATAGCATGAATGAAGCCAACATCTAAGAGCTTTTTTAGTTCTGCTTTAACCATCAGTGCAATGTGTGGATGCATTTTTCTAAGCTTCTGCTTCATTGGTTTGATTCCAGGTGTAATAGATAAGTGGTGCATGATCAAATTAGGGTCCAGTCCTGGCATGTCAGCATAAGTCTAGGCAAAGTTGATTTGTCTCTCTTTAAAGAATTTTGCAAAAGCTTCTTTCTCTGATTCTATCAAGGATGTTGCAATCTTGAGAATACATGGAGACTCCTTTGTTCCAATATTAAGTGGCAATGTTGGTTCTATCAAGATGGTAGATTGTTCATGATACATGTAGTTGGGAAGAGTGTCAATCCTTCTATTGTCGGGTGCCTCATAGAGGTTTTCACCATCAGATGCATCATTTCTTTTTACTTTTTAAGGATCTAATATTGTCACAGAGTGGTTTTCACCATTAGATCTGTTGATTATTTTTATATTTTTGTGACTGAAAGGATTGGCACCCTCACCAAAGTAGGCCATGTCATTGAGCTCTATGGGGAATCCTAACTTGTGATCTCTTGGTGGTAGATGATCCCATACTCCAAGATAATCAATTATGGCATCATCGTTATGGAAAATATCAAGTTCAAGATGATCAGGAGAATCCTATCAATAAGGTTAGGATGTACAAGAGGTATTGGATAATTTGGATTAGGCTCAAAGGTGGAAAGAGTATTGATGGAAAAATATTCAAGGTTAATGATCGTATCAGTGAGGTCTATCTCTATACTCTCATTTGAATCATCTATTGCAAGATAAATCTCACTTTCCTCACTATCGACAAAAGCGGTATTATGTGGAACTAATCCTAGCGTATCCGTCATTAAGCTCTTCCCCTCATGATAATTGGTATTATAATGCTGGACAACATCAATTCCTATATCTACAATACCATCAGATAATAAATCCCATTCATAGTCATTAGAATCAGAATCATCTTCATGATCCCCAAGTCGATCTATGATTTCCATTGCTATTCTTTGTTTCTCAGGATCTACATACATACCATTTTTCCTGAATTGCAATGCAGGAGTCTTTGATATCTCATGAAAAGGTGTTATCTTGGCTTTGCCTTTTGATTCCTTTGGTTCTTCCTTTTTGTATCCTAATCCTGTAGTATCTCTCTGGTAGTTTGGATTTTGCAAAATTGGTTGGATAACATCCTCTCTTTGTAACCCTATAGGTCTGCTACCTCGGTATCCCATCCTTTGTAAAAAAGCATACCCTTTTCCATATACATCAAGAGATATATTTTCATATTTATCATTTGCTTCATTTTTTTGTGACTTGAGTAAATGATTGGCATTGTGTTCAACTGCCTCTTGTGATATAGTGCCCCCACTTATAAATTTGTCATAAAGAAGTGTAATAGGGGGTTCTAATTGTTGTCTGGTAATTAAAGATCTCCCATATGATCGAGGAGATAAAGGTAATTCAGTGAGACAAAAGGATTGGCCTATAGTATATTCACCCATACCTTGTTTTTTGATATCTATTTTGATCCCATTTGTTTTGGAAGTTGAGGCTATATTACTAAGATTAGTAGATGTGGTTACAACAGATCCAACACGGTTATGAGGAACTAAAGAATCAACAGTTGTCCTCATAGTGTCACAATACTGAAAAGGATTAGGATCGCCTTTGATAGTTATTTCTTGTCCTTCATGAGGGAATTTCAAACATTGATGGTAACTTGAAGGCACAACTTGCATAGAATGAATCCAAGGTCTCCCCAAAAGAATGTTATAGGCGAGATCCATATCAAGAACTTGACAAATTACATCTTTGATCACAAGGCCAACTCTGATAGGTAGAATGAAAGATCCCTTAGATGACCTCTCTTCTTCATCATAAGCTTTAATAGTGATTTTCTTCTTTGGATCTACAACATTCTAAGAAAATCCCAATGCAAGGACTAGTTTTAAAGTACGTATGTTCAAGCCAGCTCCTCCATCTATCAAGACTCTTTTAATCTTATGGCTTTGTACAAGAACCTCTATGTGGAGTGGTGCATTATGGGGTTGATTGATAGCTAAATCATCATGTTTGGTGAAGGCTATATAATATGGGGTTGTTAAGTGTCCCACCATAGCTTGAAATTGATCATGGTCTAGAGTTGTGGGAACCTATGTTTCTAAGAGAGCTTTTTCCAGAATTTCTTTATGAGATGGTGACAGACGTAAAAGCTCTAATATGGATATCTGGGCTGGTGTTTTCTTTAGTTGTTCTAAAAGATTATATTGGTTGTAAACATTAGGCACAGACTTTGGAACATAAATAGGTTTATTTTGAGAAGTGTTTGGTTTGGATGTGACACCTTGGAGAGTAACCTTGGACTGAGCTTGAGTAGTAACTTTAACTGGTTGACTCTCTGATTTATCTTTTATGGTAATCACATTGGCATAATATTCAGAAGGATGACACTTAGAGATGTTACCAACATATTTATAGGTTGCAACATTATAATTGGCTTGGTTATCACCTTTAGCATTGGAAGAACTTCCTTTCTCATGCTCAGGAAGTGGATCTTTAAAATCCATATGTGACTCATTCGAGGTATGTCCATCCACACTAATTTCATCATTGTCAATTAAGTCTTGAATCACATTTTTGAGCCTCTGGCAGTCATTCATTTTGTGGCCCTTTCCTATGTGAAATTCACAATAATCATTGTCATTCCACCAAGAAGGTTTCACTCTAGGTTCAAAATCTCTAGTTTCAGGAAGCTGAATGAGTTTCTTTGTGATTAACTTCCATAATGTAGATTCCAGAGATTCCCCCAAAGGAGTAAAGTTTCTTCGAGGTGACATGAAAGGCAATCTTGGTTTAGATGAATTCTTGTTGGTGTTCTAATTGGCAGATTGATTGTTGTAAGTAGCTTGAGTAGCGTTAGCCTTGCTAGTGAGATTCAAAAGAGGTTGTGTTGGTTTAACATTGTGATTATCTACAATCCCATCATTGACAACGTTTTTGTTCTTATTCCAAAATTTGAACTTGCCATTGTTGTAATTATTGGAATTGGAATTTGAAGAGCCAACATTGTCTTTGGAATAAAGTTTGATCTCACCTTTTCTAACCATGGCTTCCTCAATTTTAATACCATTTTCTATGAGCTTGTTAAAATTTGGAGGACATTGCAATTGCAATCTATAGCTCATTTGTGGTGTAAGATTATGCACAAAGATATCCATCTTTTCTTGTTTAGGAATTGATCATGGATATTTGGCAAACAATTGACGCCATCTTTGCAAAAAAGTAAGGAAGGGTTCTCCATTCTTTTGATGTGCGTTGCAAAGATCAAGCATAGTGACCTCATGTTTGATATTATATGAGTAATGAGTCACAAATTTTTCAAGAAGCTCATTGAAAGATTTAATGCCTAGGGGTAGTTTGGAGAACCATTCCATGGCTTGTCCTCCTAAACTACGTGGAAATAGTCGCATAAGATATGTATCATTGTGAGTGACTTCAATACAAGCAGCACAAAACTCACGAATATGGTCTTGTGGATCCGAATTCCCTTTGTATTTATCAAATTTTGGTACCTCAAAATGAGGAGGGAATAGAATCATTGCTAAATTCTTATCAAAAGGACAAGGGCATATATCATCCAAGGAGTATTTCTTGGTTGATGATCCAGTTTGGATGTCACAGATTTGTTGTTGAAGCATCTGGATTTGTTGTAGGATGGGATCCAAAGAGTTGACATTCCCTTGAGTATTTTGGGAAGCATTTTGTTGTTGAGTATCATGAGAAGCATTGGATTGCTGATTGTTTTGGGAAACATTGGACTGATGATTGGTTTCCTTTGCTCCTTGAGAATGTGCATCTTGAGAATTCTTAGGATTTTCTTGATTGTTGGTATTAGATGGCTCTCTAAGATGGAACACATCAAAATCAGTTGGTAGTTTAGCTCCTTGTTGAGCTAACATGAGAAAATACATCTCTCTATCGAGGCCTAGAAGTCTTTCCATGACTTGAAAGAATTTAGGATCTTGTGTAGCATCCCTAAGTTCTTCATTAGTAGGTTCTTCATTTGATGTAAAGAATGAAGTCTTCTTAGGAGGTTCTTTTGACCAAGGGTTCTCTTCATTGTTGGTATTTCCTTCCATCTTACCTAGGGATTCTGGATCAACGGTTTGTTTAAGTTTTTGAGATCGAGTTTGAACCATAAACTTGTGAAAGGTGATTGTGAGATGAAATATTTTTTGATGAAAAGATATGGAAAATGTTTGATAGAAAAGTGATTAGAAAAAGTGTTGAAAATTGATGAGACAACTTGATAAAATCTAAGTCAATAGGAATAATGGATCTCCCTATGATATGAGAAAGAAAAATCAAGAGATAGTAACCTAAGTAAGTTTGGATTGAGGATGATATTTATCCTAATATGATAAAACTCACAAAGATAAAAAATGTAGTAAATAAGGTGATGTTTCAACACTAAATTTGGAATTTTGAAGATTGGAAGAAAAGACTTGATGAAGAAAGGATAATGAAAATTGATGGAAATGGTCAAACTAAAGATCAAAGGTCTATGTAAATTGAATGTTTTTCTAGAATCTTACTAATGACGGCAAATGGGTATCTGAAAAGATGATTTTGGAATTTCCAAGGCCTGTATAAATGCTCTATGTTGTATATGCGCAACAATAAATGCATAGGATAGTTGGATCAATGTGCAACAAAAGTACTCAAATGCACAACAATTAGAAACCGATGCAGGGTGACAGATTTAAATGCATAGAACAATTTAATGGATGCACAACAAATTTGTATGAATGCGCAGGTTTTTGTTGTTTTGGATTGATTTTCAGTTTGATGATTTGGAACTTTTTTTTTGATTTTATGATATTTCTGGTTTTTGACAAAGTAAAATGCATAAACACACACACGCAAGACAAAAATGATTTTAATCTAATTATTCTAATATGAATGCACAAACACGCTTACAATCCTAAGGTTGGCAAGGACAGTATTTGCTGAATCCCCACTAGGATAATAAAATCCAGTCATGCAAATCCACAGCGGACAACCTAGGAACTTGGAGGCACAGGCTCCTCCTTATAGTGCACTCACTTCTCAGGCACACCAAGTTCCGAATTCAATGGGTCATTACTTCCCAAAGAACTGCTATCTCTACTATGAATCGTGAGTAATGTGGGGTGTCTTCACGGGCTTGGGTGATCCCTTGAGCCAGAAAATAGAAGGTTTTTGGCCACTACACAAAAGTTTTTAATAAAGACATCCATTCAGGTGGTTGTGATCAAGTCATTTTCCCAATTAAGGGGGCTCTCCCAATCCTTTCAAAGCAAGGCTTTCACCTCTACTAAGTAGGACTTTAACGCACCACTGGGGTACTGGAGGAGATTTTGGTTGCCACAATGAATTCACACCTGTCTAATGTGAGAATAATCACACTGGTATTTTTTATATACCGGTTTGGAAGGGCTTGGCTTTAGCCTGTTACCGGTTGGGTCGTTCCTTGGGGTGAGTACCTCTTTTCCCACCAAAGACTGCCCTCTAAAAGTTATAAGAGTTTCTCTTACACCCAAGGTCCATGAATGGCGAGGGGAGAGGATATGTTGTTATAATTTTGGGATTACAGATATGCTATTAAACAAAACACAACAGACACTCAATCTATGCTAAAGAAAACACACAAATCAAAAGCATGTCGTATTTTAAAACCCAAACAAGATTTTAGTTTCTTTTGCAAACCCCTTGGAAATCTGCAAACAAATTGTTAGAATTTTTTTATTTATAGTAATGGGGTCTTCAAAATAACGTCCTGCAAAAAAATAGCCTAAAAGACTACTAGAACGAACATAAATTTGTTAAAAGATTAGCTAAAAATCCAAAACAACTATAAAACTGAATGTAACTACTGATAAAACAAATGCGCAAAAATAGTGAGCAAATGTGTAGGATTTATGAATGGATGCTTAGAAATGATGGCTGCACAACAGGAAGCAACAAATGTGCAGTGCGATGGTGTAAATGCGCAGCAGGAAAATATGTATGCGCAAAACAGTGAAATGAATGCGCAACGATTTTGGAGAAAATGAAAAGACAGAATAGAAAGTGGCGACTGTGGTAACAGAAAATGTATGCGCAACAAAAATGAACGAATGCACAAAAATCAGGTATGAATGCGCATAAATAACCTGTAGAAAAACTTGCACACGGAAAACTAAAAATAGAAAGTGAAAAACGTGGGTTGCCCCATGGTGGGCGCCAAAAATGTATGCAAAATTAGGTGAATACTATTCTAAATGATAAATTAACTACTTAGAAGCTAACAAATCTATTTGATAAGCAAACTACAATGAAGAATACAATCAAAATGAAGCTAAAACAACATTTTACCTGCACCTACTATGTAGCTTGTCTCCATTGCTCTCCTAGTCTTGATTTCTTGAGGATGTTGAGCCCTTAGATTTCCAAATGAAGCCTTTTCCCAAGATGCTACCAAAGTGTGGAGATTTGATGATGAATGCAAAATAGCTCAAAGCTTGATTATTCAACTAATGGATGGAATGCAAAATGGATTGATGATAATATGGATGTTTGATTGCTTGAATGCTTGATTGCCAATTACCTATTAGCTCACAAAGGGGAAATGAGGCTTCTTTTATAGAGTTTTGGAGGATCTAGGCCTAGGTGGCACAATCCTACGGTGGAGAATGAAAGGTGAAAGATCCTAGGGCTATGATTGACTTAGTTGAAGGAGTTGAGAGAAAGGGGGATGTAGTTGGAATGTGAGAGGAAGAATAGGGATGATGTTCCTCTCACATTGACATGGAGGAGAACAAGGTGAAGGGAAAGACACATGTCAAGTGTCTCACAAAGACCAAAGAGAGAAAGAGGGAGAGACCTTTTCCTCATGAGGACTCTTTGTACAAGTGTCCCATGAGTCACCTTTGACCCTTAGAGGTGGCTTAAGAGGCCCCTTAGGAATATGGATTGTCTCTTGACTTGGTTTAAGAGAGGACACGTGGTCATGAGACCAAGTCCTATGAGGCCACATGGCTCTTAAGAATAGGACATGTGTGGGTGAGGATAATTATCAATAAATAATTAATAATAATTATTTATTTTAGCCAAAGTGATGTGTCAAGTGACTGGGTAGATGAGGTGGACTAGGGGACTTAGTCCTATTTAGGTGATTGTATATTTAATTAAATCACTTAAATAAGACTAATTAGAAGACTTAGGATAGAGGAATAAACTATAGTGAATTTACTAAATAAATTGAATAATTTATTTAATAAATAGAGGAAATAATTATTGATTAAATAATAAATATTTAATTAATTTATCAAGTCAATATCAATTAAATAATAAATATTTAATTAATTAATAAATCCATTTTTAAGTGTATACAAGAATTATGTTATAATCTATTAACATAAATATGATAGAATAATTGTATATCAAACAATGGAATTTAAACACACATTGTTTATTATTTTAAGAAGTCAAATTTCTAAATAATAAATAATATAATGTGACTAATGTGACTACTAATTCTATACCCTATATTCCTAGAACCCTAATATTCCTTTTAATAATAAGTAATATAATTTTAACTATAATTTTCCCTAGAATCATATATCTTCCTTTTACACTAAGAAAGATTTTCCTCAATAATATCCTCTATTATAAATGAGTTTCCTCAATAATATGGAAAGAAGAAATGAAGTATACTAATATGCACAAAGAGAAAAGTGGATCCATGAGACTTTTGAATACAAAGAACTGAGAAGCAAAAGATTATCATCTTGATCTTCATCTCCTTTTGCATTTCACAAATCTTGGGCTAAAAGTGTCTAAAACATTTTTTCAACTTTTTCTCCATAAAAAGGTTCAAACATGCTATCTCTACAATCCAATGTGTCTATGTGTATTTTTTATTCTGAAAATGCACATATGCATATTTATCAACAATTCAACTACATGATTTTCTCATAAACTTATTCTATTTTTTCACCAAGTGATATCTTAATATATTACTTAGCCTATATCTTTATCTTTTTTTATCGCTCAATTTTACCCTTTCTCATTATCTATTTTTGTCTCTATTTCTCCCTCTCCTTCACCTCTCCTATCTATCTCTCACCAACTCTATCTTTACAAAATTATATCTATTTTTCTATCTCTACCTATCTCTATAATCTAATGTGTCCATGTGTATTTTTTTTTTTTTAATCTCAAAACACACATATTCGTATTTATCAACAATTAAACTACATGATTTGCTCATAAACTTATTCTATTTCTTCACGAAGTGATATCTTTATATATTACTTAGCCTATATTTTTATCTTTTTTTTATCACTTAATTTCCCCCTTTCTCATTATCTATTTTTGTCTCTATTTCTCCCTCTCCTTCACCTCTCCTATCTATCCCTCACCAACTCTATCTTTACAAAATTATATCTATTTCTCTATCTCTACCTATCTTACTATCACTCATTTCTATATTTATAATATACTTCTCTAATTTTCTCTCTCTATTTCTCTCCCCTCCTCTCTATATGCCCCTCTCCATTTTTCTCTTCATCTCCTTCTCACTTATCCTTCTCCTCCATCTCTATCCTCTATCTCTCTTGGTGTTCTCGTGCCTCCTCCCTCTCTCCTAATTAAAAATACAATATTATCCTATTGTTAATGGATCTTCATTATCTTCCTATTTCAACGATTTTCTTCATATCATGTTTGGATCCTATTTGTTGACTTTTGTTGGGAAAATATCATCATTTGCTAAATTGCCTACCAAATGGCCCCTCATGTATGCACAATTGTATACAAAATAAGATCAAATTTTTTCATAATTGACCTTCCAAACCTCTTAGGAGTACCCATTGCACACCAAGATGCAATTGCTAAATCCTCCAATTTCACATGGCCAAAAAAAATCAAATTTTCAGTTTAGAAATTTGTTTGAGAATAACCTCCCGCCAGAATCCTCCTCTCTCACGCGGGCCAAAAAACCAATTTTTCGGTCCAGAAATTTGTGTGAGAATAACCCTCTGCTGGAAGTCATTTCTGAGGATGAGGATGATTTGATACAGCAACAATAGGTCAACACTCCAACTCCCGTGATGTTCAGCCAGGGATATGAATCTCATCCTCTGGATTACTCACCCCAAGCACCATTCATTGAGCTCAATGGGAAGCAGACTCCCTTCGATGTCTATGAGTATGGCATGCCCTCCGATGGCCCAATTCTTCCTCCTCGTGAACAGATGTAAGAGGAGGGTTTAAGTTTTCATGAATGGGGACGGTATTCATCTACTGGCCTAAATCTCTCTAAGTTAAACATTTAAAGTAGATGTTTTTTTCTTTTTCTTTCTTGATTGGGTGCATTTATCTTAAATTGAGCCTAAATTTCTCTTGGTGGGTGATGATATGGCTAGATGCAGCTACCCATTAATATTTCTTTCAGTAGGCCTGTCTGTCTGGCTTATTTCCATTTTCGTGAGTCTGGCTTATTTTTTGGTTGCAACTGAATTTTTAAGTTATTGTACTCTAAAAATGTTAATTGTAAATTTTTTGACAAAATTTATGGGAGTAATCAAGTTTGTAATCTGAATTTAAGCCCTTCACGTTAGAGCATCTGGTGACCTGCCAATTCTGACTGTGGATATAGGTTGAAATCTCATTTCACATAGTGATATGACGGTTAAATAGCCGATGTCCACTGTGATTAGTTATTTCTAAAAAAATTTGCAGCAGTTGAAACATTCCTCGCTTCACACTTGAAAAAAAGTTCCAAAACAATTTTGATGTGCTGCAAGAACTTTGTTCCAAATTTGAGAATCTAAGAGCCTTAAAACCTTGATATTTGTAGATCTACTCTTTGATCATCGAGAATAACTTGGAGGAGTAGCTGTAGGGAAATTGGTCCTGGTTTGTTTGATTTTTAAATCTACTTTGGTAGGGTTTTGTCATATATTTCCTACAAGTCGTGCCCAATTTTTCCCATCGGCATCGTTGAAAGCACAATCTTGAGGTAAGGCCCTTGCCATGGTTCCAATGAGTTTTTTTTTTTTTTGTGGGGGGGGGGGAGGGAATCCGTAAATGGTAGATTATATTTTTGTTGTGTTACATTTCCGTTTTGACTGTAGTTTGGTTCTTCTTTCCTTCCATTTATAATTTTTATTTGAATTGCATTTGTTTCAACAACTTTAGAATTTGCAAATCTTTTGATACCTCAGGATATCTATATGGGACCAATGGCTACTATAGTTTCTGTTTGAACTTGAGTTTGATGTTTTCAGTCTACCCTGGCTGTATCTTTTAGAACCAGGTACTTTAGAGCTACATTTCAAAATGATTATTGTGAATGCATTATAGGATGGAGTCTAAAGTTCAAGGGAGATCGAATAATAATCTATGTGACTCATTTCAATTTTTAAGCACATTGATAGTGTAGAAGAAGAAACCTTCAAGTGTTGCAGGTAGTGCTGAGGTTCTTGAATTGTACTATGGAAAATTGTCATCCTTAAAAATGGCCTCCCCACACTGTTAGCCCAAAACACATCTTGCCATTTCCTATTGTCCTTATCTATCCGTGTCCCAAAATAGGCATGGAACATATGATCACAATCTTTTGTGCTGGACCATGATATGAAATAAACCATCATTTCTGCTGCCAAAATGTATCCTTGAAAAATGAATGAGAAAGCACTGTTATGATCAATAAAGCTTCCAACTTGTTTGAAACTCAGTTGTTCAAGTATTTTGGAAGTAAGTTTTCTATAACCATTTCCACTTAAAGAGGCATTCATCTTCATGGCTCACTGCCTACTTGTAGGAACTTTGAGTGCTACGCTTAGTTGTAATCATATCATTTGTTTATGAATTCTACTTCAAGCTGTAAATTTGTATTACTCATTTTTGTAGCTCTTTCTCGGGTTCTTAAAATTATATTGTATAAATTTTTCTGTTATTATATTAAAGCAAAGTTACATGGACACGGATACACATACGGATATGGTATCACATACAGTTACATCCATTTTTTAATACCCCAAATATGAATACGGTTGGATACAACATTAACAAAAAACACATACACATATATGTAACACAATTTTCTAAGTTCTTAGAGGAGATTTTCATTACTTCAAAAGCAAAAATGCCACATAAATAATTATAAGTTAATTTAACACTTTACAACATGCAAAAATAGTAGAGATGCATTGGAAGACAACCCCCAAAATGGGTTAGTGAAATAGAAAAACATTTCATTTGTCTTTCTCATTTCATGTAGGTTTTGTTTATAACATTTAAAAAAAAAAAAAATTGCATTAATGAAGTTTTTTAAGATTTAATTTGTGAAGATTTGATAAAGGAGTTTCTGGCTACTATGTATTAAAGTTTTAAAATACTGTCATTCCCCAAAAATGGCCTCTTAGCACTTCTATCCAAAATATGTCTTGCTTTTTCCTGCTATCCTTTTCTATTTCCATCCCAGAATAAAACATCATTTCTGCAGCCAATACATATGCTGGAAAGATGAATGAGAAAGCACTTTTATGATAAAAAATGCTTTCATCTTGTTTTATATCATTCTATGGATTGCAGGAGAAGTGTCTTGCGAGTATGTTTGAACTTTGATGTTACCTTTTCATGGTTCACTGCCTAGTTGGAGAAACTTTGGATGCTACAAATGGAAAAATGTGATACGCCATTAGATTTGATTATGAATTCTGCTTCAAGCTGGAAACTTATACAACACATCTATGAAGTTCTTGCTTTTATATCTATGATTCATAATCTAAACCATGGATTTAAGCCATTAAAATTATCTTGTGCAAGAAAGTAGTAGGATCAAAGTTGGAGCCTAATACAATAATTAGAAATATGGGACCAACAAATGAGAAGTCCGGTTAGAAGATAAACAATCAAATCTGATCCATAACAGTACATTATTAAATTTACTTGGATTAAATCAAAGAATTAAGAATCAGATTTGGGATGAGGACATAAATACTCTCAATGAGACAGTTGCTGATTAAGTTTATTTAATTCTCCCATGACTTAAGACATGCCTGCTCTAGTTCATGTGTTCAATGGAAGAAAAATCAAGAAGCCAAATGGAAAATATCCATACTTAAGGCCCTTCCTATTTTTCCAAGATTCACATGTACCAACCATAAATGCTTGACAGTTGCATTATAACTTTAGTGATATCTAATGTGGAATTTTATGCATTGAATCTTGATCATGCATAGTTGGATTTTAATTTACATATATTGTAATATGCAACCCTGTTTGTCCTCTGATTTGTTTTTTTGTTTTCGATGGGGTTTTGAATTTTTTTTACTCTCTTAAGTGAGCTTTCTGCCTTTACTCATTTTTGATGAGTGCATTTCACCCCCTACTTGATTCAATCATCTGGGATTTAATATTGTCCCTTCTTTCTCATAAGTAGTTCTGCTATCCCCTTTCCATTCTTGATGAGTGAATTTCTTGTCTCCCTACTTGCTCAACAAATAGAATTAGTTTTCTTGTTCCAACAACTAATGAAAACATAAATCAATTTGAAGACGCCTATGGAGTACTATTCTGAGATAAGTTCAAAAATAGCTTAGACATTATGATTTGTGTGTAGCTGGTCTAATTTTCATTCTTCTATCACTATACGCTTTGTGAAGGACAATATTCATGCGTTACATCTTTGTTGTGTCAAAACATGTCATTGGCAATCATGTGTAAATCATTAAAGAATCACTCTAACTGCCAATCTCAGTAAAAATGTTGCAACCACCACAGTTTATAACATATTGGGAATGCAACCTATAAGCATGTTGAGGCAACCATGTGCCATATATAAAAATAGCAGAAAAGGGATATAATGCAAGACTTTAACCAGGCCACAAAAAAATGAATTTCTTCAATATCAAATAAAATTTGCAGGTATAAAGCTTCATGGTTACATCAATTGAATGTCTTTCTTCCCCCAAAAATGTTTTGAAAATAATATATAATTAACTCCTTCCTTTTCTTGCTCTACATATCTTATTGAAAGCAACGTGTCTACCATTCTGCAGATCAATATTTGTTGCACTCCACAAATCCTCTGAAAACATCATCAAATTAAATAAGTTAGAGTGGTTGTCCAAAAGTAACGCTCCTCAGATCTACTTCCATCTGAATTTTCTCAGTTGGCTTTGCAAAAAATGATCCATGTCTTAGGAATTTAATGTGTCTGGCATGAGAGATGATTGTGCACTTGTGAGAAGTAGAGAATTGAGGAAAATGAATATGTGAGCCCTATTTTCCACAACTGGAAAATGAACGTTGTGCTCCTTTTATTTTATTATGTAAATTGGTAAAGTAGATTCTCAAAATGAACAAATAAAAATTCACACATCAATTCCATTTAGACTCCTGCTCATAATTTCAATGACAAGCTCATTCCATGTGTCAACTGGACTAGGAATTTACCAATGTAAACAACCTGAGGTGGGGGCTATCCATTCAACCCTTGCCGAGTTATTTTGTTGGGGTCAGGACTCCGATATGGTCCAGGATGACCATCTACTCTATACAGAAAAACTGAAGCTATGTCCATAAATATCAATTTGGAGCTATTTTTCACTCTCTTCTTAGCCTCTTCACATGCATGTTTTTGACGGGACCACATCAAGTCTGTAAAACTATTTAAAATAACTTCTTTATCTGTGAAAGGTCTCACTTTCCCTATTCAAGAACCTCTAGTATTCCAAGCACCTGCTTCATAATGGTCAATAGAATAACTACGTAAGATTGTTATTCCTTCGTAATTTGGATGGTTAACAATTCCTTTCAATGTGGTTTCTGTGGAAATATAAAATGCTTCTACATTATCAATTTTGCGTGTGTGACCTTTTTATTCCACCACAACTGTCCACCTACAACACTATCATTGAGAAGGAACGCTTCCCTTTTTGCAAACCAATGACCAGATGATAGAACCACAACATAAAATTGAGGAAGATAATCTGTAAATGTTTCATCTATTTTGTCAAGATGCAATTTAGCATATGCTGGTAAATATATTTACAGTGATATACTGGTTTTCAAATTGATTAGAAAATAAATTGGAAACAAGTAGCCTGTTTGTCTTGTTGCTTGTCACTCGTTTCATCTCCTTGCAATTGGTTTGTGCACAAAAGAATGAATTGCAAGAGGATGTTTGTCAGTGAGGATTGAACATGATTGAACATTATATGTTATCTTAAACATGATTTTGGCCTGGATTGAAATATTGTCAGGGCCACTTTCCTGATTCTTAAATAAAACTCTTAATTTTCTTAGCAAAATTAAAGTATCACAATACTTGTAAAGTTGTTGAGCAATAGGATTGGCTGGCTGTAAAAATATCAATTATGTAACTCCAATAGACTGGATGAAATTGATAGTATATATATATATATATATATATATATATATATATATATATATAGACTGTGCTTTACTCCTTATTTTCTTAGTACATTTTCTTTGTTATTTTTGGACCATATTTTAAAAAGAAGGAGAAACTACATTATATATGAGATGTGTGCCTGTAGGGGTCTATTTCTGAGTTTTGTTTGTGATGATAAATAAGTATTAAATTTAACTTTACCTTATACCTCTTAGAATTGAAGATTTTTTCATGCCTTTTCACAGTATTGTCTGTTATATTTATGAGGTTTTATATTTCTATGCTTCTATAGGTGTTATTAAATTCACTGATGAAGGTATATGTTAAAAGTGGGCATTTTGGAAAAGCAAAGAAGGTGCTTGCTGAAATGGATGCTTCTGGCCATATTTCTAATGAGGTACAAACATAGAATCCTTTCCCTGTTATGCAAAGTATGTACTCCTTGGCTGGAATATACCTTGTCGATCTTACTTTTAAGTGAAATTCAAATAAATGAAAGGCTAATGTTTATCTTTTCGCCAATATGGATGTGAAGGACTCTATGTTTATTTTATCAAGGAGTGTAGCTATATGTCATACTCTTACAGATCATCTTAGACCATCAATCACTTCATGACTAATTTGCATCACTTCTCTCTAAAGCTGCAAGACAAGAAGAAAGTTCAGTGCAGTTAAAAAAAAGAAAACTGAAAATGAGAGACCTGAATATTTAAAGACAATATGGGAACTGTAATGTAAGCCCTGCAAGTACTCCAAAACTTCAACATACTATTGTAATTTAGAATTTTCTCAATGAGGTCAACGTGAGTCATAAGCACACACCTGCGACAGTACCTCACCAATCCAAGAGCATCAAGAGCATCCATGTAGATACAATAAAAGATCAGTAAACATTAGACCTATTTTATATAATTACTAGAATCATGTTTTTGTCACAATCATGGAAACAACTTGAGAGAGTTGCCTCAGCTTTTTTGTCCAACTAGGTCTTCACAATATTGACTTTCCCTATGTACCATTGGTAATGTTTATGAGAAAGCATTCAATGAATTGCTGTCCCTTACTATCACTGTTGTAAGATACAATCACCATGCAATCAGCCTTATAGATTCCAAAAAAATATGTAAAATCCAATCCCAATGCTCTTAGAAGATAGATAAGATAATCTCTCCAAACCTTTCTTTAGTCAAATTCGTCCGTTACTGTTTATAGAAAACCCCAACATCAAAATAAATAAATCCGCTATTGGGTATGTGATGCAGAGGCATCTAAACAAACAACAAAACCATTAAAGAAAACATTGATTCCAAACTAATTGCAAGGTTTTCATCCTTTTTTTAGAGGCATCTAACAAGATTAAGCTGTCTTCTTGAATTCTTGCAACCAATCTTCAAACTGATGTTTATTCTTCTCCAAGTCTCATAGAACACTCACAAGGTTAATAGGTTCCAATAACCCAAATAGGTTTCAATATACCTGCCAACACCATATCTTCCTTCAAAACCAATAGAATATTGTAGAGAAAACTCATTCTTATCAATCCCACCCATTTGTGCATTTTTTCTCATAATGAAAATATATGAGATCACAAATTCTGTAAACAAACACCAAAAACCTTATGTTCAGGACAGTTTTAAGAAATGGGCCTATTTGACCCTTCAAAAGGCCTTATAAAAATTACTGGTAAAAACAAAGTTTGTCCACAACATCAATATATACCCATCCATATAAGCCTCATATTTGTAAAGGTCTGTACATGGTCACACTACCACGTTTCTTGACTGTGAATTCTGGAAACTATTTTCTGAACGGGCTGCCTCTACCAAAACGGACATAACTTATTCAATTATTGATAAAAAATGCTCAAACCAAATACAAAAGAATCTTGACTCATCCTTCTACCCATTCCAACTCATAAACTCGTACAATAATTTCATACCAAGCCATGTAAGAGTCTGTAGCAGCAGATTTATATGAAAAATTCAGAAATTTTGTATGCCAAGGCTTCAAAATAGGAACAAAACTTCATATTTCGACCTGCAACTTGAGGGTCTTCAAGTATACATCAAAACCAATTATTTCACCAGTTCTTGAGTTATTTTATCAAATGGTTTTAAAATAAATTTTGAGCAAGGAAATACGATGTGCTTTCGACACAGACAAATAGAGTAATGTATCAGCAACCACAACCCGACATACTTGAGGTAAATTCAACTAACTTCATCCAATAGCAAATATAAAATAACCTCGTGCTTTTTTTTCATTTAGTTGTTACAAAACTGCCTCACTCCTACCTGCATATACATACATACATCTTAGAGATACACCTTTTTTTCAGCCTTTTAACACGCAAAATGCAAATCAAATTATATACTAAATGTCATTTTCATTAAATATTCAAATTCAGATTTTTTTTTCAACTCAAATACTTAATAGCTCTTTCAACTTTATTTCCAATATATTCCATTCAAAATGCGCAGTTTGGGAATTTTCAAACTCAAAATATTATGTCTCTCTAACATTCGGAATCATTTCCTGAATTTTTTGATTTCAACTTTCAAGTGTACAAAGGGATTGTGGATATTTGTGCAAAAATATGTGATTTGGTGTAAGTACGATCTCTAGAATTGACGAAAGTAGATCAATGGAATTAGACGCAGCAACACATGCTTCATATTACCAACTGCATTATACCAGTTTAGAGTATTGGGGCTGATTATTTTTTATATTGAAACATTTTGAGAGAGAATTTTTTCCTAAATCTCATGTTCTTCACGCAGGAAAAAGCCAGAAAGGAAAGATTCAGACTAAAAAGGTGCCTCAATGAATCGAGTTGCGAGTCTGTCTTTTCCTTCAAATTAAGTAATGTACTCTCTCTCAAACTATTTTGATGATCCATCCATGATTGTTCTAGCAGTGGACTCTGTGATTATTAGTCCCTGCCTTTAGACAGGAGACTAATGTTTTCAAGTTTCTCTTTAGCATTAGTCGCTGCCTTGAAAATCGAGAAAATCCCAAACAATTTCATTTATGCTATGGTCTGGGCCATTTTTTCTATTAAACTGAAAATTTGGATTTTTATGTCTTTTTTCCTATTGGCTCTGCTCTTTTTTCCTGGTAGTCTTTTCTTTTTTCCCCTAGAAAAATTAGCACAAAAAGGTTGGATGCTGGCAACGTGGCATGCTTCTTCAAGCCTTCACAGTTGGCATTTTGTAAAGACTTCATGTGTGCTGTCCCTGTTACCACATTTTGCATACATGCGTATCAGGGCAGTTGCATGTTGCACGAGTGATATCTGGTGCTAATTTCTACATTCAAGATGATTTTGAAGCTGTAAACAAGAGAAAATTCTTGCAAGAAGTAAAACATGAAGCAAATTTCATGGCTTCATTTAGGTTCCTCCCACCCTTTTATATTACCACCTGCTATCTACTTTAAGAGAGTTTGCACAGTTTTCTCATGCAAGCCTGTGATTTGGGTGATTGGCAGCACTGTGATAGATTAAGGTAGGGTGAGATAGCAGAGATTGCAGATCAGCTGGTGGGATAGCTATTGCTAGTGGTGATGTGAGAATATTCTAGCGCTTTCACCAATTAATCCTTAATCCCTTTTTATGATCATTTCAGTGTTACAATTAATGCTATGCTCCTATTTTTTTGGGTGTTTTTGATTGTTGCAATCCCGACTGAGCGATAAAACTAGGTGCACAGATCATTCGGAGTATCTGCACATGAAATCTGATTTCTTACTATTAATCATTTCCATCAGTACTCCCCTCATAATTTTGGAACTTCACAAACATAGCAAGATACAAAATCTTTCCTATTTATGCACAACTATGGAGGCGAACAGGATAATGCAAGGTTTACATTTATTGCTCAGCTTGTAAGAATTCTCTGCCTATAATTTTTCCTGTTTTTTATAATTGATAAAAGAATGGTTTGAGAATGATTGTTCTATCTTTTCAAGAGTCAGTCTTTCAGCTGAAAAAATGGTATTTGAGGAGATAAGCAAGGTTATTTTCAATCCCTTTCATAAGAAGTTTGAAGACATTCAAATGTATCACAGAGTGGTGCCCAACATAACCATATAATGCTATAAACCAAGCAGAATAGCTTGCTGCAACAACCAAAATAATAATTAGCTCTATACATTTCCAATTTAGAAACAAATTGATCGAGACATTGAAATGGAAGTCATATATGAAGCTCTTTGTAGAGTTTTCAGCAACCTCTTGAACTGAGAAATTCAATCAAATAGGTGACCCTTGATGGGGCTTTTGGGTTGCTTGAAAATTTGAATTAGAGCACGAATTAGTTGCCAAATTGAATCTAAACATCTAAGATAGTGGGTTGTGTCATTGACTAATAACAAAATTACAGTATGAGAGATTGCCAGAAACAATTTTAGAGCAACACAATGTACATAGGTCATAGACAAAGTATACTTAAAAAAATATTGAGATCAAAATTCGGCTTGCATATAAACAAATGTGCTGAAACAGTTTTAGAGCAAGGTATTCATATCAGGTGACCAAAGAATTCCAGAATAGGATGTTGAGATGGTTTTATAGTAAAAAGTCTTGATTGATTATATATGAATAATTAGTAAACATCTTAAAAATAGTCTTATATCACGGTTACCAACATAAACATTACCAATCATTTGAGCAAAATATTTAAATTCATCATAGATAGGATGCATTGGAACAAGTTTTTGAGCAAATTAGAATCTGAATCTCACGGAATCCCTTTTCTAAAGGTTATCTAGTGCAACAATGACTAAAGCTTTAGGTTGCACAGGGCAGGTGTAGCTGAAGGAAATTCCACTAAGCTGACATTAATCTCATTGGCAACTGCTTTGTTTTTTTAACTTTGTAATTAGGGAATAGAATGTAACTGCATATGGACAATGTTTTAGAAGTTTCTCTAATGTTTCATCATAAAATCATGTTTGCTCCCTAGTAGCTTTTCCTAATTCAAGCATAGTACCCAAAAAAATTGTGAGCTTTTTAGGTTGTTAACAAAGTAGCAACTTGGACATATCATCCTAGATTTTTATCAATTCTAGACTGCCTCATCCATGTACTTTACTTTTTATATTATTGGGTTTGCTTGTAAATCCTAGATAAGTCCATTGCTCAGTGGTTGTTGGCCTTTTGTACTACTCCTTGAGTAATTTCTCTACAGTTTTGCCTGAGCTTGGAACCTTTTGGTCAATTAAGCTCCTCTAACACTTTCTCTAGAGTTCAAAATGGGCATTGAAACTTGTTGAGTAGTTGTAGTGGGCGTAGCACCCAATTCCTAGGTTTTGATACTTGGGAAGTTACTTGTGGGCCTAGGGGTTGGAACAACCTCTGTCAGTGGGGGGAATTAGCAGAAAAATTGGGTATACTTCATTGAGGTCGACACTATAATTCAGAGGAGCTTTGGTTAGCACCAATGGCCTTATGATCACGGGAGGCTAGTTTCTCTCATACCTCATCAATTTATCTTTCACAAGGGTATTTAAACCAATCTATCCTTTCATCTTAGTGCTTTTGGATCAAATTTATTGGAGGGAAATTCCTAAATGCACCAATGGCCTTATGATCACGGGAGGCTAGTTTCTCTCATATCTCATCAATTTATCTTTCACAAGGGTATTTAAACCAATCTATCCTTTCATCTTAGTGCTTTTGGATCAAATTTATTGGAGGGAAATTCCTAAATCTATACAACAGAACACAAAAATTTCTTTGAATCCTCAAGAATTTTCATGGATTGTGGAAATATCATGTCTGTTATATTTAACATTTGTAATAATTTCCTCAGGTTGCAGGAACATGGTGTTGGACAAGTCCTACTTCCACAAGTCCTTTCCCAATTAGGACTCCTAGTTGCTTGTAGACACAACTCCCAATGTCAATTAAGCACACACCAACCTAAGGGTACTAAAGGGCACATCAATGACTCTCTCTTCCATAGTCAAAGCACAAATCTTAACCCCCCCATCCACCCTAGGAAACAACCTAACTCCCTGCTGTCTTAACATTGTTTACAGTAACAAATAAGCAATAGTGGGACAGTCAACATGTACAGGGACAGTCATACTTGTATGGATTCTTCCCTTTTTTGACACTTCTAAAATATTGGCAATGAGGATGGAAACACTTTCCAATACACCCTTGGCATCATATCCAACCATCAAACCCACTTCCAAGTCTGCAGGAGCAGTGATGTAGCCCATTGTCAAATTGTGACAGTCTCAACATAAGGCTTAGGACAGTCAAGAGTATTTGATTGTTAGATGGATATATAGACCCCCATGAGTTGGAACATGTATATTGTTCTCCCACACACCCCACTACACCTTCACCACCCTTCCAAGGCTCCTACCTGGCATTCATACCCTTGCCACAACTCTAATTCACTGTCAATCATGGACTGAGACACAACAAAATAGGTTTTCAGTCTTCCCTAACACATGACAAAGTCTGCATGGAGATCTGCAACCAATAAAAAATGAAAGAGAATACTGATTTACATCTTTCCACCCATTTGTGGGGTTTTATTCAACGTGGAAATAACACATAATGCATTTTCTTCACTCTCGGGTTACCTTAGATAGGGTTATTGACAGTTTTTACAAAAATCAAGATATCTTTAACAATACTGCATAAAATTGACTGAAAAAAATGGAAATAGGATAATATTCACTCCCCTTCAATTCCCAATTGACTCCAAAGGAAGATCAATGAGTTTCAATGGTGAAAAGTGAGCATTTTCAGACCGTTATGTGGTGAAACTCAGAAAAAGTGCAGAAATATCCAAGTTTATTGATTCTTTTCACAATACTTCGACCATCAACCCCTCCACCGAGGTTGTACAAGCATTTATAAACCCAAACAACCTTAACAACCAACCAAAACCGAATTGCAACTCCTCATGACCGTTGGAGGCACTAATATAACTTTCGTTATGTGTTATTGACAACTTGACAACTTTTAGCCCTAAACCCTTCTATGACCCAAAACTTGTCAAAATAGATCCAAATAGGCATAAAAAACCTTTACATGACATTAGACATCAAATTTGGCCATTTGACTCTTATTTTCCACATAATGGTAACTCATACATTTTTCACAATTTTTGAGTAACTTTGACAATTTGACCCAACAATGACTTGATCTAACATATAATGGTCTTAATGACCTTATTACATAAAAAATGGTCTCACCAGATCTTATTTACATCCTTCACACTTCAAAACATAAAAGATCCATATCTAGCCTCATACAGACTTGAGGGCAAGTTAGGTGCTCCTGCACCACTGGCAAGTTGAGGTAACAGTTCCTCAAAGTCAATCTGTGCATGAAGATCATGATAAAAGTTGTGGTAAAAGTTTTTTTGTAAACTGAAAGATGGGAGAGGGTCAAATGTAGATCATGGATCAAGATATAAAGATACACATTTAGTTTTAAAATTAGAAACCTCCAGACGCTCAGATTGTGACACCAAATGTGTTGTGAATGACCAACCTTTTGATTTAAAACTTGCTGTTGAGGTGGTTCCTAATGAGAAGCAGAACACAAGCAATGTAGGCAGAAATAGTTTTAAAATCCAGTGCAGTTGTCACAATTAAAATGAATTGGGTATGATTAGGGAACAAATCATTCAGATTGAAAATCATAAATCCAGCTTGTTGGAACTTATGAAGGTAACTTCCTGAAATCTTGATCTTTTTAGGTCTGCAAAATATCCCATTGTTTTGAATTGGAAGAGTTGAAGATGTATGAGTTTATAGCCAATATCATGAAAAATTTGTTATGGTAGGTAGTTAGAACTATTTCAAGGAAAGTTTTCCACAACAACTTGATTTTACTAAGTTCAATGAGGCTTGGACATGATAGATAATCCATGTTTTGTTTCTCTATGGAAATTTCAAAAGAGAGAAAATCTTCAAGGGAATCAAATAAATGTTAGCATAAAACATTCATAATAACAAAAGACATATCTTTGTAAGGACAAGTCATAAATTTGTGTATATACACCAATATCAACCTAGACTAATTAACTCCTTTTGCATTTTCTTTAAGAATCATATCAACTATGCATGAAGTGTTCAATCCTACCTTTTAATCAATTCACTTTCTTGAACTCCACACCCTGAAGAAAACTAATTGAAACTCCTTACAAATGTTTTCAATGATCTCATAGTGAGTAGAATTTGTTTCAATTTGAGACATGAGCTTCAGTAAGACCAACTTATATGTGTCCAACTTTGTATTTCTTTATATCCTTTCATGTAGAATCTTCCAATGGCATTACTGATGTTTCTTGCCATTTTTATGTTTCCTACAGTTGCCCCTACAAGTATACTGTAGTTTCAGACCAAACTCTCTATTCCAACATTTCAATTGTTTTCTTTCCTTATTTGATCCAACATAGGACTGATCTAATGAAACCTGAAAATAAATCCTCAAAGGAAAGCAAACAAGCACATGTTTTCCAGAAACTAAATTACTAGATGTTCACAATGTGTACGCTGCATACTAAGATGCCATGTACAGTCAAGTGAAATTATAAATTTGTTTACCTAATTTTTCTTAGAATCAAAAATTAGTTTTGCAATAGTGAATCTGAGAATAGAGCTATCCAAAGACCAAAAACAAGCACATTGTGCTACCAAGATCAATGCTTAATCATTAATGATTGGTAAGAGAGCATACCCATAGCTTGGCAAGTCTATAATGTACCAGCTCTTGTTTATCAAGAAATGATTGATAAGCTGTATTTTCCCTGCCAAACATAATTAATAAGTAAGCAGTTTCCTAGGTAACTGAAATATAGACATATCCCTTTGAAATTTATTACATCATATATACACGACAATAAAAATTACATAGTTTTTAAAAACTATCATACTCTGCAGAAGGCATTTTTTTAAGAATGTTTCTTTGTTTTAAAGCCTATAAATTTGCATGTTCTTAGTTCAGAATGAATCCAAATTAAATGTAATGTCCCTATTTTTTAGCTATTTTCAATTGCAAGATTTTGTCCAATTTCTGTTTTCACCAAAACAACTAGGTATTTGTTGAGTGGAGCTCCTAGGCTCTTGGAGCATATGGGTTCTATTATATGGCGATGTTTTTTGTTAGCAGCGAGAGTTCAATTGGTCTTGAGGAATCTTATGACACTTTTCGAAGTGATCTAGCTTTTGGTGTGTTATAAAGAATTCTTGGAGAGAGAATTTATTTACAGAAAGTCGGCCAATTGACCCCAATTTCCATCATTAGTGTCATTCTACTAGTAGAATCAAATTACGATTCTAATATTGTTCGGTTGTCTCTGCAACTTGAGTGAATTATTCAGCTACAATTTAATTGTTTCACTAGGGTTGATTAAATTTATTATATTATTTATAAAGCACCTCAGTGTTACAGCTCGTTGGAAAGGGAATTAAAAGTATTAAATAATAGAGGCTTGAAAAAGTGACCTTGGATAACAAATATATTTATTATTTCCAAGAATAGGATCTTTTAAAGAAAAAAAGGGTTATTTTATTAAAAGTTGAACTTGAAAATGTATCTTATGGAAAGTCAGCAGGAAAAGTACAATAGGAGATTTAGAGAGCCAAACTTCTTGAGGATGAAAAACCTCTTGAAAAGTTTTTTGGGTGATTCCAATCAGTCTTGCTGGGGGTGAAGAATAACAACATTAGAGACGACTTTGTGCTAAAATCAGATGTTTGGGCGATTAAATATTGTCATTAGTCTTCACTATTGTTTATCTTTCAGCTCTTCTCATCCTGATGATGGATCACAGAGTGTGATTCGAGACATTGATGTAAAAAACCTACACAATCAAATCCAGAAACTATGTTATCTCTAATTTATGGATTGTGGAAATCTCCTAGCACTGATCTTATACATGTCATCTGAGAATTATTTTGAGTATGTAAGGGACGTTAGTGAACATAAGATAACCTTCTACTTTATTCCATATTCCTGAGAGCAGTTTCTTTAACATGCAAGGTAGACATGCAAGCCTTTACGGATTTACTGTTGCTAATGAAATAATTCTGGTTTGCTTCCTAGATCCATTAGTTTACATTGGGGTCTAAATTAAGTAGTTTTATAGAATCCTATTGATAAAGAGATGTAGTTGTTATGGGCTAGAATTCTCTCAATTTTTTCTTATATCCAGATGCTGCTAACCATAGCTACCATATCCAACTCAGCTCAGATTTTTGGACCAGCAAGATTTGTCTGATTTGGTTAAGGTTTCTGAATTGCTTTACAAATTTTGCCAAATTTTTTTGACCTACTGAATTAATTTATTTTTTTAAAAATTGGTAACTATGCTACAAACATATCCTCATATGTAACTTCATCTATATTTGTCACAATTATATTTAGCAGTTATCTACATCAAGGCGTCCATGCATAAAAACTTATTTGCTTCAAGGCGGATGTGACCTTGTAAGATCCTGACTTAAAAGATAACCTTTAGGCTGCATATCAAAGGCAAAGGTAGTCCACTCAAAGGGTTCATTTTCCCAGTTTCCTAAAACAATTCCTGTGATGAAACACCACATATATTTCGCTGGACAGGTAACTTAGAGAACTGGCATGGTATGATTTATCTCTTGTACAACACTGTTCAACCTTGTATTAGTTCCTTCTTTTTGTATAGGGTGTCTGGAAAGCCATGGAAGTTCCAAATTAGTGGCCATATGTTTGTGTAACCAGGGTTCACCATTTTAGGTTTGTTAATGTTTTTAAGTAGCTGTGAGAGAAATCATTCAAATTGTGATACTGTTGGGCCCAAGTGGTAGATTTTTCCTATTGAGAGAGGCTTAACTTGCTACTATTATCGATTCTTTCTAGACTCCATATGACCCTTCCTTTATCGTTCTCTAGTTGTTCTGTATTGCGTTCGAGCTATTTCGTTTACCATAGTTGAGATGCTTGAATGTGATCGGTTTTCCTTCATAAATATTATTCTTGTTTTTTACACCTTCATCGCTAAGATAGTTCATCTTGGTATTGTGTAGATGTCATCGGTGATTGGTAACTGTTTTCATTTGGCCTTCCGCAAGAGTCTCGATATTTACATTGTTTGATTTTGGGAATTAGTGGGGAACTCAACGAGTTATAACTAAAATTTTGCAGAGAACTATAGGATTTATTTCAGAAAAATGTTATTGTTTGGTTTGGATTATTTTTATTCAGCTCGCAGTTTTTTAAAGATGAGGCAAATTTTGTGTAGAGAAATCAGACATTTTGAGTATTTGAATTTTTTCTTTAGAATTTTTTTTTGTTTAGTCCAATTTTTTATATGAGAGTGCACATTCAATTGGGTCAATAGAATCATTTTGGTGTTTTTGTTAAAAAGTAGCCTGATATTATATTTGGTTATTTTATATTATAAATGTAGACAAGCCTGCATCTCTTAGGTATGTCTTTCAGCAATTTCAGATTAGAGATATGGATTATAGGAGCAACAGTAATGCAAATTAGTATTTGAAAATTATTGCATTGCTTTAAGTTGTCCTCATAATGGGCAATGTTCATTTAGCTCATGCAAAGGATAACTTCTATACTTCAATATGCTAGTTTTGAGACTCATTAGTTGATATAGGGAACCTACTTATCTCTAGTTTGGGTGTTATACCTAAAGTAATAATCATAGTATAATAATTTGTATAATAAATGGAAAATCACAAGACTATTTTTGAGAGCTTTAATGCCCAAATTGATGGATTGACTTTTACAAATCACAGTTGTATTTTTAAATCATAGTTGTATTTTTAAAAATGTTGAGGTTACTAAAGATCAGAGCAGGAATGGAGGTTACTATGATTGGAATGTTATATATCACTATCCTTTTAATTTTGATGAATTATTATTTTTACCTTCTAAAGCTGATATTAGTTATTGACATACATGATACTAAAATATTTTTTGGTTCTATCTGGTGAGTTCTATTTATGGTATACAAAAACTAATTTATTGCCCTTTTTATAATATCCAGGAATAGGATGCTGTAATGTTATTAAACTATTGTTATTAAACTATTATTTGGAGTAGTAGTTGCATACAAGACAAGAAATTAACCATGCATTGTATAAGGTATATTCATCTTCAAATATCTATTGTTTGTTTACAAGTATATCACTATTTTCATTGGTGTCTCTACCTTCCAACTATAATGAATGACAAAAATCCACATTCCACTATGCTTTGATGGATATCCAATATACCTTGTTCCAGATATCCCATTTTGGCACAAGTAGGGAGGATGATGGAAAAGGTGGTCGAATACTGGAAAAGGGAGGATGCTAGCAAAGGTTTTTTTCTCTCTTAGAGGTAAGAACATTCACATTAATATATTAGATGAAGCTAAAAGTAAAATAGTTCCACTCAACAACATTATAAGAATTTAAAACTGGGAACAATAGATGAATTGCCATTCGAAATTTCTAATCTTAGTTTTGTCTCCCTTGATTGCACAAATGAAGGTCTTTATTTTCTTATGCCACAACCTTATTATTAAGGGGAATTAGCCACATGTAAAGGATTTACCAATGCAGTACATCATTTTCTTCATCCTTATGTTGCACATTTAATAACTTCACCATTGAGTTTAGAGTATCATTAGTCATCCCCCCCATAGGCTTTTCTACTCTTGAACCATAGATGGAAAAACTTGAAATCATGTTTAATGGAAAGTACTAGTATACATGGTATGATCATTCTTTAAAGGGTACTAGCTCAATGGAAGAGCACCTGCTTTACAAGTAGGAGGATGGTAGTTTGATTCCATCGTACCCTAATATGACTAAATATATGATTAAATTAATGACTAAATATATGACTATATAAATGATTAAATCAATGACTAAATAAATGACTAAATGCACGATTAAATCAATGACCAAATAAACGACTAAATCAATGACCAAATAAACGATCAAATAAACGACTAAATCAATGACCAAATAAACGACTAAATAAACGACCAAATCAATGACAAATAGTTTAGTCATAAATTTGGTTGTGAGATAAATGACTGCAATAAACTACTAATGGTCACGTGATCAAAATTAGTCATTTATCTACAATTTTTAGTAGTTTATTTAGTCATATATTGTTGTTTTTGTACTAGTGAATGATCAATACCAAATTTGTGTGTGGATATTTGTTTTTATTTTCATCCCTCTAACTCAACCAACCTCCATTACAACCCTAGCTAGGACCTCCTAGCTTTGCTTTTATTTGCATATGTGAGCTTGGAGTCAAACCCATTTGCCACATTAGTGAATATCAAATTTGAATAAGATTTGTGTTTGTGAGTCTTTGCTTATTTGAATTTACATTCCCATACCTTACCCTACATCCACCATTGCAACCTAAGAACGACCTATCTTTGCATTATGTTTTCATATTTTTATTTTTTAATCAAATCGGCTTTCATATTGGCAATTTTATCATGGCCATTACGTTATTTTTTACAAAATGATATTTATTATGATGATAGTAATCTTAGATGTCTTTTTCCCATTTGTCTCTTATTATTTATCATTATTTTAGTTTCTTGGGCATATGATGATGTTTTACATTGGAACATTTTTCTTATACTTTAGTTTATGTTGATGATGCACATTATAAGTGTGTATTAATGGAAAAGACCCAACCAAATATATTTCTTATATAATAACTATTGCAACTCTTAATATTAAAAAAATACAAATTTAATTAAAAACATATAATTATCTATTTTTATTTAATTATAAAACATTCTAATTCTTAATAATTTAAGATGCTATATATATATATATATATATATATATATATATATATATATATATATATATATATATATATATATATATATATATATATATATATATATATATATATATATATATATATATATATATATATATATATGATGAATAGAGGCCTTATCTATTAATAAAAATATTAAAGTACAATATTCACAAAAAAAGGGTCGGGGGAAAGAATCACCCCGCAAGTTCACATGGCACTCAGGCCGAAAACAAACTACTATTCATAAAAAAAAACTATAAAACCAAAATCCCTCAAGTTGCAAGAGCAGTAGGATCTTTATCACTAGGATTGCCCCAAACATTGGGCCTAGGAGTCTGATCAGGGATGGCCCAACCATCATCAGGTTCATCTTTTTCAACTTCTCCTTCCTCTCGCCTGGGCGAGATAGCCAGCGCCAGGCGAGGGAACTTTCCTTGATGAGTAGGAGCAGAGGCCGAAGGCCAAGTAAAAGCAGCAGCAGTGGAGGCAATCACAGGAGGCCAACCAGAGCCCGCATCCCTCCGAGGAGGAGGGGAAGTGGAGTGGCGATGCCATTGCTGCAGAGTCCTGGAGTGCCTGGCAGAGGAGCTCCGACTGCGATGTCGGCCCTTGAGCGGCGTACAGTCAGCTGAGAGAGAATCTGGAGGCACTCGAGCCACAGTACAAGGGGCATTGCCCCAGTGCTGGAGTAACTCTTACAAGTGAGCAACCTCCAGGGCCACTTTATCTGCTTGCACTTGGATCTGCATCATTACATTATTACAAATACAAGCCTTAGGAAAAAGAGAAACATGATTATCCAGAGAACTGTGAGAAAAAAAACACATTGTTTCTATCTTTCCACAGAGTAAACAAAATTTCCAGCCTGAAAGTATGCCATATCTGGGTGTACTGGGAGGGCGTTCTGGGGGAGTCGCCAAGAAGAGCCATATGCCAAGAAAAGGGCTCTGGCCTAAAGGGCGCAAAAAAATTGTGAATCCAACTCCAGTAGTTTTGGGCATGACGACAGAACCAAAAAATATGCATGAGCAACTTTGAGTGACCACAAAAAGGGCATTTAGGGTCAGGAACCCCCATATGCCGGAGCCTAGCTCCCAAAGGTAAGCCCTGGTATAACAAACACTAGGCAAAATGAGCAATTTTAGGCTCAGTAACAACATCCCAAATAGTACGAAATCTCTAGCCCCAAATCTTCTGTGAAGAAGAAAGATGCCAACGCTGGTTGAGAGAATCAATCATGGGCAAATGAGGCATAAGCCAAGAATACCCAAGCTTAGGCTTGTAGCTGGTGAAAGGAGTGGCAGGATACCACTTCCAGTCTTTCCACCATGGTTTGACCGACTGAATTCCCAGCTTATGCAAGAGGTGGGGCGGAATGGCAGAAACCAAAAGATCAAAAGTTTGACGATCTGGGCGGATGAGCCGAAATTGAACCCAGAGATCATCCCAGGATCAGAGACTCATAGTGGCTTTGGAAAAAACATCCTTGGGGGTTTGAATGCCACACTTGTGAAACCGAAGAGCACTAATCCCTTGCATTCTGGCAAGAAGAGTTCCCTGTTGAGCAAATAAAACTTAGTCATATATTGTTGTTTTTGTTTTTGTAAGAAATCAGTCTGCATTAAAATTTACAATTCCAACACTAGGTGTTACTAGGTCAGGCGTTCATTCTGAATTGTAAACATTGATTTTTTCATCTATAATTCATTTGGTGTGGCATATGTGCTACTGTCTTTCTAATTTCAGAATTACTCATTATAAATTTGGAAATAAAATATAGTGATTACAGTGTTCAATTAGAGAGAAATCCACATCTACTACAAATTAGATCCATTGTAGTTCAATTGTTCCTTTTCAAATTATCATTGCAAAAAACCCAAATTTTTTTTGAAAAGACAAAAACTCCAAAAGAAAACAAAAATTTCCAATTTGTCTGTCAAAATTTATTCAGATTCAAATCACACCAGGGCAGTAGCACACCTTTGGGTGACTTTAGAGTGCAGTTTCTTGTAGACATTTAGTGTTTGTTATTTATTGAGATTGTGTCTGAGGAATTTTTATCATGTTTTGTCTATTGCAATCCCCAGTTGCTGAGAGCTTTCAATCATCGCAGTCCACATAAAAACATCTTTTTTGAGGCATTCTATAAAAGAGTTCATGAGATTGAAAATAGTGGTATCAAATAACTAATCCTTCTAACATGAATTAATGTTATTAGAACAATAAAAAGATCAAGAGAAAGAAAAGAGAATGAATTTTTGCTAAAAATGTATGAAAATACATGCAAGCATCGGTGAAGAGTATAAGGAAGATGTCCCAAGAAATTTAGGAACAGTGGTTTACACACATGAATTTTCATTTTGTGTTACTTTTTCAGCTAAACCACTATGGAAAAGGATGGGCCTCAATTAATGTAGGGAAAATAGAGTTAAGTTATAAAGACTGCAATGATAACATACTTGGTGCAATGCTCTTTAGGAGCTACACCAATGCAATAGATAGGAATAATCACAATACACAGCCTCTATGGGACTTTTTGCAACAATTTTCAAGTGTATTTGTGATGTGGTACCAACATGAATTAATGTGATCAACACAATGAAAAGATCAAGAGAAAAGGCACAATAAATTTTTGCTAAAAAAGTATGCAAAGACATACAACCATCGGTGGAGAGTATAAGGGAGATGTCCCAAGCAATTTAGGAAAAGTGGTGTACCCACATGAATCTCCATATTGTGCTACTTATTCAGCTAAACCACTATGGAAAAGGATGGGGCTCAAACAATGTAAGGAGAACATAGTTAAGCTATAAAGATTGCAATGATAATTTCAACCGTTTGGGCATGTTTTGATAAGATTTTCCTAGAGTTAAAGCTATAAAGATTGCAATGATATATTCAACAGTCTGGGCTCAATCACATTTAAATGACTGCAACAATAGCAATAAGCTCACATAAAAAAATCAATAAATATAATGTATTAATTTCTTTAAGAGAAAATAGACGCAGAGTGTAGGGCAGAGGAAATAACGACATGGCTCCTCTTACTGAATATAAAGGGTTCGTTGACCCACCTTTTGCCTATGACTGTTAATGATATTTTTTTTTTCTTATTACCCCTTTAGAGTTTTATGTGTTCAAGCATGAGCTTGAAAAGGACCTAGTGAGTGCCAATCTTAAAACTATACTTACAACCATTTATTAACTAAATTCAAGCTAAATGATTTTTGTTGTTGTCCAATTGCTGATGAACTTCCTCTGTAAATTGAGAAGCTTGCTATTGTAGTTTACTAATTTCAAGTATTCTTTTAAGGACTTATATGGAATCTTAACACAAACTCACTCAGGTGTTCTAAATAGTACCACATCAAAAAAATAGTTGCAACTTCTGCAAATGTAACACATCAAAAATATGATTACAACTTCTGCAAATTTACCACATCAAAAATATAATTACAACTTCTGCAAGCGTTTGTGGGCTGTGAAACTTGTTTTCTTTACATTCTGTATAGTTAGCTCGTTTACTTCTTTCTATAGTATAATTTCCTTTTGGAACATGATGCATTTTCTGTGATGACTTTCAGAGGTAACCCAACAATATGATGCCCAAATATTAACTAAGCATATGGTTTGCACACTTTTCAATTAAGACTTGTACAAACTTCATTAAGAAGTTTCTAAAAATCTGACATCCTAGTGTGGGTTTTGCGCAAGTTCCCTATTTTGAATTTATGGGTTCAACTTGGACGTTTCCTTGAAATTGTATTGTAGATTACAAGCATCATACAACCTAAATGTTTGAATATCTCTATGCTATTGAAATGTCTTTAAATTTCCAAAGAAAGAAGTTTTGTCCCCTTATCTACAGTTTTATGTTTTTTAAAATCATATTTTGCCCTCATTATTTCTGTTTAAATCTCAATTTTTTGAAAAAAATACTATACTGTGGTATGCTGACATTTTTACCAATGATTTTTTGTGCTATGTAAATAACAATATATGCATCCAGAGATAAGGAGTATTGTCATGATTGATACATGGTAATCTTCAAAATTTCAACAAGACGCTCTTCTGGAATCAGGTCCAATAATTTTTTTGATAAGGTTCTTTGAAAGGAATTTTATGTTATCATATGTATGGATGGCATGTTTGTGTGCATGATAGCTAACTGGGGACATCAACATTTATATTTGTTCCTATATTTAAGTTGGTGGGGTGGTGTTGATGTGTGTTTTATGACTCACCAAATAGTAGAACAAAATACCGAGATATCTTATCCTCTCTTGAACAAAGTATTGCGTATGCTAAGATTGCAAAAAGATCATACGATGACTCCAAGGTTCCTCGACTCGTGGATAAGCTCGGTGTTGATGTGATTTGCTGATGATCATAAGGGGCCTTATGTTTTCAATCCTTTATGTCATGATGAATATGGGTACTATCAAAAGATTTTCAATTAAGTACTATTTTTTTTTGGTTTTCACCGGATATGCGGAAATGAAAAAGGGTTTAGGGTTTAGAGATTCTAGTCTACTCCTAAGGGTAAGGATAGCCAAGGAAAGTACGCTGATGGATGAGTTCCTTAATTACCAAGTCACGCTTCGCCAAGTCAAGCTACAACTACACGTGGACTGGTGCAATCTTCAAGGGTTTGTATGAATGATTGAATTTAACCACATGGATAAGGGGTTCAGGCTAACTTTACACGATGATTTAGAATCACTAAAACATCAAAAGTATGAACCACAGGAACTCATCAAAACATCATTATATTCTCCAAAAACAATCACACCACTTCATCTACTAAACTTAATCTAATTGAGAGAATAATGAAACCAAGCAAGCATTAAGACACATCAAATGTTCACCACACTTCAATGAAAATTCTATTGTCTCAATAGCTCATAAGCAACAATCTCAAAATTAGCTCTCTTACAAATGAGAAGAATATGCCCTTATATAGGTCCTTGAAAACGAGTGGTCCGAATCAAAACAATAACCGATGGCCCAGATTTTGCCACCTCAGCCCAAATTAGGGTTAGGGAACAGAAAAGGGAATCTAAATTAATGCAAGGAAGAAACCACTATGGTAGAGGGTAATAAATGCCCACTACACATGCATGCTCAAGAAGAGAGTGAGGTGTTATAAATGACCATTACATATATGTCAACTATGCATTAAATGCATCTACCTTTGACCTCTATGTTTGAATTCCTGGAATCTACCCAATATGGCCTCCAACTCATCAATGCTAACACTCGGTGCTGATTCCTGTCTGAATTCCAGCGTCAGCACTGCTCGCTCTGACCTCTTCAGGCTGTCCTTCCATTCTGGCAATAGATCCTAAGCTGTGTGCATGTTGTTTGAGAAGGCAGAGAGGTTCTCAAAATCATCCTTTATGAAAGAGTTAAGCCTAAAGAACTCCTCCAATTTATCCTTCTTATTGTCTATTGTTATTTCCTCCTCGGCCAACCTTTGCAACCACAATGATGCAATGGTATTGGAGAGCTCCTGCCGGATATTCTCAACTATCCCCTTCAATCGAGTTGACTCCCTACTGAAATGTTCAAACATGTCCTTTGCCAGAAGAACTGCACAATACCACCAAGAGAAATCATACGCTCCTTCTCTGATGACCTTGCCGTCAACCAAGACTTGCCTAGGGGTTTCCATTAGCTCCTGCAAGTTAGAGATTGCCTCATCCTGATAGATATGCTCATCTTCCCAAGTCTCCTCTATGCAACGAATTCGGGAAAGGATAACGCCTTATCATGAATTCGTACTAACTCCTTGGCGTGGATGTAGGCCTCATCCTCGATCCCCTTAATCCAAGTCTTTGCACCCTGCGCAATCCTCCTAATCTCGTTGATGGCCTCAATTGACTCGGCTGGAACAACTGTTGGTGGAACAAAAGACGGGGCCTCTTCTTGAATTGGGCGAGGCAACCTATTAATGTATGCACATAAAGCCCTGTTCTCTTCCTTCATCCTCTGATATTTTTCTTCCAGCCTCCTCATCTTATCCCTAACAGCCTGTGTCGAATCATCAAATTCCTCCATGACCTGTGCTCGAGAGGCTTGACCAAGATCTACCTCTGTTATGTGGTACTCCTCAGGAGTAATTAGATCTTTGGTCTTGTCGACTGCTGGAGTTGCTATTTGCAAAATTCTGGATCCAGATTCTCCTCTGACGACCTTGGTGAATTTCTTGGCTTTTCCCTTTTCTCTTGATTGGTCTATTTGGTCTAGAATCTCTTGTGTAGGATTTGAGCAATACAAATCCACAGAACGCCAAGATCACTTGCATACAAAAAACCTGTTACAAGGAAGTAGAGAGAAGAAGAGGCCAAGGGTTTGACTCAGAATATGAAGAAGAAAATATCCTCAATAATGAATGAATAATAATGTACAATGGATCATCCTTATAAAGGAGATCGAAAGCCTTGAAAGGCAAACCTAAAAAGTAGAAGTGCATGTAATAATCCGTTAAACTATTACAAGACTAATGCATGCAAAAAATAACTGATGCATAACTAGTGCATGAGTCAACTAAAGCAAACTGATGCATAACTAGTGCATGAGTTGACTAAAGCAAAGAGTTGATATCTTAAGAAGGGAGTAAAATATTAATAAAATTAATAATTTACTCTAACACCCCCCTTAAGATGAGCAACGATGCAGCTACAAACAATGCAAGAAGAAAGCAAAGGAAACTACAATGCTGAAAGCAGAAATGGGTCCTGACAACATGGCCTGATGAGGTACCCAACACAAAAGAGAGTCTCTGAAAAGCGGAGAAACAGAGAAAACCACATGGGAAAAACTCTACTCCAAAAGGAGACCAAGAAAGCAATAGAGCCAACATGTGAACAGGAGACAAAGACTAGTTTGAAGGACTAAAGAAGCCTCCAAAACTAGGAATGTTCCAGAAAATAGGAACAAAGATGAACATGTACAACATCACTGAAGCATGAAACTGCAAACTCTGTCAATATGACCAGGTAGAGAAGACTGTAATTTGCATGAGTGCCCTCAAATAACACTACTCAAATCAGGAGGCAAACAAGGCAAACCCCTGAACTCGAAGATACAGATGGCATAAACACCAAAAGCCTGAAGAGCTGATCAATCAAAGCTGGAAGAGTGCATCCAAAATAGGAAAGAAAAGAGTGTCCATATGGTAAATGATCCATCTCACCGGAATGCATAGGTACCCAGCCACTGCAACCGCCTAGTACATAGGATCAAATACTAAATACATGGCTCACACAATCGAACCAAGGAAGCAGCAAAACCAATAGTAGAAACCCCCCCATACTGCTAACAAGGGAGTAATGACAGGTACACTGAGAAGATCGTCCAATATGAACTGCATGATGAAGAAGAATCTGGAACATTGAATGTGCAGAAAGAGTACAAACACATATAGAGATACTTGAGGCTAATGTCATGGAAGGAACACTCACTTGACAAAAGAAGATGGAAAACATCAAACCCCTCTAGCACTTTATAATGGAGTGCGAGTACAAATAGCATGAACATGTGTCAGATCCCATCAAAGCAATAGAATGACACTTTATCTCAGTGCGTGTGCATAAAAGAATGCTACAAAAAATGAAGTATAAAGTGTCCGGCCATTTTGATGCTCTTTTGTGCGGTTAAAGATCTATATAAAATTTGTCCAATTTGGACAAAGTTGGAATCTATGAGAATTTTTTTTTGCACTCGGCCCCAGCACGGATCCTGAGGCAATCAATATTTTTTGGCACACTTCTGGCCCAAATGGACCTCACGGTTGCGTCTGGAAGGCCCGAGATAGTAAAAAAGCATATAAAACTTATCCAATTCTGACAAGTTGCCTTCGGAGGCAAATTTTTTTTGGCGTACCAGGGCCGTACGACCCTGGCACGCACTCCAAGGTGGGTATGTACGACGATTTTTCAAAAAAATAATTAAAAAAATCTTTTATTGGGGGCGCCGCCCAGCGGCCACCCCCGCGTCGCCCAGCGGCCATTGCACCACCGCTGTCAGCAGCCTCCGCAGTAACCTGCCCCGCCGCCACCTGTTGCCCATCGCCCGCCGCTCCGCCGGCCCCCGCCACCGCCGCCCGGGGTCTGCGCTATTGCGCTCGTTGCCCACGGCCCCCGCCGCCTGCTCTGCCCTCCGGTGGCTCCGCCGGCCCCCACCGCCCTACCCCTGGTCATGTGGGTGACCAAGGGCCCACGTTTTTTTGGCCCCCAGGCCCCCGCTGACGTCAGCGCATGCAAATTTTTTTATTTGCATGATTTTTTTTAAAACAAAAGGGCTCTGTTTTAGGGGTCATTGGGCATTTTTTTGCGATATCTCGGGCATATGGGATCGTGATTGGGCGTGCGATATATCGTCGGAAAGCTGATTCTGAGCCCGATTCGAATTTGCTAGTATGGTTTTGTGATTTTGCCATTTTGATGCTCTTTTTTGCTGTCAAAGTCAGATGTTCTCTGTGATCATGGCATTTTCAGACCTCCTGCATTCTGGGATCTGTTTCTCTTGCATTCGGGCTTCGTTTTCGGAAAACGAGATATTTCCAGAAAGCTCTTTCTGAGATTTTTTCAGATCTGATGGTTTCATGTGATTTTTTGTCCTTTTGCTGACGTCACCCATCATCAGATCCTTGCAGACACCTTTGGGCCCTCCAGCGCAGCTGTTGGTTTTTTGCTCATATCTTGAGCATACGGTGTCAAAATTTGGCAAACGAGATATCGTCGGAAAGATGATTCCGAGCTCTTTCCAGATCTGAAGGTTATTTTATCTGGTATTATTTTTCTGATGGTGTTTTTCTCTGTCAAAGCTAGATCTTCAGTTATGCACTCTGGGAGCTCTATCTTGCACATCCGGTCTCCATTTTTGGAAAACGATATATCATTGGAAAGCTTGTTCAGAGAGCTTTTCAGTGCTATGAGTCATTTTTTCAGATTCTACTCCAGGCTCATTTTATTCAGATTCTTGCTTTTTTGCAGTCTGGTGGATATCTTGGTTGTTACAGGTCCTGGGATCTCTTCCCTTTGAGGGATGACTCGTTTTAGGTTGTTCTTTTGGTTCAGACTCCTTTGATCTTCTTCTGAGCATTGTATGCTTCTCTTCTGTAGCATTTTTGATTTTGTAAAGCACTAAGATAAAGTGCCTACTTTTGCATATCTGGGATCTTGTACACCTTGTGTTTGTTTGTACTCGCACTCCGTTATAAAGTGCCATGGGGGGTTAGGATGTTTTGCCTTTTGTGCTCATCCACCTTTGTCAAGTGAATGTTTCTTCCACGACATTAGCCCATGCTGTGTGTCTGTGACACCACCCTTTATCCTGTGCTTGTACTTCTGTTGCACTGTTGGTGTTCTTGATTCTTCTTCTTGCAGATGTTTCTGACATTGCATTTCAGTGTTCCTGTCACCCCTCTCCCTGTTCAACATTATGGGGGGGTTCACTTGTTGGCTCTATTGCTTCCTTGGTCCGGTTGAGTGATCTACGTATTCAGTTTTTGTTCCTATGTACTAGGCGGATGCAGTGGCTAGGCACCTATGCATTTCGGTGAGATGGTTCATCTACTATATAGACACTCATTCATTCCTACTTTTGGAGGTCACATCTTCGATTGATCAGCTCTTCAGACTTTGTCTTCTCTACCTGGTCATGCACTATTTCAGTGGGGGTTTCAGCAGTTACTTCTGATAGTGTTTACAGCTTCATGCTTCGGAGATGCTTCATGCTCTTTCTTTGTTCCTATTTTCTGGAACATCCTTGGCCTCTTCTTCTCTCTACTTCCTTGTAACAAGTTTTTTGTATGTAGGTGATCTTGGCGTTCTGTGGATTTGTATTGCTCAAATCCTACATCTTGTAACTCAACCACAGGGTCTACCTCCTTTTCTTGGCTTCTCTGAATCCTCTGCTTGAGCCACCCTGGAACATTTGTATTTGGGTCCCTCTGTACTGCTAGCTCTTCTTGTCCTTGCATTGCTCTAGTATCAATCTTCTTAGCTCTGAGACTTTCTGCCATTTCTTCAGGAGCAAGTGCCTCTGTCGTGGGAATCTCCTCTTCTGCCACTGGGGCCTCTATTTCTACCTCGGGAATTTCTTCCTCAATTATCTTCCTAAAGAAGACACCAAGACTCTCCTTTGTCATCACATCTTGTTCCCTGCTTGTTCCTGGCGTGAACCTCTCATTGGCATTAATGCTCAATCTATCTTGTATCGGTCTAGTCATGCATTGCTCTCCTTGTTGCGTTCTTCTTTCACTTGCTTCTCCTTCCTGCCGGGTGAATGCTCCAATTTCTTGCACAATGGGAGTCCGACTAGGGGAAGATGGTGCATCCTCAAACCTTAATCTCTTCTGCTATGGTTCTTCAACATGAAGATCTAATCTCCTCTTTATATGCATTTCCTGAGCTGCACCCTTCTCCTTTCTGTGTTTTGCACTCCCTGATGGGATGTCTCTTTCTTCTAATCTTCCTCCAGATGGCTGCCTTGGCCTCTCATCTCGCAGCTGTGGATGACTTATCAACTTGTAGGTCCAATCTTCTTTTGACACAGTCGTTCTTTCAAGTTTTCGTTCTACCCACCACCTTGTGAAGTCCACAACTGGCTTTGTCAATACATCAAGATCCACGATCTCTTTTCTCTGCCAATCGTAAGGATGAATGACCTTTTCTTTATCTAGGTTAAAACCTCTCTGTAGCACATTTGGGTCCTCTTCCATTTGATCAGGAACATAGACAAACTTACATGCCCTGATCAGGTCCAAGGGCAATCGGGAGCACATCCTCTTCCCGACCTCATTCTCATCAACTGCATTTGCCCAAAAATCCTTGAGGTGAACTTTGTGTTGATGCCTCATCCCTGCCACTACTCTAATCTTATTATATGGGTCAAAATCCAGCCTTACTAGATAGAGTGGTAGACGAAAGAATTTCAGCTCATCACATGACCTCTCAGCTGCCGGTAGACAAGGACACACTTCGACTGCATCACCTCCACCTCCAATGGACAAGGGGAACTCCAGTCCTAGCTTCTTCTTCTTCAGGACTTTGTCGTAAGCTGTCAACTGTCTGGTGACTTCCAACAAGACCATTTTATCGGTAGGGTACCGTGGAAGCTTGAATGGCTGCTCAGAAAATCCTTGCAGTCTGATATAGGAGAAGGTGGGAAACTGAATGAACCATGCCCCGAATTCCTCCACCAACTTCATTGCCTCAGAAGACAATCTCATATGCAATCCCTTCTGCAAGGTTCTCACGATGCGCATTGCAAATGCATCGTTAACCTGGGTGTAGTCATCTATGGCATGTAGATGCAGCTGTGGGTAATAGTCATGGACCCTTAACCTTGGATTCCCACTTCCGAGGACTCCCTTGTACCTCAGTCCTTCATACCTCGTATTTCATGCCAGCATATATATCACATATGAGCTCATGAAGAATTTCCTCGTATGCTCCAGATTCCTCAACTGCTCATCGAGGTTGTCGCTACACTAGTACATTTTGGCAAATATGTGACTACATGACTAAAACTTTTAGTCACATGACTAAAATTGATCATATTCTACTAATGTTTTGTACTTCACAAATATAAATGACTAAATATGTGAGTAATTTGATCATAAGGTAAAATCACAAGTGCAGTCAAATAAAAATGACTAAACAGATGATCAAATAAATGACTAATTAAATGATTAAAGAATTAGTCACTAATAATTAGTTATTGAAACAAAACTTACTAAATAAAAGATTAAATTAATGACTACATAATTAGTCTCCTAAACAAAATGACTAAATGCATGATTATACCTCATTTATAATTATAACATTTGAATGTATATAATATCAAAGAGTTGGAAATTCCAATTCACCAATAACGCTTTCTCGTCAATAGGCGTATTGCACAAGCAATCTTATATGTACACCCTTCTCATCCCCTAAATCTGGGTTTTTGGAGATTTCAAAACCAATTGATAAACAAGATTTAGAGATAGTGTTATAAAAAAGAATAGCCAAATTATAATTATTATAAGTAAACAAAATTAGTTGTACAGGTCTTGACAAATAATAGTTCTAACATTATTAAAATCGAGTGCAGTCTAGTTGTACGGGTTTTGACAAAAAATAGTTCTAATTACATTAAAATCGATCTACATTGAATATGATTTAAGACTAGAAGGGTAAGAATTAAAGGTTAAGACCCTTAATTAGATGGAACCCATCAAGGCTTAAATCACTAAAAAAATAAATAATGTAATTTCATAAAAAATTAGAATATCTCAAATTAAGATGTAACTATATAGAAATATTAGGCCTCCTAATTATCTATCTCCTTGACTTTTTATTATTTTAATATATTTATTTGCTTATAAATTTATTTACTATGATAGTTGATCAACTATGAACTGGTTCTCATCATTTGAGTTTTGAAATAGATACTAAAGAAAATAGATAAAAGATAAAATGCCTATTTTACAAAATACGAATAGACAACAATATTTTATCATAAAATATTTGGAACATTATTGATTAAAATTAAAATTATTTAAATATTTTAAAAGTAATTAATTTAAATACCCTAAAAATCTAAATTTACTTCCAAATACAAATATATTTATTTATTATTAATTTATTTACCACTTAAATCTAAACATCAAATTAATTATGAATGGAAAATTTTCAGCACATTAAACAATTATGTTAATAGCAAAAAAACATATAATGCTTTACATTTATTCTTATCCATTTTCGAACAGGAAGGCATATTTTCAGTTCGCGCGTAGAAGGTAGGCATGCATTTTGGGCACAGGAGAGCGGGGCATGCATTTTGGGCATAGGAGAGCGGGAAGAAACCAAAAGGGAAACCACAAGATTTTGTAATAAAATCTCCAAATCCGTTCGATGTCCACAAAAACAACAATTCTTGCGCATTAGGAAGTTCATTTATTCAATCGTTCTTTATCCAGACGTCTCCACTCTTCTATAATATCAGTGCCAATATCCAGCAGTGGCTCATTTGGGAAAACATGTGGAGGTTGATTCTCTGGTGGAACTTGATATCGTGGCACCTCCACGAGACCATTTGCTGATGTAGGCGGCAATTTTCTGATTAGTTTGTATAGGCATGTAATCCTGAGAATCAGGAGGTGGAAACTTGAAATCATCAAAGACCAACGCCGGGTCGTATCTAGGAGCAGGAACTATCTCATAGCCTGTAGGTGCATGATTTTTGGGTGTAGTAGTGTTTCTTACTTCTCCTTTGAATATATTAGCTGCTCTTTGAAACTTTTGGCATTGTAACTCAGAATGTTAATTAGTTTCATGCAATCTACACCATCCAGACAATTCTGCTTCTGCTAGGAAAACTTTGTCAGCAGGTCGGCTTTCAGAAGTTGGTGGATTATCCAATGGTGAAGGAACTCCGCCATTGTTTGGATTTGTATTCCATGATCTCTTATGGTATCCTTGATTGTTATTTTGATACCCATAATTGTTTTCTTAATAACCTTAATTGTTGTTCCAATATCCTTGATTGTTATCTTGGTGATTCTCATGGTGAGCCGGAGGATTTCCTTGATACTCTAGGTTATTTCCTTAATGTGACTGATAATTTCTTTGTGAGTTTTGCAATTGATTATTCTAATTTCTAAGGTAATTAACCTTAGTAGACAACTTCTTAACTTGTTCTATTAAGTCTTTCATTTCATCTCGTTCTTCCTGAGTCCTTGTGGAAGTGGTCGTATTCTGAAGATAGACCGGTTGTGTGGGTGTTGCGTGAGATATCGGGGCTCCTAGATGCAGGACAAGCTGATTAGAAGGAGAAGGAATCAGATTGAAAGCAGTAGCAAAGCTCAACATCCCTTGATTCAATGTATTAGCATTTTCAAAGTAACCAAGTGCTCCAACAACAGTTGTTGGTGACTGTAAACTGATCTTCTCAGCTTCAACATATGCTCGGATTAAATTGGTGGGGGCCGGATGGGTTTTCTGGATGAACATGGAAGTGAAACAATCCAAGGCTACATAGTAAATAGGCCTTACAGCATCATCATTTATGCAGAAAGGATCACACAACCGAGAATAGGCCCTCTGAAATCTATTGTTGAAGGCACCAATAGGTTCATGCTCTTCTCTTCTTATCTCAATGAATTGCCTATACAATTCAGCAGGGGTGATAGGCAATCTGAACTTCCCCAAGAATTCCTCTTTTAGCTCTTGCCATGTTCAGATTGAATTTACAGGTAAATTAATATACCAAAAAAAGGCTTCTTCCCCTAGCGAATATGGGAACAATCAACATGCCACATCTTCATCTTGAACATTTCTATTCTGCAGAGCATCTTCAAAAATCTTCACATGTTCATCAGCAGTGCAATTGACGTCGTTCACAAAGAACTTAGAGCACAAATGCTCAGGATTCTTTGGCATATGATTGTAAGCAGCAAATGTTGCAAGAGGCGATGCATTCTAAGGGCACCATTGATCTGCCATCACTGGAACTTGTGTTTGACGTTGTTGAGGTGGAGTTTGAAATTGTATCGTAAGATCAGCTACACTTGGCGAGTTCTGATTTGCAAATGCTTCTTTCTTGCCTTGCCTAGGCTTTGGATCAAAATTTAGTTCTTCTAGTTCTTTTGCTCCCGGAGTGGATCTCAAGTTTCTTCGGTGCACCTCAGGTGAGAATGAATTAATGCACTCCAGCATGTGAAATCTACTTTCATTCCTTCTTATAGGTGTTGGAGGCTGTTGATTCCACTGAATGACTAATGCTCTTTGAACAACTGCTTCAATTCTTTGAGCCTTCTCTTCTTTTTCTAACACAAAGCTCACTCACATATATTCAGCTGCACTTCTCTTAACTCTCCAGACGAGTGAGTTCAATCCTGCGATGATGTCTTCTTGGTCATCTCCAAATCCAAGATTAGGCTGTAAGACTGGTACAATGTCTCTATGTGGAAGCACCATATCAATTCATGACATGCAAAATTATGTCTTGCAGTACATGCCCTCCTTCTAGTGCCAATTTCTATTGATGCATGTTTTATGACTCACCAAACATATATTCTTGCATAAACTGCAACGTCGTGATTCTCAATTAAATGGGAAAAATTGGATCTTGTCCATAAACAAAATGATAGGGAGATGTCCCTATAGAGCTCTTGATTCTTATTCGGTCTGCCCAAAGTGCAAACCTCAGCTGTGTATGTCAGTCCCTGGGATTTTTGTCCAATAACTTCTTGATAAAACTTAGCAGATTCTTGTTTGTTGACTCAGCTAAACCATTTCCTTGAGGATAGTAATTTGATGAGAACTTCGGGGTGATCCCATAATCAAATGCCTAGTTTGAAAACTTTAGAGATTTAAATGCAGTACCATTGTTGCATACAAGGGCATGTGGACATCTGAATCTCGTGACAATATTTTCTACAAGAAACTTGATGACAACCTCCCTCGTGCAATTCTTTAGTGCTTGAGCTTTCGACTAGTGAGTACAATAATTAGTAGCAGCTAGGATGTACCTATGTTGTCCTAAAGAGGGTGGATTAATTGGACTGATAAAGTCTAACCCCCACTTTGCAAAAGGTCTTACTTCAATAATAGGTTGCAAAGGCATTGCAGGATTTCTCTCGCGCATTATCGCTACTTGACAAGTGTGACATGTTTTTACATGTTCGTAGGCATCTTTAAACAATGTGGGCCAGTAATATCCTGCCCTTGAAATCTAGTGGGCCATTCAGAGACTACTCCTGTGACTAGTTCCATACTTGCTATGAAAATGTTCAAGTATCTACTTTGCTTCTTCTTTTCTGGCACATCTCAAATAGATTCCATCATGATTCTTTTTATATAGAACTGCTCCTTGAAGCATAAATTGTTGACTCTTCATTCTCAAGGCACGCTTTTGGATAGAATTTAGGTGCATAGGAGACTTGTGATTCAGGAGGTAGTAAACAATGTCATCATACCATTCATCTGGGGATACTTCTTCTATCACATATACTTGTTGAACCAATCCAGGACCAGTTGTTGCGATTGTTTGTGTCAGATCTTGTCCCCGAACTAGCTTCATAGGTTGTATCTCCATGTCATATTCTTGAATGATAGACATCCATTTTCCTCTTCTTTCTCCCAATTCATTCTGCATCAATAGTGTCTTCACTGTCACATCTGGGACAATTGCATAAACCTTGCTTCTCAAAATATAATGTCAAAATTCTTGATTGCCTTCACCAAAGCATAGGCTTGCTTCTGTATGTTTGGATATTTTAATTCTGCATCCTGCAATGGCGAGCTCATAAAGGCAATAGGATGCTCATCTTTCTCCTCCCTCCTCTGAGTCAGGATAGCTACAAAGGTATGCTCTTATGCAAATGAGTAGATGTAGAATGGTCTAGTGTAATTTGGACTAATCAAAACAGGAGCATCCACAATTGCTTTCTTTATTTCCTTGAAAGCCCTTTTTGTTGTAGGTGTCCAATCTATCTTTGCACCCTTCTTCAACATGTCGTTTAGTGGCTTGACTATTTCTGCAAATCTTGAAATGAACTTCCTTATGAAGTTGATTTTGCCAAAGAATGACTTTAACTCTTTCTGACGAGCTGGCAGCCCCAACTTTGAAATTGCTTCGATGCACTAGGGATCAATTGAGATTCCATGCTCTGAAATCACATGTCCCAACAATTTTCCCTCGGTGACTGTGAACATACACTTCTTTGGGTTCAATGAAATTCCATATCTTCTGCATCTCTGAAAGATTCTCTTTAAATCAATCATATGATCCTCTATGTGCTGAGAAAATACAGTCAGATCATCCATGTATATAATAATGCATTTACCAACCAAATCCTTGAAAGCATAGTCCATGGCTCTCTGAAAGGTGGCTCTGGCATTAATCAAACCAAAGGGCATTCTTCTGTATGCAAAAGTGCCCCACTTAGTGGTGAATGTTGTTTTCAATCTGTCTTCTTCTTCGACCATCACCTGGTTATACCCAGAATAACCATCTAAAAATGACATCATTTGGGATCCATTCACAACTTGTATAACTTCATCTAGTGATGGTACTAGATAATTGTCCTTTTATGAAGCTCTGTTAAGATTGCCAAAATGCACACACAATCTTATTTCTCTGCTCTTTTTTCTAACAGGAACCAAGTTGGCGACCCACGTCGAGTGGCTGACTGGAAAGATTATTATGGCAGAAAGCAATTTCTTTACTTCTTGATGGATTAGTGGCTCTAAAAAGAGATTTATCAGTCTCTTCCTTTGCTAGAATGGTTTACTATTTGGCTTCAGTGGGATTGTGTGTGTGATGATGGAGGTATCATAAGTTTTCAAATATTCGTATCCCCATGCAATCACATCTGGGAATTCCTTCATAAGCTTCAAAATATCTTCCTTTTCCTGAGGAGTACAAACTTTACCAATAAAAATATTCTTGACCTTTTCTTTAGTTCCTAAGTTCACTTTTTCACATTCCCCTCCTTTAGTTGTCTGATACCTCAGGGCACTCAATCTGTCTGAATCAAACATTCTTTCTAGCTCAATCATCCCCTTAGGAATAGTATTTGTTCTTAAATTCATTATCTCATATATTTCAAACTGAGCTTGTTGTGGTTCTCCCTCATCGATGAATTGTGCTTCAAAGACCCTTAAACTTGTCAGGAAATCAAGTATATGCTTATCATCTTCAAATACTTGGAAGTTTGTTATGTTGTCTGAAACAGATGGCACCGAAGTCAATTCAACTATGAGCTTCTTCACACAATCCATGGCTAATGGTTCCAAGGAACTTGCAGACTGAGCCAATGAATTTTCTACCGGATTGCACATTCGGTTTATTCTTTTAATGTTAAAAGCATCAAAGCTTTCAATGAAATCCCTAACTCTATTGCAATAAAAATCCAATCTTTTATCATGACATGCATACTATTTTCGAACTTGTCTTACCACTATGTCTGAATCTCCATGCACGTACAAAATCTTGCCGCCCTTTTGGATAGCGAGGAGCAAACCAATAACTAATGATTCATACTCAGCCACATTATTTGTGCAAGCACTAGTACATTTTGGCAAATATGTGACTACATGACTAAAACTTTTAGTCACATGACTAAAATTGATCATATTCTACTAATGTTTTGTACTTCACAAATATAAATGACGAAATATGTGAGTAATTTGATCATAAGGTAAAATCACAAGTGCAGTCAAATAAAAATGACTAAATAGATGATCAAATAAATGACTAATTAAATGATTAAAGAATTAGTCACTAATAATTAGTTACTGAAACAAAACTTACTAAATAAAAGATTAAATTAATGACTACATAATTAGTCTCCTAAACAAAATGACTAAATGCATGATTATACCTCATTTATAATTATAACATTTGAATATATATAATATCAAAGAGTTGGAAATTCCAATTCACCAATAACGCTTTCTTGTCAATAGGCGTATTGCACAAGCAATCTTATATGTACACCCTTCTCATGCCCTAAATCTGGGTTTTTGGAGATTTCAAAACCAATTGATAAACAAGATTTAGAGATGGTGTTATAAAAAAGAATAGCCAAATTATAATTATTATAAGTAAACAAAATTAGTTGTACAGGTCTTGACAAATAATAGTTCTAACATTATTAAAATCGAGTGCAGTCTAGTTGTACAGGTTTTGACAAAAAATAGTTCTAATTACATTAAAATCGATCTACATTGAATATGATTTAAGACTAGAAGGGTAAGAATTGAAGGTTAAGACCCTTTATTAGATGGAACCCATCAAGGCTTAAATCACTAAAAAAAAAAATTTAATTTCATAAAAAATTAGAATATCTCAAATTAAGATGTAACTATATAGAAATATTAGGCCTCCTAATTATCTATCTCCTTGACTTTTTATTATTTTAATATATTTATTTGCTTATAAATTTATTTACTATGATAGTTGATCAACTATGAATTGGTTCTCATCATTTGAGTTTTGAAATAGATACTAAAGAAAAGAGATAAAAGATAAAATGCCTATTTTACAAAATACGAACAGACAACAATATTTTATCATAAAATATTTGGAACATTATTGATTAAAATTCAAATTATTTAAATATTTTAAAAGTAATCAATTTAAATAGCCTAAAAATCTAAATTTACTTCCATAAACAAATATATTTATTTATTATTAATTTATTTACCACTTAAATCTAAACATCAAATTAATTATGAATAGAAAATTTTCAGCACATTAAATAATTATGTTAATAGCAAAAAAACATATAATGCTTTACATTTCTTCTTATCCATTTTCGAACAGGAAGGCATATTTTCAGTTTGCACGTAGAAGGCATATTTTCATTTCACGTGTAGAAGGCAGGCATGCATTTTGGGCACAGGAGAGCGGCAAGAAACCAAAAGGGAAACCACAAAATTTTGTAATAAAATCTCCAAATCTGTTTGGTTTCCATAGAAATAGCAATTCCTCCGCATTACGAAGTTCATTTATTGAATCATTTTTTATCCAGACGTCTCCACTCTTCTATAATATCAGTGCCAATATCTAGAAATGTTTTCTATATGGTTCATGCCTTGTGGGTTTTGCATAAACCAATTGGTAAGCAAATAAGCACAGCTGGGCCCCTTCCTTATCCCACGTGGTTTTTTTAAAAGTTTTTCTAAAACAAATTGAGAAGTTTTTCTCGAAGGATCAATTTTGGGTGCAAGAGAGCTCTGAGAAGTTTTTATTGAAGGATCAATTCTGGGTGCAAGAGAACTCTGCATTGAAGGTATGTTCAATGAATATTTGTTTTTGTGTTTATGTAGTATAATGTTTGTTAGGTCTTTTTTTATGTTTGAAATTTCACATCTTTCAAGCAGGAAACTGCATTTGTAGGAGGTGTTCTAGATTTTCCATTACAAAAGAAGTTCAAAGTTTCCAATACAAATCAATAGGTTTTTTATCAAAAAAATTCATTTGTGGAAAGGAAACTTCACTCTCAAACCTATCTTTTTCAATAGTAGTGTTGGTGTTTTTGCAAACATGTGGTAATGTGTCAATGGCTAAAACACAAAACCCCAGCATCCTTCACTAACATGTTCCAGGAAGAGCCACTTCCTCGTATCAGACTGTCAGGAGCTGGACCAACTAACATAGGATCCAGGAACGATCCTCCTGCACTTTAAGGCTCTGTTAGACCTAATGGGGGGACACCCTGATGCTATAGAATCAACAACTTACAAACCACATACTAGCATCATTTAGATAGATATCTCAACTGGCTACAACTCAAAGGGAGGAAAACCATCGATGGGCTAGAAACATGGGTTACCTATAACTCTAATGAGCATGAGATGAACTTCAAACTACTAAACTACAAATAGAAAGGGAAATGGAATAATTTGATTTTGATTAAGATTTGACTTTTAACCATTCAACATGCTTCTGAACATTCAGAGATTAGTGAATCAACCAGTGCCTTATCCAGTGGGCATCATACATCACACTACAAGCTTGAATCCTAGCTATTACCAAGATTCCCAAAAAGATGTTTGTAAATGAATGCCTTACATTCAATCACTCATGAAGACTAGACAAGACAATCAACCAAACTGATGAGAACTTCACCAAAACTGCATACAGAGTTTAAACCTTGCTTGAAGGTTCCTATAAACCAATTTTGCAATTCCTTGAACTGATAAATCTGAACCCTCTTTGTTGATCCAAATCTAAGTGAAATAGAACACAACAGAGCATAAAAAATCCGGTGGAATAACATATGCATTACACATGCTAAAGACAATAACTGGAACCTGCAAGATCATATATTCATTTATGAAACACAAAACTAAGTACATGGCTGAGCAATAAAAAATGTCTCTGTTACATTTAGAAATATCCACATAAGATCAGAGATAAACTCTAGATGAAAACATGGACAGAAAATAGGAATCCCCTTGGGACTTAACGGGTGTAGAAGAGCAAAGTTTTCCTAACATCTTCCAACAACTACAAAAGAAAAGAAGATAGAATATATAGCAGAAAGAAGAAGAAACTTAGGGCAAATTCACCTAACAGCTGTCATCATGCTTGTGGAAGGAAATCTGATCTTCTCCCATCAAATTCACGGATGAAACTTAACTCAGATATTGAGAACAAAATCAAATTTTTGGGCATCATTAAATCCCCCTGCAAACTTATCCTGACATCTGATGACACTATCTTATCCTTATCCGCATCCCCTTTGAAGAATCAAATCTGATTTTGCATTGGTTTTCTCGGACACATCTTGCTCTGTTGTCATCAATGACCTACTGAGAAAAATGAATAATGCGCTTTTCTGCTGATTGTTGTGCAAAAACTACCTGCAAATCTGGATTCCTCGTCTCGAGATGATTCCGGTGGTATATATTTGGCTCAGAATGAAGGCACGTGTGGCCGTTTGAAGTCAGGTCTACGGGATGCACCTGGGCATAAATTTTTGAATTTCACAATATAGTTTGAACTATGTAAAAATAAAGATTTAACTTTAATTTTTCCCATTTGCATATGCACGTGAAATTCAAACATAGAATAAAAAATTAATTTTTGTGCCAGATATGTGGGCCCCACTGCCACATGGCAGTCCCTCATTGGTCGCTCTCTGTCCAATTGGCACCAGCAGGCTACATGAATTCAAACTTCTGCCTGTTTATCTAATTCCTTTTCCGGACATCTGAAAATATTATTCCAATAATCTGCATTGAGTTTGCAGGTCAAAGTTCTTTTGATGGTGCTTTCAACTAGCTCTGAGTTATGTGGCTTCATCTCACCATTTAAATTATGCTCAGGCACACTGATGTGATCAACAATCTCTCTAATAATTGCTAAGTAGAAACATTATGAAATGTCTTTGGCATCATAGCCGCATAAAAAGAAATGACAACTCCAGCTGCAGCTAATTGTTCACATAGCTTGATGAATTCCCTGCCTAACTTGCCCAGAAATGGTCCATTATCTTGCAGACTAGAAGGAACAGAAACCAACTTCAAGAAATTATCAGTTACTCGAATGGGTCCAACGTTCTCCTCTTTCATGTCAACATCCTGCCCTTCCTCGTTTCCCTTTAAGAGGTTTTCTCCATTTTCCAGAAGGCAAGTAAACACATTGTCTTTAAGTCTCTTAAATTGGAGCTTAATCTTAACCAAATGCCCACAAGAAACAAGAGGCATAGGAAGAAACCAATGAAGTGCACTAAGGTACCTGTCGGCAAAATATAAATCCATTCCCTGAGGTTTGCCGACAGCCAACAAAGTTCTTTGCACAATGGCACCCATGAATTTATTTACAAGATCACAATCCCAACCATTTTTGTCAAGCACAAAATGCATATGACAAAGAATCTCGCCAAGCACATGATTTAAGTTATCAAAATTGAAATAATTAGTAAAACCCCATCCCATTTTCATCACTACCACTTTTGATATTTAGATAGGATGAAGTTGCAAACAATGATGAATCAAATTTTGCACATATTTTACACTCGGATCACCTTGGCAAGACCAAAAATTGAGTTGGCCAGTTGGATTTAACTTGAAACTATTTTATACCCACCCTACATCATATGGCCAAGATTTCCTAGCTGCTGCAAAATGCTCTGATGACTATCCCAGAAAACCTGCAGAATCAAACTTTCAAACTCCACAAACTGGCAGAAGTCGAGGTTGAATTACATTCCTCAACCCTTCAAAATTATGTGCGAAGAATCCTTTCAGATACAAGGCATTTTAATCATACAAGACTAAAAAAAACTGTAGGATAAACACCTCGCCAAAGAACAACCTGTCAGTCAAAACATAGTTAGCAAAAGAGATCATACTAACACATGAGGGTGTGAAACTGTGGCGAGTAGCATATGAAGGTATGATGATTATGACACAACTGACAGCACAGAATTCCGACCACCCGGCACAAAGTTATGACGAGTCAAAGTTGACGACTTGCATTGGCAAGGTTGGTCAAACCTCACAAACAATAATTTTAACGCCAGGAATTGCTTATGCAAAGTATGCAAATGGATTGGTATGAACCTGAAATTTTGGCCGCGAGGAGTATTGGGCAAACATGACAGGATGCAAAAAGAATTTCGTCAATAAGTGCAACGAGCCAAAAATGGCAGGTGGTCAAAGTTAGACATTTGGATTTTCAACATAGTGAAACTTGCAAAATTGTGTAAATGGCTTCAGGAATCAACATTGCAAAAGTGGTTAACGGATTCATCATGGGCTAAAACTTCTGTTAGGGACAGTATTTGCAAGATGCTATATGACACAAAAGGAATCACGGGCAGAAATTACTCCGGCTGAAAGTTATAAACACATAAAGTTGACCCTTTGAAAACCTGAGAAAGTCAAATCAACAGACATCTGCAAAATGCATCTGGAAATGCTCTTGAAAACATAATAGATGGATTCGTCATAAGCTCAAATTTCAACCATAGGTAGGTTTTTGACCACACTTTATGATGCAACGAGAATCGGGTCAAGGTGATCACTGGGTCTGAAGTTATAAAGGGTCAAACAGGGGTTCAAAATGCTGTTGGCAGAACACAACTCACAGCTTTGCAAAAGTTGCAGACAGAAAAGCTTCCAAAAACCTATCAGTATTTCAAATTTGGAGCATAGGAAGTATTTCATGCCTACAATGCAATGGAGAAAACCATTCGACTAGAGATGCAATTGGGCAAAATTTATAGCTATGCAAAGTGGTGTTTCGACAAACAGAGACAACATAAAAATGTGCAGAATGAATTTTGACAAACGGAATGACCTTGGAAAACATGGCAAATGACTTCGTCATGAAATGAAACTTGGAAGGCTTGGAGATGAATATGAGTGCAATATAACGCAACAATCCTTTTGACCAGATCACCTTCCAGGCCAAAACTATAACTCTCCAAAGCAGTGTCCTAACAAGCAGTTACACTGTTCAGCAGTGCAATCAACAGAAATTGCAAATGAAATGGCCTTCGTTGAGTGATCAAATGGATTCAAAATGAGCTGAAATTTGGAACACATGTACTGTTTTCATCATAGATCACAAATCAGGAATCAATTCCCATGGATCAAACACCGGGCAAAAGATATGAGTCTCCAAACAGGGCTCCCGACAAGAAATGCTCCACAGTACAAATCGCAACTTTGAGTGCACCCCTTCAACTGGGTACTTGCAGAATGACTCCAAACTGAAAACTAAAAGTTGCAAACCCTTTAAAATGTTGAATGAAGAGTGCTCCAAGCATTTAATCATCTGTATCACTTGAATTCCCACTGACTCAATATCAAGACCCTATAAGCGACATGCTCAAACTGACCATCCAAGGTGAAAAGAGCACTTCATTGCAAAAGTTTTGATAGGGGACCCAAAAATGCCATCATCATTTTTGAGTACTAACAGTGGCTCCGACTGGGGATGTATGCCCCTTGTGGGCATAGCAAGATCTCAGAATCTCTGGTTTCGCAGACCACTTAAGAACACAAAAAACTTACTCACTCTTCAACAAAATTCCGAGGCACCTTACTCAACTGAAACAACTACCTATTGAAAACGAAGCAACTTTACAAATATACATTATGTACAACTGAATCAGATCTCCCTTATCATACTTTAACACTTTCCTTTATCAAAGATTTGATTCTCATTTGACAACAAGAGGACAATGCTGAAATAGTGCTTTTCATACAAATGACATATGAAGCAATAGATGAAGAGTGATACCCCCTTTTCAAACCAGCCTATATCAGCAAAACTGATATACTTTGACATCACATCCTTCCTCTTATGCTGATAACTGTCATAATCTGAAACATAATATTCATACGGATGATGTGAAATACACTCAAAGTCAAAGTAAAAGCACTCATTTTCAACTTCTCCACATTACTACTTTGAACCATCTAGGACATCAAAACTAGATGCTTCATACTCACATTTCACTAACTCAGGTACATGATCATACCTCTCCAACTCTTTAACGCAACAACTATGAAATGAGAAGCATTCATAGCAAGGTTTCATTTCGAACATATCATTCTGAAACACATTGTCTGAAGCTAGCATAACATCAAAAACATCTTTTATACTATCCATCATTGCTAGATCAGTCATTGCATCATTAAATCCAACCGGATCCTCATGTGTTGTAATAGGAGCATTTACATTTTCATCAAAGACAAAAGTTTCCAACTCTGAGTCAAAAGGTGAAACATAACTGACCTTTTCATTAATTGATATTTCTTGCTGGAAACACTCATACTCTGACCTGTAGAAAGTTGGAAACATAATGCTATCCATGTTAACAATATCATTACTCTTCATTGTTTCCAAATCTGAAAGACATACCTCAAGAGGATACTCATTTCCTCTTTCCTCTTCTTCACTTTCAGATGTGAAATTTGAATCAATTGGATCAGCATTATTCATATTCACTCCACAATCTAACTTTTCCTCATCCGGCTGAAGTAAAACATTGGAATCCTCCTCCATATCTCCATAGGTCTCCACTTGAAAACCTTCCATTATTGGCACATATAAATCTGAAAGTGGAATCATGTTTACAGCTCCATACATGTTCTTGTCTTCAAAAACAACCTCACCTTCAGATTCACAACTTGAGTGATGTTCATCAACAAATCCCTCATGGTTCAAATTCATCACACTTATAGATTCATCATTGGTACCAAAAGAATCATACTCAGCTTGACGCCACATATCTTCATTCAATTCACTAGATGAACATTCATTTTCAGCCATGCCTCTGTTTGAAAGACTTATGCATAAGAGCATATCATCATGGCATAGTTCACTAAACACACCTGAAACTAAATCCATACTTTCATGATCACACTGCTGACTTGGAACAACAACATCATTCACATTATTTACTTCATCACCCGATTGCATGTTCAATGAATTCTCAAGAGTGTCATCAACTACATTCACATAAGTGTCCAACTCGGTAGAAGAAGTCATACCTTGACACTTAGCTCCCTCTAGGACAGCAACTTGAGATTGAAGAATGGTAATATCATCAAGTAATTCCTCATACCTTTGACTGGAGGAAGCCGGATCAGCTTCACCAATGAAATCAGAGTGGCATGGCTTTCCATCATCTGAGAAAGAAAAGCCTTCTTCTTCATTGACCAAGGGCTGCAAATTACTGTCATATATGAACTCATTGACAAGTGGGGCAGCGAACACATCATTTTGCAAATGAAGCTCTTCCATATTTTCAATCTCATAATCATCATCTGCATCATATTGAAGACAATCTTGTCTTTCAGTCTGCACACTTTCAAAAGTCTGAAAATCATCTTCATTATACACACAATCCACATCACATAGAGGATGAAAAGACTGAAAGTTAGTAGCCTCACTCATGTCATCAGAATAATCTTCAAAGTCAGCATCATATTCAGAATTTATAACTGAGGACAAGTTTTAAACATATTCATCACATGATGACATTACACTTGAAGCATGATGATCTCTGTTGCTGATTTCAGTTACAACACTCGGATTACTTGCAAGAATATCTATTTCATGTTCACAAAATACAATATCAATCTTGGGGCAGCCATCCTTATTCAACAAACATGCATTAGTACCATGATGTGTATCATTTAAATTACAAATTAGCTGTCCATAATCTGAGTATCCATGAAACACATTAGCATCATCATTAACATGATTTCCATTTATAGTGTCATGAGGAGTTTGTTGTTGAATCTTTTTCCTTTCAAAGGTATGAAGTTGAGACTTAAGAAGTGTATTTTCATGGACAACACACTTATAACTCTGAGTTTCAGTCATAGGCATGATTTGATCTTCAGTGCTAACTTCAACATCATTTGGGACAACAAGTAGAACTTGGCTTGTTTCATTGTGAACATAATCCTTATGACAAGGTGTGACCTCCAGAGTATTGATGGGTTTGAAATCAGCTTCATAAGGACAAGGTGCAAAGTTTTCAAACCTTCGTCGCTTAGGCAAGCCCATCTTAATTCTCTCAACATTTTCAGCTACCCAAAAGGCATGAGACAAATCTCTCGGTTCCTTGTCTCTCACTAAGTAACTTATCTTACTGTCAAATGCACCTAAGTAGACAATTGATGCCATCTCATCATGAAGCTTATACCTTTCAGGAATCCTTTTCATTGTTTTCATGAATCTAATGTTGAAATCAAGGACTGATTCACCCTCCTGCTTTTGAATTTCCATGAAAACCTTCAGCAACTGACTGATGTTAATCTTTTCACCAAATTGTTCATTGAATGCTGATTCAAGTTCATCCCATGAAGAAATAGAATCATTTTGTAAGAACGAGAACCATTCTCTAGCAATCCCTTTTAATGACTGAACAAATAACTTCATCACTGCATCTTCATGGCTGATTTCAAAGTCACTGACTAACTCCCAAAATTTCTGAACATGATAGGATGCTGATTCATCTTTAAGACCACTGAAAATAGGCAATTTTTCTCTTACACCCGAAGGTATAACATTTGGGTAACCATATATACCTTCAAAAATCAGAGGTGGGTAATGTCTAATGTTGAATATTCTTTTGTTTGACAGCTGAGACATTCTTGAGAACATTTGGTACAAGAAGATTCACAGGGCTGAACACACTTGACAACTATGAAATCTTCTCTTTGAAAACTCAAAAGGGGATATGAAACAATGGATTTAAATCTGAAACAGACTTATGACAACAATTTTATTCATGCAAAAAACACATGAACAACTTACTTTCCCTCACACTAGTGTTGATCATCCAAAGAAACACATGTCACATTGACTTGAGGAGCATAAGTTTGCTAATAACCATAGTAACCCGGATCCCAAAATCATGGAGAACACTTATCACGATCCTTGACATGGTTTAGTGACATACATACATACATACATACATACATACATACATACAGACACACACACACACACACACACACACACACACACAATTTCTTTTGTTCAACTTCTTATTTATGTTGTTTTTTTAATAGGTTATTGTGTCTTTAATTATCTTATGTGTGTATTTAAAAATTTTTTATTTTAGGTGCATATAACTGTAGTGGCTACTTGCATGGGTGATAAAGCTTGTTTGGAGAGGACTCGGAGACTTATTGAAAGACAGGCAAAGAATTCACTGTTCGTAAAAAAAATGATGTCATCAAGCCTCTTTGAAGAAAGGTCAAATTTGGGGACGCCTTCTGCAATTAATTCAAAGGTAATTCAAAACTTTGCTGCTTTTTATGCTTTGAAACATACTTTATCACTGTTTTTGATGCTTTATTTGATTTTGTTTTCAGATTTATTTTTCGCTATCTTTAAATCAGATTCTAATTTAATAATAGAATGCAAAATATTACAAATGGATCAGAAAAGAAGGTTGACTACAGATCAATATCATGCATATGATGAGAGAGTAGCTGATGAGAGGGATGTGGAAAAATATCCATGTCCATGTAATAACTGTCTTGGTGGAAAAATGAAGAACAAAAATTTTATTTATCGACATATGATAAGACATGGGCATAGTGGTATAAGCCCTTGGGCTTATAACTATTACAAAGATATGATAGAATTGCAAAATGTGAGAGGTGAAGAGGCAGCAAACATAGATGAAGTGGCACCAAACATAGATGAAGGCACAATAAAGCTAGACGAAGGGTTTGAAGTCAATAGAATGTTGAACGAGGGTTTAGATGATGATTGGGCCAAGGCAATGGAGGATGCTTTAAAGCCTGTGTATGCTGATTGCAAGTTAAGTCATTTGACAACAATCCTTCAAATTCTTAACTTGCAAGTGGTGCATGGTTGGACAAATGAGAGTGTAGATCAGTTGTTGGCATTATTATGTTTGTTGTTACCTGCTGACTCCACATTGCCAACAAAACGAAGTCAATGTAAAAGGCAAATCAGTAGGCTCGGATTGGGGTATGATAATATCCACACATGTGTGAATGGTTGCGTATTATTTCACAAAAATCTTGCAAATGATACTGAATGTCCAAAATGTCATGAAGCAAGGTACAAGAAAGGATTGAAATCAACTGTGGTCCCTAGAAAAGTTCTTTGCCACTTTCTGATAATCCCGCAATTACTACGAACGTATTGGTGTAGAGACATTGCTCAGCTTATGCAGTGGCATGCTCTAAATAAGAGCACTGATGGGAAACAACGACATGTGCCTAATTCTAATATGTGGATGGAGTTTGATAACAAATGGTTCAATTTTTCTCAAGATCCTCATAACATAAGGTTGGGTTTGGCTCTAGATGGAGTGAACCCATTCTCAGATCAAAGTACGAAATGGTCAACTTGGTTTGTTTTTTTATTAAATTATAATTTGCCTCCATGGCTAGCAACCAAACCATTTTTCTTGATGTTATCATTGATTATACCAGGAAAGAAAAGTGTGACTTCAGATACAATAGATGCTTATCTAGAGCCACTATATGATGCGCTAATGGAATTGTGGACAAGAGTTGAAGCAATTCAATCTTTAAGGGATGGTCATTCAATCAAATTCACTTTAAGAGCTTCCTTATTGGTTACAATTCATGATCTTCCTGCATATGGTACATTGTCTAGTCTCACTGTTCATGGATATCATGGTTGTCCAGCTTGTAACTTTAAGGATTTTGTGTGGCACTCAAGAAGTTTGTGTAAGTGTATTTATTGTGGACATCGTGCTTATCTAAAAGTGGATCATCCATATCATCAACAAAAAACACATTTCAATGGTCAAGAAGAGAATCGTGAAGCACCTTTGGCAATAACAGGTGATTACATTGTTGACAATGGAAAAAAAGAATGTCATTTATTACAAATGGTGGTGTTCCTGGTAGCAGATATGATCCATGTAATCAAAGCGGTGTAAAAAGGTTGTGCATATTCTATAATTTTCCATACTTCAAGGATATAACCATCAGGCACACTGTTGACTTTATCCATACAGAGAAAAATATAGCCTATGCTATTATAGAAACTCTTTTTGGTGCTTTTGATACTATTTCATCACGTGAAGACTTTTGAGATTTAAAGATTCGTCGAAATCTTTGGGTTGAAAAATATGATGGTGAAAAATATGGAAAACCTAGTGCTCCCTATGTTTGGACAAAAGAACAACGTGCACAATTCTTACAGTTGATGTCTCAGACTCGCTTTCCTACAGGATATGTAAGTACTGGCATTAGAAGCCAAATTGACATTAATAGCTTAAGAGCCCTAAAGACCCATGATTGTCATGTGATAATCGAGAACATTTTACCAATTGTGGTTAATATATTGGGTTTGGAAAAAGAGCCAAGATTGGTAATCATAAGGTTGGGGCTAATACTTAAGAGAATGAGTTCACATGTAGCAGATCCATCAAACTTTGACAGTTTGAGGGAGGAGGTTGCTGAAGTTCTTTGTCTTCTAGAACGAGAATTTCCACCAACAATCTTTAACATCTCTATGCATCTTTTGATACATCTAGAATATGAACTAGAGCATTGCGGTCCAGTAAGAACAAGATGGATGTATCCTATAGAATGATATACGAAGGTTTTGAAACAATTTGTTCGTACTAGGGCAAAACCAGAAGGCAGCATGGCTGAGGGATATTCAATGCAAGAGGTCATGGGATTTTGTACAGAATATATGAAGGATTTTGAAAATGTGAATCGACGTGTATGGGATGATGATGAAGATGAGAGAGTTGCAGGCGAAGTATTAGAGGGCAATGGATGCCGCTTCAAGCTATCACATCAGGAAAGAAGTACATTGCATGCATTTATTCTTCAAAACACATCTTCATTTGATACATGGCATAGGTAAAACATTCTACACAGTTGTTTATTTACTCAAATGTATTACACATTTATATTATTAATCTTACTAGGTCATTAATGTTGTATGTAGAAAATATGAGGAAGAAAATCAAAGTTTCTTGCAACATCGACCTCAAAAGCGCAAACATCATAGTTTGGTTGGAGGTGATACTTTTCCAAAATTTGAAGAATGGATTGCCAGTGTTGTTCATGATGCAAAAGAAGAAGGTCAACATATAACAATAGAGGAAAGTGAGTTTTCACAATCTCCACATTTATGGGCTATGCGATTTAATGGCATGTGGGCCTATGGTAGTCATTTAAGGGTAGAGCAAAAAGACAAAGGAAAGATAAATTGTGATTGTGTTGTTAGTGCTGAGTTTCATCATGAAACCGAGAATAAATTCTATGTTGGATTCATCCAAGAAATTATTCAATTAGATTTTGGTGAAAATAGTCCTATATTGTTAAAATGTAAGTGGATCCGACCATCCGTAGTACAATTTGATGAGTATGGATTTATACGTGCTAATATAGGGCAATTCTTATCAGAGATGGATGAGCCATATGTTTTCCCTTTTCAAATCAACCAATCATTTCTAATTGATGATGTAAGAAGCCCAGGATAGTCATATGTCATTCAAACAGAGTCTCGTTCAAAACAAAAATTCATGGAAGTTGTTGATTTAATTCTTGATGGGCAATATATTAATCTACAAGAAACATTCAAAGAAGTGGATGAACATGATGATGGACTGTTTCAAGAAGATATTTTGATTACCAGTGAAGAGACTGTAAGAGAGAATGTATTGCATGCCACAGATGATGATGACGAAGAAGATCTAGTAGATGCAGACATGAGTGATCAAGAATTGGACCTTGCTGGCAGTGCAGATGATTATTGATGAGCCCCATTTCATGAACTTTTATTAAAGTCTTTTAAGTTGTTTTAAAACTGTGTTTATGTTTTGAGAACATGGACCTTCTTACTAATACTATGACCACTATCCTCCATGAAAATCTGTGAAAACTTGGCAAATTTGATATTACTATAATTATAAATCTAGCATTTATGGTAAATTTTTTAGGGATTTCAGTTTTGATGTGATTCACATCAATAAAGCTAATTATTTCCTTTCCAAGTATGTCTACTCCTAATTCTTGTTATTTCTTTTGCAAAATAGTATATAGACATATTCTATCTGCAACAGATTTTTTAGCTTTTCCCTATCAGGGTATGGGAAAAAGAAGTCTGTTCTTTTTCATTTAAAAAATCCGGTTTCAATTCAGTTTGAACAAAATTATCTAAAATAACTTTTACCTCGTAAGTTCGGTGAATTACACAAAAATAGATGATTGATTACAACTCAACTTTAATATTTTCAAAAAGTTTGCATAGACAACATTGTTAAAGGAAATCTAGTTTAGTGTCTTAAAAAAAATAAAATATCTATTTTCCAAGCCAACTTTAATCATACAGTTCCTAACTAAAGACTTGTTTTCTAGGTGAATTTTTTTTGGATGCTGGTTGTTAGTAGTCTGTACTCAACTACTCTCACTTTCATCTGTGCTGGTATTTGCATCAAAAGAAACTTGATTGGCAACATATTAGGATATGAATCTCAAATCTGCTGAATGATGCAATAAGGGATTTAAAACAAAAAATTAAATATAAGAAATAGAAGAAACCAAAGCACAGTAAAGGAAACACAACTTCTAAACCATCATGCACCATCTCGAGTAAAAAAATTCATATTCAATAGGACCCGTATCAAAGCCTATTCAAATAGTTCAATAGCAGCACTGATTCATATAGCATAACATGTCCTATTCAGACTGTAATCTTTCTCTGGCCGAATCCTTCACTTGATTCAATAAATTCATTTTTTCTTCACCTTCAGATTTTAGAAACATGGTAAGGTCCAAAATTCCAAATAAAATGACTTTTATCATGCTAAACAAATATAGGGAAAGCTATATTAGTGACTGCTATAGCATAAAAGAAGCTTGACCGGATAACCAGGGGTACTAATGATATGCCACAATTGAGGAACTCACTCCACAGTGAAGGTAGATATGTCAAAGACGATTTTCTTTACATTAAATATATACTCACTATACTAACAATTATCTGCTGGAAAGTGTGAATATTGATAGCATCATTCATCCATACTATTAAATAATTCAAAAATGAAAACCATTTAGGATTGGTGATGAATTTTCATATCCCAACAGAAAAAGAAATATCCCTGAGAGGAAAAGAAAGGCCAGAAACATACCTGTATCAGGAGGGGTGTCAAGAGAGTTAAGGGTGTTGAGATTTAGACCCACACGGTTGGCACTGGGATCCTGAAAATCCACACTCTGACTGGTGTCAAACTCCACTGCAAACAGATGGTTGGAGTCCTGGCCATTGCTGGTGGTGTTCAAGAGACCCAGGTAGGCAGAGGCCTGAGCTCCAAGCAGAAGAGGGGAATGGTTTTCATTTTTGAATTATTTAATAGTATGGATGAATGATGCTATCAATATTCACACTTTCCAGTAGATAATTGATAGTATAGTAAGTATTATTTTTGAATTATTTAATAGTATGGATGAATGATGCTATCAATATTCACACTTTCCAGCAGATAATTGATAGTATAGTAAGTATATATTTGATGTAAAGAAAATTGTCTTTGTCATATCTACCTTCATTGTGGAGTGAGTTCCTCAATTGTGGCATATCATTAGTACCCCTGGTTATCCTGTCAAGCTTCTTAGACAACTAATATACCCAGATAACCAGAGGACATCATTTTATGAGGGAATTGGACTGAACACAAAAGAGTTGGATATGCATGTGATCATTGAGGTGAGCTAGAATAGTGGATATAGGCTTACTACTTTGAAGAAAAATCCTATTGAATTATTATTAGTAGCAGCAGTATATTTTGTTTGGCTGTTACAAATAAATCAAAAGATTATAGAAATTGGAGAAAGCCAAGATCCTAGCTTTATAAAGAACCTGAAAAGAATTCCTTTAATAGCTGCATTGGTGTCAGAAATAATAGCGACCTATATGATGCCACCTATAGAATCAGGTTCCTGTGGACTATGCTGATTTTGAGCCACAGGTTGTGTATTAGAAGCATACACTTGAATATATGCTTTGATAAGGGAAACTGCATGGACCTATTAAAGGATCTTTCAAGATGAAGATTTTGGTTTCTCAATGTTGTAGCTGCCTTTACTAGGTCTAGCCTTTCAACTGCAATCAGCGCAGAAGTGCCTTTAATAGTTAACACATGCACAAGTTAGGCTTTAAATAGTTCAGTATATTTGGTGATACAAATTCTGTTAATAAGCATGCACTATTGTTAATCCATGATGTAATATCTTTGTATCGGAGCAGGGTTTTTTCACAGGAAGAATTCAAGATCAATGGAAAGTTGTATAGCTGAATAATCAGGAGATCAGCATACTATTTTGAAAATAGTAAATAATTTTATTCTGTTTGCCTTGGTTTTTCTTGAGATGGACTCTATTGTGTAATATTGATCATGGTTTGTCATGTCATGCTGACTTTTTTGTTACTTATGTATCAGATCACATCTTTTAATTTGAAAATAATTAACACAATGGTATGTATTCTCTTTCTGCAGTTGAAGCTAAAAGAAATGGGAAAGGTACATAATACTTTAAATGGTCATGGTTTTTCTTTCATGTTCAAAGAGCTACAAAGGTTTATCTTATAATTATGTGGTTTGGTAATGGTTAAATTAGTACAAGCATGATCAAATTTTGAAACCAAAGTTGTCATTCTAGTTCATACCCTCTTTCAAGTTCATAGATATAATTCATAATGGCATAATGATAGATAAAGAAGACTGACAACAATTAAAATGGCTAATAAACTAGTTATTTTATTGTTATACCAACTATTCCAATGCTCACATTGTTTGTTTAACAAATGGACTCAGTTTAACCGTGTTACTTGATACCTTCAAATAAATTACTTCTTCATTTTGTCATCGAGATGTTATTTCCAGCACTCCCTCCACCTCTCTCATATGTAACTCAATGAAATATTTATTCATGTCTATGCAAATTAGTCACTTCTTTCCTTTGCTCACATACAATTATTTTTTGTGTTGATCATGTCAAACAAAGCTCTTTTTGAGTATCTTGTCAAGCATTTAGTTGTTGAAATTTGTCTTTGTTTACATTTTGATTCAAGTTGCTGATTTATACATTATCACTTATTTGGATTTCAGGAAATGAGGAGAAAGAATGTGAGGCCCAAATTAGATGATAGTGGTGAGAATGCTGAAATTCTATTGACAGAGTAGGAGAAGTTTCGTAGAGAACGTGTGGCAAGGAATAATGAATATTTGTCACAGCTTGGATTAACAAACAGGTAAGTTGTAAATCCAGTGAGTAGTATGTTATTGTTTAATAGTGTTTTTTGAAAATTTATAGGCTTGAGCTTTATGTATACAAGATATAATATGATATTTTTGGTTATGTAGGAAAGAAACAAACTGCAGTGGAAATGAAAAAGGAAAACAAAAGGAAATCAAAGATAGAGTGACGACAACTTGTAGAAGCCAACGAATTTGTAATTCAACAACACATGCACTTGGTGGAAACAATAGTTGTGATGATGTGCAGCTAGGTATAATGCATAGTGATGTGCATCTTGATAAAGTACATGGTGATGCACAACATCACGAAGATCTTTTAACACAAAGTCTCAAAGAGATTATTGAAAAACATGGGAGTCAAGGAACAGAAAATATGCAAAAGCTTTTTGCAAGAGTGATAAAGGATGTCTTTGAGGAAAAGTCTACAAAGATAGGTAGTGATATAACTACTCATGACACACTTAATGTGGGTAAAGATGGTGAATTTCAGGTTGCTGAAAGGAATGAAGAGATATTGCTTGCATCCAATGTACCTATTACATCTTCTGATGGAACTAATAAATCAGAAAAAAAATATTGGCAGCGGTTTAAATATGGAAGATGTGCCTGCTTTTGTCAAAAGGAGAAGATTGAGTCAAAATTTATATAGATCTACAGAGAGGGATGCAAAATAGAGAAAATTAGAAGGCAAAAAGCCATTCTTGGTTGAGGTATCAAGAGATGGTGAGCCCATTGGGAAAAATGTTGCAAGGTGGGCCTCTGAGTTGGGCATGCGATGTAGAACCCATTTGGATATTTGCAAGGCAAACTTTGCAGATCAAGATCCACGAAATGTGGAAATTGTCATACAAAAGATGGAAAATAATTTCGAGACTACTGGTGGAAAAATCTCTCAAAGATATTACAAGAAAAAAATGAGAATTTTGATGAATAATTTTAGATACACTTGCAGAAAAATTATCATGGATGGGAAAGACAGGTTACAATCTACTCTATCTCCTAGACAATGGGAGGTATTGAAAGAAAGCATGAGTTCTGAAGAATATTTGATTAAAGGTTGTAGAGGCAAGAGATAATGTAACAGCTGGATACACATTTGGCCGAGGCGGGTTGTAGGCTAAAAAGGACAAATTTGGAGTAAGTGCCTAATTTTTTGGTTCAATTTATGTGAATATTTATTGAACAAACTATTTGTTGATATTAATGTTGTATTGTAGATGGAAAATAATAACAAAGAAGCAAGTGTAGAAGAAATTGTTAATTATATGGAAACATTGGATCCTAGATCTAACAACAATATGAGTTGGAAATCTAGTCCATCAAATGAGATCTCACAGCCATCTGTTGCACGTCATGTAATAGCCTCTGCAGATCATTTTAGCTCAAATGATGGGTATGAACACACAATGAATTGCATACATGGACTCACTGAGAAAGTATCCCAGTTGGCTGCCTCTGCTGCGCGTATGGATGGACTGGCTGAGACAGTATCACAGTTGGCCACTTCTGTTAAGCCTATATTTTCTACATGGAATGTCCATAATTTTATGGATTCAAATCAGGTAAGAGGCTCTATTCATGTAATTCTATTTTCAATTTTTTAGCATTGTCAACTAGTATGCTGTTACGGTAATTTTTTGTTATGTATTTTCTATGAAACATGTTGCAAACATCAGTGCAAACCTGTGTGGTCAATCATAAATCTGGGGATTTAATCATTATTTTGCATCTTGATGAAAGCATCACATGTTTTTCAGGATAAAAAATTCAAAACCTTGGAGAACCATGTCATATTAGAGGACCTTAGAGAAACTTTTTAAATTATTTGAGTTAAAAAAATATGTTTGATTACAAAGGTTGATACCCATTCTGAGTTGTAGATTACTCATTTGAGGTTTAAAGTACCTTCATTTTGCATCTGTCATTGCATATCAGAAAAAACTCTGTTAGAGCTATCAAAATTCAAAAGCAAAAACAATAAGCCCTACTCTACCCAAACAAATTCGAGCTTTAAAATAATTGTCACAGACGTTCAAGCTTGCATACAACTCTACTACTTTGAATTCAAATATGTCCGATTCCCCAGACTCTGACTTTTAAATGTGTTAACCAGTAAACAATGTACTTCCATCTGCACTCCAGCTCAAACTTGGGCAATAAGGAATCTGCAATATACCAAGAAATAACAGTTGAAGAATTATTAAAAAGCATTCACCAATATTCAAGTACACAATAAAACATAGTGCAACTCTTGAGGAAGCCTAGATCCTGTCCAATAGGAATCATTCTATATCAAGCTAGTAACATAAGCCTTATCTACTGAACCTTCTCCATGTCATTTTGTTTTTGTTGTGTCCATCATTAATCTACAATTTATTCTGGGTAAAACTTACATATGGGAAAATAATAATTGCATAAAAATCAGAATGAAAATTACCATCACACATACGAAAGCAATCCCAATTTCACTAATGAATCAAATTTTTGAAATCTACTCTATTAAATTTGGTTTTAATTCCCCTGCTCACTCAAATTTTTGAAATCTACTCTATTAAATTTGGTTTTAATTCCCCTGCTCACTCAAATTTTTAAGGTCTCAGGGATATTTAATTAGGTAAATCCATGCTAAAATGAGTAACATATTTTGGGGATATTTAGTAACATATTTCTCAACCCATTACTTGAATAGTTATACTATCTTGAATATTACACTTTTGACATGTATATCAAACCCTCAACAAAAGATCTGGTGTTTGACAACACCCAATAGGCATTACAATAAAATTTGAATGACATTGCCATTCATTAGTTCAACTCCTCCAACTCTATGCAATTACAATATTAAAGGCATAAACTAGATAAACCAACTATGAAATTTGTCTTGCACTGTGACATCAAAAAACCATTCTAATTATTCTATCATAGAAGTGCTGGTAATCACCATGAAACCATAGGGCAATAAAATCAATTGTTCAGCAGATTTTTAAAACACTTAACAAGAGTTTCACTCCCAAAGAGACTTGCCCAACTCAAATGAAAGAGATGAATGGCCAATATAAGAGATTTCCCCCCAAGCATCACAATTATATTCTTCATTTAAAAATTAGACTCCGATCTTTCAGTCAGAAAATGTCACAATAAAATAAGCAATAAACTAGCTGCTTACAGGTAGAAATAAATTCCTGCATATATGGCTGGATACATGCATACATACATACATACATACATACAGACATACATACATACATACATACATACATACATACATACAGACATACAGACATACATACAGACATACATACATACATACATACATACAGACATACATACATACATACATACATACATACATACATACATACAGACATACATACATACATACAGACATACATACAGACATACATACAGACATACATACATACATACATACAGACATACATACATACATACATACATACATACATACAGACATACATACATACATACATACATACATACATACAGACATACATACAGACATACAGACATACATACATACATACATACAGACATACATACATACATACATACATACATACATACATACATACAGACATACATACAGACATACAGACATACATACATACATACATACATACATACATACATACAGACATACATACAGACATACATACATACATACATACATACATACATACAGACATACATACATACATACATACATACATACAGACATACATACATACATACATACATACATACATACACACATACATACACACACACATACACACACACATACACACACACAGACACACACACACACACACACACACACACACACACATACATACATACATACAGACATACACACATACAGACATACATACATACACACATACAGACATACACACACACATACAGACACACATACATACAGACACACATACAGACATACATACATACACACATACAGACATACACACATACATACAGACACACATACATACAGACAGACATACACACATACATACATACATACATACACACATACAGACATACACACACACATACAGACACACATACATACAGACAGACATACACACATACATACAGACATACAGACATACACACATACAGACACACATACATACAGACATACATACATACAGACATACAGACAGACAGACATACACACACACAGACAGACATACACACACACAGACAGACATACACACACACATACATACATACACACACACATACATACATACACACACACATACATACAGACACACACAGACATACATACAGACACACACACATACATACACACACACATACATACATACACACACACATACATACATACACACACACATACATACAGACAGACACACATACATACAGACATACACACACACATACAGACAGACAGACATACATACATACATACATACATACATACATACATACATACATACAGACAGACATACATACATACATACATACATACATACAGACATACATACATACATACAGACATACATACATACAGACAGACATACATACATACATACATACATACATACATACATACATACAGACATACATACATACATACATACATACATACATACATACACACATACACACATACACACATACACACACACAGACACACATACACACATACACACATACACACATACACATACACACATACACACATACAGACATACATACATACATACATAAATATATATATATATATATATATATATATATATATATATATATATATATATATATATATATATATATATATATATATATATATATATATATATATATATATATATATATATATATATATATATTGAAGCCCTATATCAATATGGCAAAACATCAATTGCCTGCCTCCTGCTGCTTCTCTTGTTCTTTTCAAGGAAATGAATCTTGCTCCCCCTTGACTCCTCTTGCAAGTCAATCGGCCCTTTAACCTCCTGGAAGCAATATAAATTATAAACAGATTTATTTTTCTATTAAATATAAGTTGCAGACCATAACAAAGTATTCGAGTACATATTGCAGTATAAGAGGCTATAAGTCAAAACAACAGCCACCCCCATACCAAATACCTTAATGCATCATCAGTGGGGTGCTGGAACAAAAAACAAAATTTACAATATCATCGGTCATAGTATATCAAAAATGACAATCCATAAGATAAATATTCTGTCTTGAACCAAGCTGTCAAGGGAGTTGGTCCATCAGACCATCTGAGCCCCAGATCATCCATAGTTATTATCAGGCACATGCGCTCGCTCCTGTACAGGATTATCATCTATATCTGCACCAACCATGTCACTATCTCTATCATCTTGGCTGTTGTTGGAAGATGAACTGCTGGGACCAAATTGTGCAGAGGAGGCATGAGCAGCAAGTCTGGGTGCTAGTTCTTCATCTCTGATCTTTTGCAGCTCTGCCAGTGTCATGAATATTGCAATCTCCTTTCTTATCTTACATAAGATTAGAACATGGTTTCCCAAGCTCTTTTTTCCTCTGCTACCTAATATCCTGCGTGTGTGTGTGTCTTTCCAGTTATAAAGTGATAGATTTAGTCATTTCTTTTTTTTTGGGAAATGAGTAGGGGGCTAGGCTATTGAATAATTATCCTTCTATTACAATGCTGTAGGCTACATCATTAATTGATAGTTACGCATCTTAATTTTTGGTTCAATTTACTGTTATAATTTATGGATACAAAATTTTTTCTAACACTGTGTTTTGTATGTGGATTCCAATTGAGAGCATTTCTGTGTTTTTGACCATTTTTAGTCTAATACATGTTATTTTTTAGAGTGATGTCTTTATAACTTGTTATGTCTGTGTACCCACTTAATGTTCTCTGGCGCCTAATATTTTGTTTGTAAATTCTCTGTCCAATTTGTTCAGATCAACACTCTCGTTAAATTTATATTCAGTTGCTTTTGTATGAATTTTCATATGCTTTCTTTTACTTGTAAATTTTGGACGAAGTTGCAAAATTTTATCTATGATGAATATTGTGAAGGTTGTGAGTTACTTTGAGATTTTTTTTGTAGATAATCTCACTTGTGTGGTTGGGTGGAATAAGTCATCAATTTCTTTCTTTAGTGTTAATTTTATCATTTGTTTTTAACTGCTTAATCCAACCATTACCCCTTGGCTGCACATTTCTATTGCTTTACTTATAAATTTCATTGGTGTTGATCGTCTCTATGGATTCGGCTTGGTTTACCTGCTTAGTGTGTAGGTTCAAATAATTGCATTCAGTCTTTACTGCCATTGTAATGCGGTCAAACTGATGAAAGTATATGTGATCTTCAGTGGTGTGTGCGTAATGGGGAACTCTGTTCTTGAATCTTCTTTCATATCTATTACTTGTTTTCTTTTCCACCAGGAGAACTCTTGGCTTGTAATGTACCTTTTGCCTGTCTGGTCTATCTCTTTTATTAGTCTTTCTTGTGTTTCTTAGGCTCACCTGGTGTATGTGGAGAGTTGGATCATTCTTCATTTGCAATAGTCCACCAGGTGCCTTTATTATTTGAAATTTTGAACTCTTGGCTTGTAATATACCTCTAGCCCATCTGGTCTATCTCCGTTATTATTCTGTTTGGTGTTGGTTAGGCTCACCTGGTATCTTACTTAGTTCCTCCTGTAACCTTCCCAGGTCAACTATGACAAATCTTTGTGACTGTCCTCCCCGGACTTCGTCATGCTTCAGCAAAAGATATGGTCAGTTCAGCAAAGAACAGAGCAGCTCTGTTACAGATATTGCATTATAAATTTATATATCCTAAGTCTTATATATAAAGAAATGGCAAAGCATAGATGTGATATGCGTAAATAGTATTAATGAGATGTTGTAATGGTGGGATTGCAATAGACAAAGAGTGTAATGGCTTAGTGCCATAAAGTTAATGGCAAATAAGGATATACTTGCGGATATAAACAGTATTTTTTTAAACTACAAATTATGTGACCCCTTCATAGTATTTGATTAATCAATAGCATTCTCTGTTGTGTTGCGTCAAAGGCTGAGCTCATAGGCAAAGAAGATTATGGGTAAGCAAAGAAGATTCGTCCTCTTTTTGTCTATTAGTATGTCTACTGCTAGTATGTTTGAATTGCTTTCTCGACTTCTAAACAACAACATCCCTCTATGACTTTATATTGAGACAAGTAATCTAAGTAATCTCTACGACTTCATATTGAGATGAGTAATCTACGACTTCAGGAAACCCACGACTCTGACCATCTTCTATTATGTTGTTGTCTATATTTGAACTTAAGTTTATGTTATGGGTTCTAAAAGGTAAGTACATATTGTTTTTTGCATGTCTTATGTAAGTTTCTCATTTTTTCCCCTCTGCTTGTTCTTTGCAAGGTTTGGAAAGAAGGTGAAGGCTTGGGAAAAGATGGTCAAGGAATTAAAGAGAATGTTACGGTTAAGAAGAAACGAGACTCCACAGGTCATTTCTCACTATCTTATTATATTTGAATTATTATATATGCTTATCACTCAATTTAATAGATATTTGGAATCTCTTTTTAATGCGCTTGCTTTCACTTATCTCCAAATATAGGTGTTAATAAGGCAACTAATAACTGGATATTCAATACTAAGGAATGCTTATCTTCTAAGCCATTTATGCTCTAATTATAATTTTATTTTAGTGTATGCCTATATTTTGGAGTTGTTACAACTTATCATGTTGTAACAAACATGGTTTAATATCATTATGAAGGAATGATTTCTATTTTCAATGATTTTATTTTATATATGCCTATAGGGTAGGACATGGAAGAAAATACCACCATTGCATTTAATCTACCATTGCATTGATCTATCTACTAACAATTTAACCACGTGCAGAGCAATTCTATCAAAGGTGCACAAAAATGCTTTGATGCCAACAAAGCTGCTGATATTAACAGCAATTGCAATGAATTAGTGGACATGAATGTGGATCAACACAGTTATAGTTGTGGTAAAGTTGAGGTAATGTAATAGTTGTCAATTATCTATCCTAATCTTCATGCTTGAAATGTTATTTTAAACAAATAATTATAGATTTTGCATTTTTCTAGATGTTGTTGGCATTAAACAGAATTGCCACTAGTGACAACACTTATTTGCATTCTGGATATAAACCGAGCAGACAGTGCAAACCGAGCAGACAGTGCAAACCGAGCAGACAGTGCAAACCGAGCAGACAGTGGAAACCGAGCAAGTTAGTGCAAACCGATCAGGACAATGTAAACCGAGTAACATCTTGTCTACCGAGTCACCAGTACTTACCGAGTTCAAAACCTACCGAGTGATCAGTATGAACCGTGCCTTCACTTCTACCGAGTGCATGACGATGCCGAGTAATGCAGTGGACGCCGAGTATCAGAAAGTCACCGAGTCAGTTTGAAGGAACCGAGTAACTATACTTGGGCCGACTTAGTAGCACTCATGTTTATTTGTCAAGTCGACTGTGTAATTGTAATTGTAATTAATTGTTTAAGACTTGTATATAAGCAATGTTGTAAAAATAAAAAGATGTAATGAAATGTATGAAGTAGAATATATGTAAGAAAAAGTAAGGCAGAAATAAGGGAATTACAGAAGGCTTCAGAAGTATAAGGTACAACAAAGACAAATTCATCACAGAAGGTGATCAGTACATCAGCGAATCTCAATCAGCAATCCAGTTGCAAAGCAGAGATCTACTGTTTCATTCTAACAGGTGAATCAGTACTAAATCCTTTAACCGGGTAGACTTAACAGTCTTTGTAAAATCTCTTTACCGAGTGCATACTTCATTGTATGTTTGTAAATCCTTTAACAGGGTGGATTTAGCAATCCTTATTGCTCCTAACAGGGCAGATCATCAGAAGTGATCAAATTGTAAGCCTTAACCGGCCAACTTTATTCTACAGTATTAAAGCTTTGTGGGTTTCATCCCCACCCCAGTTTTACTTTCTTTTGGAAGGTTTCTGGGTAACCAAATCTATGTGTCATTATTGTGAATGCTTTTAAGTTTCATGCTTTCTGTATGCAAAGGTTAAAAGGTAAATTTCATGTTAAAATTGTAAGAAAATTTGGAGTTACTGATTCACCCCTCCCCTCTCAGTAACTCGGTTAATTCCTGAATATTTCCAACAATTGGTATCAGAGCTGCATTGGTTCTCAAGACAAAGCTTAACTAGCTTGAGCAAAGATCCAAGACAATGGAGGTATTCAAACTGAACAAGGTGATTGAAAATGAAAAGCTAGATCTGGAAATGGCCATAGCTAAACTCAAAGAAGCAAAAGAACATCTTTCCCAATCCCTAAGAAGAAGGAAGGAACTTGCAAATCAGATGAATGATCAGAATTACATTGAAGAAAAGATTGAAGATCTTCTTCCCTCAAATAACTCAGATGAAGCAAACAATGCTATCAAAGAACTCCTAGAAAAGAATGGGTCTCTACAGGAAGAAGTGAGAAAATTGAAAAGAGAACAAGAACTACACTCTACAAGATTCTGTGAGATCTTGGAACAAAGAAACAAGTTGAAAGATGAATTAGATGGAAGAAACATTGAAGTCCAAAACAAAACCCTTCAGCTAGAAAATCTAATTGATCAGATCTCTCATACAAATGAAGAAATTCTAAATCTAAGATCAGAAATAGAAAACACAAGAGAAGAACTAAGATCTGAAAAGGAAACCAATCTAAGATTGATGGATGACCTAAACGCTGAAAAATAAATCAATGAAGGAATGCTGAAAAGTCAAGAAGACTTGAATCAGCTGTATGAACGAAATCTTCATAGGCGAAAAGGAAAAGCAGGACTTGGATACAAAGAAGAAGGCGAATCCTCTAAGCAAGGTACTCAAAGAAATCAAAAACCTACTTGTAATCATTGTGGTAAAATAGGACATACTTCAAATAAATGTTGGAACAATGAAAAAGCAGAATTCAATGGAAAATGTTATAGCTGCAATCAACTTGGTCACAAAGCAAATAAATGCAGGGAAAAACCTAGATTCAGAGGTAATTGTCACAAATGCAACAAACAAGGTCACAAGGCATCCGAGTGCAGATCCAAGACATTTAATCCAACAGAACAAATTGTGAAAGCAATGTTTGGATGGGACTACAACACCTGGTGTAGATGTCATTACTGTGGAGAATATGGACACATTGGCATGAATTGCATAAAACATCATCTAAGGAAAAGATATACTACCGTAAGATGTTTCAAATGCACTAAACTCGGTCACATAGTCAGAAACTGCATGAATGCTAGTGAAATTGAAGAAGGAAAGAAGAATGAAGCAACTAAGGTCAGGAAACAGATGAGACAAAAATGGATTCCTAAAGCTACCGAGCAATCCAGTCCAGGTAATGGAATGGATGGCTCTACCGACTCAAACTAAATTTCCAAGGAAGCACTGGAACTGTATTCTCATAGATCAATCTCAAGCAGTTCCAGAACCGAAATTAAAAGAAAAGTCTAAATCAGCATGCAAGATGCAGTGAGATCACAGGGAGGTCGGTATAGTCTTCACCGAGCAAGGTCGGTATAGTCTTCACCGAGCAAGGTCGGTACCTGTCTTTATCGAGCGAGGTCGGAGCAGTATGAATTCTCGAGTTCACCGAGCTGCGAAGTCTTTTCTGAGCAATTAATTCTTAGTGGGTGACAGTCTGTCAGAATTCCTACCCTAATTTGAAATGAGCATTAATGACAGAATTGTAAACAAAAAGCAAGTAATCGAACTCATTCTTCACCGCGAATCTTTAGCACTTTGAGAGCAGAAAATTTCAAGGGCAACCCGGCGATTCAATACTTTTGCGAAAGGAATTTTCTATGAGCTACCATGGCATCATCCAGCACTTCAGCGAAGAAAGGATCTGATATGTTAGTCCAAGGGGAGTGGAAAGCACCAGATTTTAAGATCGTGCCCGCAATTGCAGCAGCCCTAGATCCGAACGGAGCTCAATCTCAGATTCCTCCTAAGGTACTGCTTATTAACGATATCCGCAATCATTTTAACTGTTCAATTCATGAAATGGGAAACCTAGAACTAGACACTGTGCGTGAGGAACTATGTGTGGACGGTATTTTGAAACCCGAGCACAAACATCTGGAAGATAAGGGTTTAGTTCACATTGCACATCTTCCTCGAAACTTTCAAGATAAATGGGTTAGGTACATTCTCAGCCGAGTACACGATGGCAAGATTTGGCTTGAGCAACCTATTGAGATCACAAAGAAAATGATTCAACAAGTCACCGGTCTTCCCATGTTGAACAAAGCTAAAACTACCAAAACCCTAGGTCGGACGGAAGTAGAGAAGAAAACCCTAGCCGAGTGGGATGGTAGAGGCATGAAAGTTAGCAGCATTATCGACGCTGAACTGAAGTTTGGTACACATATCATTGCCCACAAGATTTATAGTTCTAGTCGACAGAACAGTGTCTCCTGTGAAGCTATTGACCTAGCATACAAAGTGGTCAAAAACAACTTAACATTTGACCTAGCAGACTTATTGTTGAAACAGTTTAACAAGAACATGGAAAGCATCAAAACTTCCAAAAACAATCCATGTAAGTTTGGATCCTTGTTGGTCTGTTTATTCTTCTATGTTCAGAAATTCTTCCCTTCTAAAGGAAAAGTTGTATGGAGAAAAGATGTGCCAGTACTCTATGAAATAAATGAATACATCGCAGAAATGGGTGAAAACTTTGAAAGCATCATGGATAATTATTTTGAGTCTTTCAAAGAGAAAATGAATGACAGATTCCGGATTCCACAGAAGTTGGGGGAAGATTACAAAGATGACATCTGTTTTATGGTAGATTGTGATAATGTGTATATTCAAGCAGTTAAACCAAGAACTGTATATGTAAAACCTCTTCCTTATGAGGTAAATATTGATGAAACCAAGAATATCATTGAAGCTCTTCTAAATCAGCCTGTCAATCCCAAAGCTCCATATTTTGGAACATATGATGAAGCTAAGGTGAGAATTGAACTAAGCATAAAGCTTCCACAGGCGGTAAACAAAGGAAAGAAGAGGATAGCCAAAATGCAAATGATAACCGAGGACAAAGAAGAAATAGATGAAAAAGAATAGGAAAAGGATGAGAAAACAGAGGAACCAGAACCTGCAAAGAAGAAAGGAAAAGTTTTCATCACTAAGGCACCTGTGCCTCCCACTGCTGTGTTTACAAGGAGAAATACAAGAGGCAAGGCAGACAAGGCAGAAAAGGCAGATAAAGACATAGTATTCAAAAGGCCTCCTCTAAGCCTTCAAGAAAAGCTCAAACTCTTTAGAGATGGATCAGGATCTGGAGTAAGTAACATAAAATCGTTGAGATATGAAACCAGATCGGAAGCAGAACAGAAGGAAATAGAAGATGCTGTTGTTGAGAAGATGGGACAGTGGAAATACTCTCCTGAAGAAATTACCCCACAGGTTCCAGCAGTTCTATTGAATCCAATAAAAATGAGATGGAGCAATGCAAGGCAAACTGTGATAGACATATTTGATCAAAACCTGAGACAGTTGATGCCGAGCTTGAATAATGATGAAGTAAAGAAGGCATTAAAAGAAAATGAAAATAAGATGACATTGAAGTTCAATACTTGTTTGATTTTGATCAACAATATTGAATCGGTTGTGAAGGCTGCAAAAGCCACATGGAAGAACATATACCACCTTCACCAACCGAGCATTGAAACTGTAATAATAAAAGATATTGAAGATGACAGCGATGAACAAGAAGAAGACACTGAGGTAGATGATACTGTAAGGATAGCAACAGAAGTCATTGCATCCCTTCCTACCTCTCCAGTGAAAGTCTCTACATCCAGCCCAGAGACACCTTCAAGCATGGTTGTGACAACTTCCACATTTGTCCAATCATCTCTAGCAACATCAGAGGCAGCTACCATTTCTTCTACCGAGCTGCAGTCTCCTGTACCATCAAGTTTTTCAGCAGTAAGTTTTCCAGCTTTTGAATCTTCAAGTGTAAATATTTTAAGTTCTCCAGTAGAAAGTATACCAGTATCAATAGCCAGCCCTACTTTATCTACTGTCACTACTACAAAAGCATTAAGTACAGATAAGCCTAAAGCTCTACCGAGTATAAAATTTTTGGGTAAAAATGTAGTTGAGGATATAGACCTAGATGAAGAGATAGAGATTCCTACATTAGATTTTGCAAATCTCTCAGCGGACCAAATGCAGAATATAGGTGGGATCCTCCAAAGGAAAGCAAAACAAAAGAAGCTTAAAGAGGAGAGAGACAAGGAGTATCAAATCATCAAGGATGCTAAGGACATTTTGTCTGATGCATTAGGCATTAAAGTAGACTCCTCCCAGCATGTTTTGTTACAATTAGCAGAAGCAGTTGAGAAATACGATGAGGACTCATCCGGGACAGAAAAGTTAGTTGAAAGAGCCGAGAAGAGATTCAACAATAAAGTGCTTGAGCACATTGCTCAGCACATAGCTATTAACCAAGTGGAATTATCTTCAGTTTTGTCTAACATAGAATCTATCTATTCGAATGCTACCTCTCTTTTGGCCAGACTATGCAATTTTGCCGAGTTCACAAAGGATGTTAAAGATAAAATGAATAAAATGGATGAGGATATGAAGATTAGCATACAGAAGCTGCAACTTGAACCAAGTTCAAGCTCTGCTCATCACATGAAAATTTCACACCTATCTAATATGCAGTCTGATCTACTGAAAGAAGACTCAAGGATCCGGTCCACATTGCTAGACATCCAACACATGATCCTTCCCATCATGAATACAATGTATAAGCACATTGAACATTCCAGAACATTGATTCATGACAATCAGTTCTCTATAGCAGATCACATGATTGAACTCTCTGCAGAAGTCCAAATTGCTATACAAACATGTAAGATCCTGCAAGAAAGTTGGGACAGAACCCTGGCACTAATAATGAAGGTACATTCTGATTTCTTATCAAATTTTGGATTCTCTCTGTAAATAACTTGTATATGCACCTTTGGCATTATCGTCAAAAAGGGGGAGATATGTATAGAAGGAGAGATATGTATACAGTTATAGATTTGTATAAGAAACAGTTAGCACATTGAAAGGGGGAGACAATGTATAAAGCCCTATAACAAAAATAATTTTTTTTTAAAAAAAAATCAAAATAAAACTCAGCATGATTCGTGTATATAAATTTTGGCCAATAAGTGTTTTTGTCACTAATGCCAAAGGGGGAGATTGTTGGCATTAAGCAGAATTGCCACTAGTGACAACACTTATTTGCATTCTGGATATAAACTGAGCAGACAGTGCAAACCGAGCAGACAGTGCAAACCGAGCAGACAGTGCAAACAGAGCAAACCGAGCAGACAGTGCAAACCGAGCAGACAGTGCAAACCGAGCAGACAGTGCAAACCGAGCAGACAGTGGAAACTGAGCAAGTTAGTACAAACCGATCAGGACAATGTAAACCGAGTAACATCTTGTCTACCGAGTCACTAGTACTTACCGAGTTCAAAACCTACCGAGTGATCAGTATGAACCGTGCCTTCACTTCTACCGAGTGCATGACGATGCCGAGTAATGCAGTGGACGCCGAGTATCAGAAAGTCACCGAGTCAGTTTGAAGGAATCGAGTAACTATACTTGGGCCGACTTAGTAGCACTCATGTTTATTTGTCAAGCCGACTGTGTAATTGTAATTGCAATTAATTGTTTAAGACTTGTATATAAGCAATGTTGTAAAAATAAAAAGATGTAATGAAATGTATGAAGTAGAATATATGTAAGAAAAAGTAAGGCAGAAATAAGGGAATTACAGAAGGCTTCAGAAGTATAAGGTACAGCAAAGACAAATTCATCACAGAAGGTGATCAGTACATCAGCGAATCTCAATCAGCAATCCAGTTGCAAAGCAGAGATCTACTGTTTCATTCTAACAGGTGAATCAGTACTAAATCTTTTAACCGGGTAGACTTAACAGTCTTTGTAAAATCTCTTTACCGAGTGCATACTTCATTGTATGTTTGTAAATCCTTTAACAAGGTGGATTTAGCAATCCTTATTGCTCCTAACAGGGCAGATCATCAGAAGTGATCAAATTGTAAGCCTTAACCGGCCAACTTTATTCTGCAGTATTAAAGCTTTGTGGGTTTCATCCCCACCCCAGTTTTACTTTCTTTTGGAAGGTTTCTGGGTAACCAAATCTATGTGTCATTATTGTGAATGCTTTTAAGTTTCATGCTTTCTGTATGCAAAGGTTAAAAGGTAAATTTCATGTTAAAATTGTAAGAAAATTTGGAGTTACTGATTCACCCCTCCCCTCTCAGTAACTCGGTTAATTCCTAAATATTTCCAACAGATGTAAGTTAATTTGTCACAATATTTATTAGCTATCTTCATTGCACAATTTAGAATTGTACTTATTTCTTGCCAAGGTTTACATATCATACCCTCTTCCAGCATATGACTTGTACTTGTTTTCTCTTCAGTCTACTGTGCATATAGGAAAAGACACTCTCAATAGACCTATCTATAAAGCTCCACAATTTGAGAAGGATGTTGATAGTGAACATGTTGAACTAAATGAGGATCTATATGATATTCAAAGAAGACTTCATGTTAAAAGCAAGGTGAGTTTTATTTGTTGTTGTGTATTTCATGGTATTTGTTCTAACACATGCAAGTACTATTTGAGCAAGTAATGGTTGTTTTATTATGTTAATAAGTCAAATGTTTACCTATGCGATAATTATTATGTTAATAAGTCACATAATTACCTATGCACTTTTTGTCTTTGCAAAAAAATATTCATGAACTCCAAGAAGGAGATAAAGTCAGAGTGTTGGATCCATTTGATAGTGATGCTGTTGGTGTTGGGCGGATCCATTCACTATCTATCATACATGGAGAAAACTTGAAAGGAACGAGTGATGCAAATGTAGAACTTGTGGGGGTCACAAGTAACGTGCCACTTGTTTATGAAGACAAACTAGATGGAGCGATCCGTCTAAAAGAGAAAGAAGGATCCTTTGCACGGTGGCCAATAATTTTTTTGGAGAAAATGAATTAGTTGATGTTTATCATGCACTAGATACCAGACATTCATGGTGTATTTAATGAGTTGGAAACTCTTAATAACTTTGATATTTTTAGATATAATTATGTATACTCTCAACGTTGACATTTTATTGCTTGATACATATTATATTTTTAAATTGCAGATTACCTTTCTTTCTCATGATGTTGAATATTGTTTGTATATGTTAATATATTTTTAATTTCTTTTATGGTTTACTTCAAGTTTAATATATGCCTTTTTTGCATTATTAAATTTATGTAATTTAATACATTATTTATATCACAACTAAATTTAATACCAATTAATGAGAACCAAAATATAATAGTGATTAAATATACTATTAGTAGATGGAAACATAAGAGTGACAATGACTAAATATATTACCAATCGATATCAATTAATTGTTATCGTGATTAAATAAATGACTAATTATTAACAACGTTGACTAAATTAATGATTAAAATGATCAAATATACTACCAATGGATGGAAATTAGTTGATACAAATGACTAAATATATTACCAATCGATATCAATTAAGTGTTAAAGTGATTAAATAAATGACTAATTATTAACAACATTGACTAAATTAATGATTAAAATGATCAAATATACTACCAATGGATGGAAATTAGTTGATACAAATGATTAAATATATTACCAATTGACACAAATTAATTATTTTAATGATTAAATAAATGACTATCAAGATTAAATGAATGACCAATTAACAACAACAAATGACTAAATTAATGAGTAAAAATACTCCCAAATTGATCATTCAAAACAACCAACAAATGACTAAAATTTGTTTAGTCACAAAATTAGACTAAAAAAACTACTAAAAATCACATATAGATGACCAATTTTGATCACATGACCAGTAATAGTTTATTGCCAGTCATTTACAAACATCTTTTTGGGAATCTTGGTAATAGCTAGGATTCAAGCTTTTAGTGTGATGTATGATGCCCACTGGATAAGGCACTGGTTGATTCACTAATCTCTGAATGTTCAGAAGCATGTTGAATGGTTAAAAGTCAAATCTTAATCAAAATCAAATTATTCCATTTCCCTTTCTATTTGTAGTTTAGTAGTTTGAAGTTCATCTCATGCTCCTTAGAGTTGTAGGTAACCCATGTTTCTAGCCCACCGATGGTTTTCCTCCCTTTGAGTTGTAGCCGGTTGAGATATTTGTCTAAATGATGCTGGTATGTGGTTTTTAAGTTGTTGATTCTATAGCATCAGGGTGTCCCCCCCTTAGGTCTAACAGAGCCTTAAAGTGCAGGAGGATCGTTCCTGGATCCTATGTTAGTTGGTCCAGCTCCTGACAGTCTGATATGAGGAAGTGGCTCTTCCTGGAACATGTTAGTGAAGGATGCTGTGGTTTTGTGTTTTAGCCATTGACACATTACCACATGTTTGCAAAAACACCAACACTACTGTTGAAAAAGATAGGTTTGAGAGTGAAGTTTCCTTTCCACAAATGAATTTTTTTGATAAAAAACCTATTGATTTGTATTGGAAACTTTGAACTTCTTTTGTAATGGAAAATCTAGAACACCTCCTACAAATGCAGTTTCCTGCTTGAAAGATGTGCAAATTTCAAACATAAAAAAAGACCTAACAAACATTATACTGCATAAACACAAAAACAAATATTCATTGAACATACCTTCAATGCAGAGTTCTCTTGCACCCAGAATTGATCCTTCAATAAAAACTTCTCAGAGCTCTCTTGCACCCAAAATTGATCCTTCGAGAAAAACTTCTCAATTTGTTTTAGAAAAACTTTAAAAAAAACCACGTGGGATAAGGAAGGGGCCCAGCTGTGCTTATTTGCTTACCAGTTGGTTTATGCAAAACCCACAAGGCATGAACCATATAGAAAACATTTCTAGATATTGGCACTGATATTATAGAAGAGTGGAGACGTCTGGATAAAGAACGATTGAATAAATGAACTTCGTAATGCGCAAGAATTGCTATTTCTATGGAAACCAAACAGATTTGGAGATTTTATTACAAAATTTTGTGGTTTCCCTTTTGGTTTCTTGCCGCTCTCCTGTGCCCAAAATGCATGCCTGCCTTCTACGCGTGAACTGAAAATATGCCTTCTACGTGCGAACTGAAAATATGCCTTCCTGTTCGAAAATGGATAAGAAGAAATGTAAAGCATTATATGTTTTTTTGCTATTAACATAATTGTTTAATGTGCTGAAAATTTTCTATTCATAATTAATTTGATGTTTAGATTTAAGTGGTAAATAAATTAATAATAAATAAATATATTTGTTTTTGGAAGTAAATTTTGATTTTTAGGGTATTTAAATTGATTACTTTTAAAATATTTAAATAATTTGAATTTTAATCAATAATGTTCCAAATATTTTATGATAAAATATTGTTGTCTGTTCGTATTTTGTAAAATAGGCATTTTATCTTTTATCTATTTTCTTTAGTATCTATTTCTCAAATGATGAGAACCAATTCATAGTTGATCAACTATCATAGTAAATAAATTTATAAGCAAATAAATATATTAAAATAATAAAAAGTCAAGGAGATAGATAATTAGGAGGCCTAATATTTCTATATAGTTACATCGTAATTTGAGATATTCTAATTTTTTATGAAATTAAATTTTTTTTTTTAGTGATTTAAGCCTTGATGGGTTCCATCTAATAAAGGGTCTTAACCTTCAATTCTTACCCTTCTAGTCTTAAATCATATTCAATGTAGATCGATTTTAATGTAATTAGAACTATTTTTTGTCAAAACCTGTACAACTAGACTGCACTCGATTTTAATAATGTTAGAACTATTATTTGTCAAGACCTGTACAACCAATTTTGTTTACTTATAATAATTATAATTTGGCTATTCTTTTTTATAACACCATCTCTAAATCTTGTTTATCAATCGGTTTTGAAATCTCCGAAAACCCAGATTTAGGGCATGAGAAGGGTGTACATATAAGATTGCTTGTGCAATATGCCTATTGACGAGAAAGCGTTATTGGTGAATTGGAATTTCCAACTCTTTGATATTATATATATTCAAATGTTATAATTATAAATGAGGTATAATCATACATTTAGTCATTTTGTTTAGGAGACTAATTATGTAGTCATTAATTTAATCTTTTATTTAGTAAGTTTTGTTTCAGTAACTAATTATTAGTGACTAATTCTTTAATCATTTAATTAGTCATTTATTTGATCATCTATTTAGTCATTTTTATTTGATTGCACTTGTGATTTTACCTTATGATCAAATTACTCACATATTTTGTCATTTATATTTGTGAAGTACAAAACATTAGTAGAATATGATCAATTTTAGTCATGTGACTAAAAGTTTTAGTCATGTAGTCACATATTTGCCAAAATGTACTAGTGCTTGCACAAATAATGTGGCTGAGTATGAATCACTAGTTATTGGTTTGCTCCTCGCTATCCAAAAGGGTGCCACGATTTTGTATGTGCATGGAGATTCAGACATAGTGGTAGGACAAGTTCGAAAATAGTATGCATGTCATGATAAAAGATTGGATTTTTATTGCAATAGAGTTAGGGATTTCATTGAAAGCTTTGATGCTTTTAACATTAAAAGAATAAACCGAATGTGCAATCTGGTAGAAAATTCATTGGCTCAGTCTGCAAGTTCCTTGGAACCATTAGCCATGGATTGTGTGAAGAAGCTCATAGTTGAATTGACTTCGGTGCCATCGGTTTCAGACAACATAACAAACTTCCAAGTATTTGAAGATGATAAGCATATACTTGATTTCCTGACAAGTTTAAGGGTCTTTGAAGCACAATTCATCGATGAGGGAGAACCACAACAAGCTCAGTTTGAAATATATGAGATAATGAATTTAAGGACAAATACTATTCCTAAGGGGATGATTGAACTGGAAAGAATGTTTGATTCAGACAGATTGAGTGCCCCGAGGTATCAGACAACTGAAGGAGGGGAATGTGAAAAAGTGAAAATGCCAACTCCTCCAAACAACTTTACAACTCCTCCACACCCCAATGCCAGTAATAATCCAAGTCCTCTCAGGGATTCATCTGAGTATCGACCACCTGGTAGTGCACAAGGAGAAAGAGGTTAGTCTATTGTGACCAATGCTTCACAAAATAAGAAAGGGCAACTTGTGACAGATTCTACTACACAGAATGGAGGACAAAATAAAAATCAAGAACAAGAGCAGAAAGAAAATCCTCCTAGGGTGGAATTCAAGAGGCTAAGCTCTTGCGTACTAGAAGAATTCAAGAAGAGAAAAGTAAGTCTACCACTGTATGAACTAATAAAAATACCTGAGATAAGGGATGCATTGTTTGGAATTGTGAATGATGCACCTCTGAAGAACATCTTGCAGAATGATTCATACCCACCCAGAGGTCCCGCTAACAATCATCAATCTAGTTTTGCACAAAACATGAATGTTATTAATGTAAAAGCAAGTACACCTAATGTCTCACAAAGTTCAAACTTCATTGGGATGGTGCAAAACTATTTTGAGGAAGGAATCTTGCAAAATAATCCTTCATGTTAAGAAGAAGAATTAACCAGAGATCTCACTGCTCTCGTAGAACAAACAAGTGCTATTCAGAATGGGAGCAACACCTGACAAAATGTGAACAATGAAGAATTCAATGCTAGAGCACAAAAACCTACGGTTCTCTACTGAGGAAAAGAAGAGTATGCCCCTTTCCTTGTGCCAATCTAGATTTTTGGAAAGATGTTGCACAACTGTCTAATTGACTCTGGAGCATCAAGTAATGTAATGCCCCTTGATATATGTAGAAAATTGGGGCTAGTCCCATTACAAACAGATAAGAAGGTGACTCAGCTAGATAAGAAAAAAGTTCCAGTTGTGGGAGAACTAAACAATATTCATATACAATTGGCTTCAGATCCACGAGTTCAGAGTTGTATTGACATATCAGTTGTGGACATTCCAGAAGGGTATGGAATGCTTTCAAGTAGAGAATGGGCAAGGAAATTGAATGGATACATAGCGACTAATTTCTCACACATGTGGCTTCTGTGGAGAGGAATCCCAAATCAGATAAGGATAGAAAGCATGCCAAGGCTCTGATTGTTGATAACTGAATATGGAGAAGATAATGAGATCTTGTTCATGGAAACAAGTCTGGGCTCTTATGCACCTAAAATTGGGGAAATTTTGATGTTACAAGGTTACAACCAAGGAGGATACCCAGACATGATGCCCAGGTTGGTAGAGGCACAAACTGATGAGAATTCAGAACCATTAATGACAGAAGGAATGTTTGAAAATTTTAGGAATTTTGTCTTGAAAAGTGTTAAGCAAGAAGTTGAGCTAGGGAAAGATGCTCATATTTAGAATATGTTACTTCCTAATTGTTGCAGAATACATAATGCTTTTCATTCTAAAATATCATGCATGATGTGCAGAGTTGCAGTTGCACAAGTTTCAAAGATAGTCCCACAAGTTTCAGTGGCACAAAATTTTGAAAAAGTTGCCAATGTGGAATATCCAAGTCAAGTAGCGACCCCAGAACCACAATATAAAGAATTTAAAAAGGATGAGAAGAAAGTTTTTGAAGGGGAACATGAGTAACAAGTCAAGAAATCAAAGGTCAAACCTTCCAGTACTCAAGCCAATGATGAAGTATGGACTTTATCATTCGATGGATCAAAATCAAAGAAAGGAAGTGGAGCCGGTGTTGAACTTGTTAGTCCAACAGGGGAAGCCTATATTGCAGTGCACAAATTGCATTTTCCTTGCACAAATAATGTGGCTGAGTATGAATCATTGGTTATTGGTTTGCTCCTCGCTATCTAAAAGGATGCCAAGATTTTGTACATGCGTGGAGATTCAGACATAGTGGTAGGACAAGTTCAAAAATAGTATGCATGTCATGATAAAAGATTGGGTCATTATCACAATAGAGTCTAGGATTTGATTGAAAGCTTTGATGCTTTTAACATTAAAAGAATAAATCAAACATGTAATTCAGTAGAAAATTCATTGGCTCAGTCTGCAAGTTCCTTGGAGCCATTAGCCATGGATTGTGTGAAGAAGCTCACAGTTGAATTGACTTAGGTGCCATCTGTTCCAGACAACATAACAAACTTCTAAGTATTTGAAGATGATAAGCATATCCTTGATTTCTTGACAAGTTCAAGGGTCTTTGAAGCACAAGTCATCGATGAGGGGGAACCACAACAAGCTCAGTTCAAAATATATGAGATAATGAATGTAAGGACAAATACTATTCCTAAGGGGATGATTGAGCTAGAAAGAATTTTTGATTCAAACAGATTGAGTGCCCTGAGCTATCATAAAACTGAAGGAGGGGAATGTGAAAAAGTGAACTTAGGAATTGAAGAAAAGGTCAAGAATATTTTTATTGGTAAAGTTTGTACTCCTCAGGGAAAGGAAGATATTTTGAAGCTTATGAGGGAATTCCCAGATGTGATTGCATGGGGATATGAAGATTTAAAAATGTATGATACCTCCCTCATCACACACACAATCCCACTGAAGCCAAATAGTAAACCATTCCGGCAGAGGCAGAGACCGATAAATACCTTGTTAGAACCACTGATCAGTCAAGAAGTAAAGAAATTGCTTTCTGCCAGAATAATCTTTCCAGTCAGACACTTGACGTGGGTCACCAACTTGGTTCCTGTTAGAAAAAAAAGTGGAGAAATAAGATTGTGTGTGGATTTTTGCAATCTTAATAGAGCTTCAGAAAAGGACAATTATCCAGTACCACCACTAGATGAAGTTATACAAGTTGTGAATGGATCCCAAATGATGTCATTTTTAGATGGTTATTCTAGGTATAACTAGGTGATGGTCGAAGAAGAAGATAGATTGAAAACAACATTCAACACTAAGTGGGGCACATTTGCATACAGAAGAATGCCCTTTGGTTTGATTAATGCCAGAGCCACCTTTCAGAGAGCCATGTACTATGCTTTCAAGGATTTGGTTGGTAAATGCATTATTATATACATGGATGATGTCACTATATTTTCTCAGCATAGAGAGGATAATATGACCGATTTAAAGAGAATATTTTAGAGATACAGAAGATATGGAATTTCATTGAACCCAAAGAAGTGCATGTTCGCAATCACCAAGGGAAAATTGTTGGGACATGTGATTTCAGAGCATGGAATCTCAATTGATCCTGAGCGCATCGAAGCAATTTCAAAGTTGGGGCTGCCAACTAGTCAGAAAGAGTTAAAGTCATTCTTTGGCAAAATCAACTTCGTAAGGAAGTTCATTTTGGGATTTGCAAAAATAGTCAAGCCACTAAACAACATGTTGAAGAAGGGTGCAAAGATAGATTGGACACCTGCAACAAAAAGGGCTTTCGAGGAAATAAAGAAAACAATTGTGGATGCTCTTGTTTTGATTAGTCTAGATTACACTAGGCCATTCTACATCTACTCATTTGCATAAGAGCATACCTATGCAGCTATCTCGACTCAGAGGAAGGAGGAGAAAGATGAGAATCTATTGCCTTTATGAGCTCGCCATTGAAGAATGTAGAATTGAAATATCCAAACATAGAGAAGCAAGCCTATGCTTTGGTGAAGGCAATCATGAAATTTTGACATTATATTTTGAGAAGCAAGGTTTATGCAATTGTCCCAGATGCGGTAGTGAAGACACTATTGATACATAATGAATTGGAGAAAGAGGAGGAAAATGGATGTCTATCATTCAAGAATATGACATGGAGATACAACCTATGAAGCTAGTTGGGGGACAAGCTCTGACTCAAACAATTGCAACAACTGGTCCTAGATTGGTTGAACAAGTATATGTGATAGAAGAAGTATCCCAGATGAATGGTATGATGACATTGTTTGCTACCTCCTAAATCACAAGTCTCCTGCGCACCTAAATTCTCTCCAAAGGTGTGCCTTGAGAATGAAGAGTCAACAATTTATGCTTTAAGGAGAAGTTCTATATAGAAAGAATCATGATGGAATCTATTTGAGATGTGTTGGAAAAGAAGAAGCAAAGCAGATACTTGAACATTTTCATAGCAAGTATGGAACCAGTCACAGAAGTAGTCTCTCTATGGCCCATCAGATTTCAAGGGCAAGATATTACTGACCCACATTGTTTAAAGATGCCTACGAACATGTAAAAACCTATCACACTTGTCAAGTAGCGGTAACGCACGAGAGAAATCTTGTAATGCCTTTGTAACATGTTATTGAAGTAAGACCTTTTGCAAAGTGGGGGTTAGACTTTTTTGGTCCAATTAATCCACCCTCTTTAGGACAACATAGGTACATCCTGGCTGCTATTGATTACTGTACTCGCTGGTCGGAAGCTCAAGCATTAAAGAATTGCATGACAGAGGTTGTCATGAAGTTTCTTGAAGAAAACATTTTCACAAGATTCGAATGTCGATATGCTGTTGTATGCGATAATGGTATTGCATTTAAATCTCTAATGTTTTCAAACTTGACATTTGATTATGGGATCACCTTGAAGTTCTCATCAAATTACTATCCTCAAGGAAATGGGTTAGCTGAGTCAACAAACAAGAATCTGCTAAGTGCTATCAAGAAGTTATTGGACAAAAATCCCAGGGACTGGCATACACAGCCAAGGTTTGCACTTTGGGTAGACCGAATAAGAATTGAGAGCTTTATAGGGACATCTCCCTATCATTTGGTTTATGGACAAGATCCAATTTTTCCCATTCAGTTGAGAATCCTGACGTTGCAGTTTATGCAGGAATACATATTTGGTGAGTCATAAAACATGCATCAACAGGTGGGTTGACTAGTAAACAACTACAGTGTTCATACATGGGAACTATTGTTGAGCTGATTATTATAGATAGACAATAACTTCTTTTGATATAACAATTTTTTGTTTCTCTATTGTCTCTATATTTGAATATATACCATAGAGTTATGTTTAAATACTAGATAATATTATAATTATGACTTAAAAAAATTCTAAATTGCATTTGATACAACCTTATGATTGTTAGAATATAAACTAGAAAGTTCTCTTATCTAGATAAAATGCCTTTTGGAGGGTAAAAGTTCTTTGGACAACTATTCTAAGAAAAACATTGTCTTGTAAAAACCTAAAATAGTTAGTCAGTTATTTAATAGTATTGAGGGGCGTGCATTTTAGATCTATGTGATATCTAGTTTGTGAAAGGCTAGTTTGTATAATAGTTCTTAAGTTTCTAGGTTGAGCAGATGGAATTTTATTTAGTAAATTTTTAAGGTTACAGACAAGTGTTGAGATAGCATTATAAAAGTTATTGGATGGTTTCAAAATTTGAATGGGTGTGCACTTGAAAAAAAAAAAAAGATTTAGAATAGTTTGGGTTCTGAAGTCTCCTAAATTGAGAGTAATCAATTATATAATCACCTAAGAAATATTTCTTTACCAGTGAAACCTTCAGGATTGTCACATGGATTAGAAAAAATTAAATGCAAGCAACTAAATATGCATTTCCGTCTTAAGTTAGGTCCAAAAATTCAAGGTTGTTGTAGAACCATTACAATTATGTAGTCATTTTGTAACTTGAAATGGCTCTAGGTTGGAGGAAATTTAGCACATTTATCAACTGATTGGCACATAAGGCATGGTATGTTTGAAAATGTTTTGAGGTCATCTTATTTCCTTGCTAGGATAGGATAACCACTTGCATGAACTTATGTCAAAGGGATTCTTTCCCATATGGTTTTGGCATGATAATAGCCAAATACCAATACTTGTAAGGTTGCCTATATTATTTAGGATAATTTTAGACAAATCACTTTTCATTTGATTAATCCCCTACAATACTGATACATGTAAGGCAAGACTGAATGCAATAAAACTGTTTAATACTAGTTTTGGGATTTTATTTCACAGGGAAAATCATCTTTTTTAAAAGAGGATTCAAGAAGGTACCTCATCAAATCACCCTAACTTAGCACTTCTATGGTTGGTCCACCTTAATGTTAATAATGATTATTGACTCTCAGAATTTTATAATATCTAACTCCGTTTCTATCTCCTTTTGAAATTGTTATTAATTCTAGAGATGCAAATTGTTTATTTTCATTCCATTTTTATTTATTTGAAGTGAAGATAATGTTGAAGGAGAAGGACCAATAGCTCGTGAAGGAGACATTATTGAGATGAATTATGTTTTTAGGGGATCAAAGGGGTATTCTATTTACAAATAATTTTTTTCTTATTAGTGACTCTATATGAAATATCCTTGTAAAATTAATGTAAAGCAAGGACAACCTATTTCTAGGAAAGTTTTTGACCAAAGAAAGCTAGAAAATCATTATGAAATACCATCCATATATGCTTGGAAAATCTGCAGAGTCAAAATAATACTCGATGATATTAGGATTGAAAATATGCATTATATAGATGACTAAACAACCAATACTCAATTCAAAATCCAAAATAAATAGTTGAAAAATAAAAACCAAATTGAAATTCAAAAGTCATATCATTTGTGAATGAAAAATAGACAAAATCATTGTTATTTGTACACAACTCGAGTGCCTTCTTGTTAAAAAATTGGGCAAGTATTGCAATGCATCATACTTCTCCTTTCTTTCACAAGGCAAGACTATAGCTCTGCAGAGATCTTATTTTGATAGTTTTTTCAAGCATTAATATCATACTTGGTTAGTATATTCTTTGCTTTGTTTAATGTAAAGCATAATTATCTTAGTCAAGATCCAACAAAATTCACAATAAAGTTAAGTGCTCAGCATCAACAAAGGCACTACAAATTACATCCAAAGGAAGATTATGTTCTACCCTTTTGTAGCCTTTTAAGTTTAATTTAATCTTAATAGTTTTTTTGAATAATTTTATGTTCTACCCTTTTGTAGCCTTTTAAGTTTAATTTAATCTTAATAGCTTTTGTGAATAATTTCACTTGAACAAGAAGTCAAATGTCAATTTTCTGTTATGATATTTTAGAGTTGTACAATTAGTTATCATGAAATGTTATTCATCTCACTGTTGTACTTGAATTAAATTGATGTATTTAGAGTAACGGAAAAGCACACCCCCAAAGATGTAGAAAATTTCACAATAAAGTTGTGTCAATAGAGGTAAATTTCTTTCCTTCATTAATTTTTTTTATTTGCAATCCATTTTTAGTTGGTTTTTTCAATCTCTTGTTTCGATACTTATAGGGTATTTTCCTTGTGTTTAGATTAAAGAAGTTCTCATCAAAAGTTGTTGCGTTTAGTGTAAAGAAGTACTCCTTAGAAGATCTAGTAAGGTATGCAAATAATGTCCAGAAGATGATTACACTCTTATGCTTTGCAACATTCTAAGTTTAATTTAATCTAGAGTAATTTATTTATGAATAATTTCATTTCACAAGACTTTTTTTTGTGATATTGTAGAGATATCATAATATGTCATTCCTCTCACAATTATACTAAAAGAAATGAAATCTATTCAACAATTTCAGGTGTAAAAGATGATATTTGTTATTTTTTTAATGACGAAGGCAACAAGATTACTAGTGGCTCTTCTTTGTTTGCATGCAGGAACTATTCTGAAGAGCCCATTTCTGAAAACTTTTCAAGAAGGAAATCTGAGTTGAGAGAGTCAAAGAGAAGAAAGTTTCTTCATTTAGGGCCATCAAATTTATCATCCAATGATATATCCAGTTCAACTGGGGATATTAGTAGTCAAGAGGCAAGAAGGAATAGTCACAGGAGATTGTGGGATGCTCTAACTAGAGATACTTCTAGAAGACGAACACTACCTCTAGCTATATTTCTGTCAGCTAGAGACATTGATGATCTTGGTTCTTCAAATGATAGATGGCTTCTTGAATTTAGTGGGAACTATCTGATGATCATGATGTAATTAAGGATGAGGGACTCAATACTGGCTGAAGCTATGACTCAGAGGAAAGCAGATGACATTTCAGATTCTAGGTTGGTTATTTCTTGCTTGGATCACAACTAGAAACATCCTTCACAAATTTCCTTATCAAGTCAACAACTTATGTTCTTTAAAGGCTAAAAGCTGGGTGCATGTATAAATTCTTACATTTCTTTAACTCTGCTATCGAAGCTGGCTAGCTTGTGAGGTAAGAGAGTGGTAATGCCACCCTCATTTCTCAGCTTCTAGTCCAATGTAGCCAAAACTATATTATTACTTTTCCAATGCCATTTATTTGTACACCTTCGTATAGTTTCATTGTTTCACTTCACATGGTTTCATTTTTTCACAATTAGCTTCATTAGATTGCATTAATAATAGTTCTTAAATTTAATAAATCTACACGTTGGGCTCCATTTTTATGTTTTTGTTCCCCAGTAAATCAGCCGAAAGCTGATTGAGACTTTGGCCACTGTTAAATCTTTTATTTCTACTGCATTTTTTGTGACATTATTAAAAACCTTTATCACCGTTTTCAATAAGTTTGTCTTTGTCTGGTCTCCCTCAATGATAAGTTGATTGAGATTTTGGCCACTGTTAAATCTTTTATTTCTACTGCATTTTTTGTGACATATTGAAAACCTTTATCACCATTTTCAATAAGTTTGTCTTTGTCTCGTCTCCCTCAATGATTAATGGTCATTTCAAGTTTTAAAAATGCACATTGTATTTCAAGTTTATTCTTTTCTTAGATCTTTAAATTTTCTATAACATGTTTACATTTCACTTTTTTTTTCTTGTTTAAAAATCCACCTGTGAATCACCATACAAAATTTGTTATAATGGGTGGTGATAATGTTATATTTAGATATACTTTATAACAAGCTTGAAAATTTATAAACCCTATAAAATAGAGTATATAATTGTCATATCAAGTTGATGAAAATAGGCACCTCGAGATACATGGATATTAAATAATGTTTAATGTGGAAAGTACTAGTATACATGGTATGATTATTCTTTAAAGGGTACTAGCTCAATGGAAGAGCACCTGCTTTATAAGCAGGAGGATGGTGGTTTGATTCGATCGTGCCCTAATATGACTAAATATATGATTAAATATATGACTAAATAAATGACAAAATAAATGACAAAATAAATGACAAAATAAATGACAAAATAAATGACTAAATAAAAGACTAAATAAATGACTAAATAAATGACTAAACAAATGACTAAATAAATGACTAAATCAATGACCAAATCAATGACTAAATAAATGACTAAATAAATGACTAAATTAATGACCAAATCAATGACTAAAATAGTTTAGTCATAAATTTGGTTGAGAGATAAATGACCAGCAATAAACTACTAATGGTCATGTGATCAAAATTAGTCATTTATCTATAATTTTTAGTAGTTTATTTAGTTATATATTATTGTTTTTGTACTAGTGTGTGTAGGACACTCTCCCCACCACCTCTCTCTCTCTCTCTCTCTCTCTCTCTCTCTCTCTCTCCACTCCTTATTACTCTCTCTGGACTCTTAGGACACTGTCACCCCACTCCTTGCTCTCTTTGTATGTAGGACACTCTCTCCCCACCCCCCCTCTCTCTCTCTCTCTTAGAGGACCTATTAAGTCTTAACATCTCTCTCTCTCTCTCTCTCTCTCTCTCTCTCTCTCTCTCTCTCTCTCTCTCTCTCTCTCTCTCAGAGGACCTCTTAAGTCTTAACATGAGTTAATAAGACCTAATAGGACCACTTAAGACCAATTAAGATCTAACATGTGACTAATAAGACCTAATATGAAGTTTATAAGACATAGAATACCTGACTAATAAGACCTAAAGGGACTAATAATACCTAATAGGATCCAATAGGACCTAAAAATATTTAATTATTTTCACTAAGGATTGCACTTGTGGAGGCAAAGTATGAAACCTAGCAATCCTATGAAACATGGGACTACTTTAAGGTTTTGGGTGATCTTTGAGAAAGTAAACCTCCGGATTAGGGGTTGGCTTCCCCTTGAATCACCTTGAAAGTAAACTAAACTTAGGAGGAAAAGGGGAGAGAATGCATGAAATAAATAAATTAAAACTTAAACTGGGTCATTCATGAAATTGATAAAGATCAACAGATTGAAGAATTCTTAAAAGGAAAATAGAAAAATAAGTTTGTAACTCACAAATTGACCCTATTGTTTTGATATTCTAAAAAATAAAGAGGTACTTGGAATGAAAGTAGGGAAAGATCTTCCACATCAAACAATGTAGAATCAGATACATCAACATCAAGAGTTACAATGTATTCACTGTGCATAAAAAGCCACCATGGGTAGATAATGATGCATAAATGGCATCCAATGAAGTAGTGAAGTCAAGTGAACATTTTCATACCATAAATTACCCAAAGAAATGAATATGCAGAGGGTAGCAGATCAAATGAGTATGTAACATAAAATATAGTGCTCAACATCAACTGGAGCAGTGAAAATGTTTATCCATCCATCATAATGGGATAGAAACAAGTAAGTGTTCGATTCTTTAAAATATGTATACTTGCATATATCTTAAGTATATCATAAAAAGCAACATTAAATCAACTCAACAAGGAAAGATATGTTACTCTATCAAATGGAGCAATAACAATTCCATGGTGTCCATAAAGCTACAATAATATATATCTTTTCAAATGTAGATTCAATAGAGTAGATATGTATAGATTCAAATACTGAATATACAACATGGAATCAAAACAACATGGTGCCCTCAAATATCAATGAGAAATGATATCCTAGGCAGAAAAGAAAGGAACAACAACATATATATCTCAGAAAAGATTAAGAGCTGCATTCCATATGTAAAAATTCTAAGCACATGATGCACTTGCATGTGGAATAGAACAACTATATGATGATTAAAAAAAATAATTCAGTAGCAAATGTAGCCATGCCCCCATGTTGTAGAAAGTAAAAAACAACAAAATGAAGCCTCAAATCTGCAAAAGAATAAAGAGAACAACAAAAAATATTGTTACACCTCAAGCTATGGAGGAAAATACATCAACAAAGGTTTCCAAATCAATGCAAAGAGTTGAAAAAATTCAGCCCATAAGCCATGGCCCAAGGAGAAAACAACAAACTTCATGAAATGATGAAAAAATGAAGTTGAAATTCTTACCTCTTGCCATAAATTTGAAATTCCATCCAAAGAAAAGTTCAAAGTAATAGAAAGTTTCCCCAAGACCATGGAATACTTCCATTCAAAGTCTTCTATAAAGCTACGTCTTCTCCCATGCCAAAAATAACATAAAGCTAAAAAGGCCGATTTGGGAGATTTTTTCAAAACTTTTAGTAAAGTGGGAAATGTTTTAAGGATTATGATGTCATAAAAATATTTAAGAGGTGGGGTAGGATAAGTGCTAAATATTATTCTATAGCATATATGTTAAAGGTTTTTTTTTTTTTTTTTTTCAGATTTTGCCTAAATAAGGGATAAAGGTAAATAGACTTTTAAAAATGAAAACTATATTCAAGAAAGTCATTTTAACAAAGGAAAAATTAGAGATGTAAACATATGTCCCCTAGGTCCTAAGTGTTATGATTGATATTAGAAGATTTGTTTTAGGTGTCATTATCAATTTATTGTTGAGGGTCATAATTTATTAAAATAAGATGTAAAATCATGCATTTATTATTGTAAAATATTTAACAAATGATACTTTATAAATCATTTTGTCAAAATATTATTTGTCAATCATGATTTAGGGGAAGGGTGGATTTGATTTGATAGAGGATGGATTTTAATGCAAATGTTCTAAAATTGTCCTCTTCTCACCTACCCCTATAAATCCAGAGGTACCTGACATCCAGATATGAGCAACATATTTCATAGACCTAAAATGCAGATTCTTCAGAGATGTTCCTTCATTCCTAGATTTGGTGGAGTTGGGCATGTTAAATTTCCAAATTTCTTGGATATGCAGATTCTGACGGTTCATCTATTTATACCTCTCACTTTAGTGATTGAGGTAGTTCTCTTTCTATCTCACTCTGAGATTTGAATGTTTGTAGCTCTGAGAGATACAATTTGTACTTGGCTTCTTTTTCAGCGAATACAAAACAATGATCCTTCTTGTCCTTATCAATTTTCTAAGTTTTCTTAATGAATCGTATGCTAAGGTTATTGTGATTTCATTCTATCCTTAATTTGCATATTGGTTAAATTTGAAAAATTTAGGGAATTGTTTTGTCATTTGCAGCCCTAATCTGTGTACAATGGGATTTTTAGTTGTCAAAGTTCTTTCCCTCCTTTCATTCCAAGTACCTCTATATTTCTAAGGATATAAAAGTAATAAGTTCAAGTTGCGAGTTACAAACTTATTTTCAGTTGTCCTTGTAATATTTCTTCAATCTATAGATCTTTATCAAGTTTGTGAATCACCTAGTTTCCCTTTCAGTTATTTCAATTCATGCACTCTCTTCCCTTTTCCTCCAAAAGTTAGTTAACATTTTAAAGGTTATTCAAGGGGAAATCAAACCCTAATCCGAAGGTCTACTTTCTCATAGGTCACCCACAACTGGAAACTATTCCTATGTTTCACAGGATTGTTAGGTTTCACACTTAGCTCATTCAGGGGCAATCGTTAGTGACAACAATTTTTGGCATGCCCGGTGGGATAGTGGCATTTCCTATCATTCACTGAGATTTTGGTGTGATCCTCAGTGTAGTCATCCTTTAGAGGTGTTTTTTACAAACACCATGGTGACTTTGAGCAAAATCGACTAGTTTAGGCAGTCCAAGTGCTGGTAAGTTTCATTAAATATCCTTTTTACCAGCTCATTTGATGAATAAGCATGGTGTTTCCTAATACATATTTTCCCTATCACCCCCGATACCATGAGAAAGCTAACCATGTGCCTTCATTCAATCCATATCAGGATGGCTAAGTAGCAACATGTAGCCAAAATGGCCTACCAATATCAAATTATCAGCATGCATATGAACCACCATACCCTCCCACCCTGCATCAAGCATCTTGGTAGCAGTCCTATCAACCACCCTATGAGGGTCACCATTATAATCCTCAGAATCAGTCCGACACCATTTCAGATATGAAATCCAATGACAGGTTGACAAATTTTCAAGAGGAAATGAGGTCTTTTATGAAGCATTATGTGGACATGGTGGCCTAGAAAGAAGAGTTCTCAAGGCAGCTAGAGGAAAAGATAGCAACCCATGAGCAGATCCTTGAAGAAAAGGACTAGAAGATATTGACAAAAAGAAGGTCTATGAAGAGAAGATCAAGGAATATAAAGAATTATTAGTAGTCATCTATCTAACAACTACAAAAAATGAAGAGGACCTTTGAAAAGAATTAGCAAGAAATGATGAGTTTCATAAGAATGAGTTACAGCTCCTGGATGCTACTATTGACAAATACAAAGAGGCCAATAAGATGCTATAGAGGGAAGCTACTCCCGTGTGTCCAAAGTTCCAAGGGGATACAAGCCTGTAGGCACAATTCTCTACTGAAGAGAAAGGCCTAGAAGATTTGCAGACCAGATAAGAAAATCACAAGGCTCAAATTCCAAGTTTCTTGCTTGGTAAGTCCCCTAGCACTTCTATTGAAATTCCCAACTTTAGGATTTCTCCTCTAGTTCAAAAACCTAATCAATAGGGGCCTTACCTCCATGATTTTTTAAAGCCTCTTCATGATCCCATCCCAAATTTCTAGTCACCCCATTCTATTCCTATGGAGGAGACACCTAAAGGGTTTGCTTTCCCAAGTAACAATGAGCCCATCCCGCAGCTATGAGCCAATCCCTAAAGAGACCCTTCCACCTTATAATATTTAAGACAACCAGGAAGAAGATGAATTTTGTCTTTTAGGTGTACTTTTTCATAATGACGATGAGGAACAACTAGATTTTTACAACATGATGAATTAGATCACCAAGAAAATGATAAGAAAACAAGTGAAGAAGGTGAGGTCCTAACCGATCTATTTAAATAAATGCCTTCTTATATTGAGAAAGAAGAGGCAATACAAGTTTTACTAGTTAAGCTACTTGATTATGATAATAAAAATGATATGATTGTAGCTAGCCTAGAACAAGAATAATATTTTGAATCCATAATTGATTCCTTCTACTCAAATCTTGTTAATGTTCCTCACCCTCCTGAAATAGATAATAACATGCATTTTCTTAAAAAAGAGTTTGTATTTCAGGAGGTTAATGTTGTCCCAATTATAGAATCTATACCTACCTACAATAAACTAGTGGAAGACTTTTCACAACAAAATGAATCTCAAGGATTATGTTTCCTGGACCATGATGAAGAACAAGTGATTGTTAAAGGCCTATTGAAAGTTGATATCTTTGATGATCTATTGATTGTTCTAGAAAAAAGAGGAAGATGATCCTATGACCTCGAAAGAAGAATTAGTGTGGCAGGCCATCATGGAAGGGAAAACTTTTAATCAACATGTTGAGGTCATTCATAAGGAGCATATTGAGAAAGAAAGGACAATCAACATACAAAGGCTTGGATTCATACTCTCAAGGGGATGTCCTATTAGATACCTTGCTCAGATAGTCTCAAATGAAACATCCATGCTCAAATATTTAGTGGAGGATGATGTCAGAGGTCCATTTCTTGGTGATGAGGAGCTCATTCAATCTTATCAACCTCCCTAGGAAGAGAACACCTATGATCTAATTAAGGTTAGTACTTTGGATTACCAATTTCAAGGATGGATATGCCAAGAAAATTAGTTTGTTTTTGTGTTCCATATTCTCCTTGTTGGTATCCAATGTGCAAGGCATAACACTCCAAGGAGGATGAGAAGCTATTTCAATAGCCCAGTCAATGGATTTGTTTGACCAATTTTCTAATACTGGTTAGGATAGGGTAGGGTAGAATTTTTTAGTTTTCTGTATTCCCTATGTGCTCTAGCACAAGTGTGTTTTAGTTTCAATTGGGTTTCCTCCCCTTTTGTGGTTAGCAATAAGCCAGAGATGCATTGATGTTACTCTGCAAAGATCCATCAAGAAGACATTAATGGATGGTACTAGTAAGATGAGTGCCCACTGATACAAACCTCCAATACTCACATGATGAATCCCTTAGAGAAATACCACTTTGTCTCAGGAACATATTTTTTTTGTTGGAGAGAAGGAGGCTATTTTGTTTGGAGCTAGTTTTAGTTTTGAGACCTAGAAGACTCCATGTCGAATGGATAGTGGAAAGGCAACTACCCAAATGGTACTTAGTAGGCAAGCACTTAGTTGAGGTCAGAAGAAATGTTACCATATTTTCATGTTCATTCAATTGGTAACCTATTTACTAGATGAGTGACTAAAATACCCTAGTTTGTAGTATTAAGTGATCTTGTTTAAATTTGTGTTCATTTCATAAGATTAAGTACATGTAAAAGAAAAAAAATATGTACGTCTAAAAGATTACATGAAAATATTGTATGTAATGTACAAAGAAAGGAGTGAAAAATAAAACATCTGGGCTCACATGGGGCATTAGCATAGCTGACTCCTAGAAAGATATGGTTAAATATAGACATACATAAGTAAATGAGTATAAACAACAGGGTACCAGACATTGCCTAAAGAGATGATGGCCATGGTGTTAATCTAGTGTGCTCCTACTTGATCTAGACCCTGCAAGAAGGAAATAAATGGGGTTATATCCAAGGGATCTAAGCAATGCATGACATCCTATTACATATCCTCATTTACAGTTATGCATGTGCATAGTCAAGCCATACATCTCTAGAAGGGGACCATGCTCTAGACATGTACACACTTAGAAGGATGTTGCAATAGGAAGAAAAGTACCATGTTTTTACTAACTTGTTTGTGTCATGTGTAGGCAATGAGGTAAATTAGGCTATGAAAGGGACATATTTTCTTGGGTATGAAACCTTTAAATCTACTATAATAAATCTAAGAAATAAATAAATAACTGTAGAAGGGACATGACCTTGTGTCATGAAACCTTCTAGTGATTCAGATGCATGATATAATAGGGTAAATCATGGAGGTCTATGAAAAGAGAGGAGGCAAAAATGAGGGCATGAGAGAATCCACATCAAACAATGCATAATCAAATACATCAACATAAAGAGTTACAATGCATTCATTGTGGATAAAAAGTCACCATGGGTAGATAATGATGCATCAGTGGCATCTAATGAAGCAGTGAAGTCAACTGAACATGTTCATAACATAAATCACCCAAAGAAATGAATATGCAGAGGGAAGTAGATCAAATGATTATGTAACATATAATATAGTGCTCAACATCAAATGGAGCAGTCAAAATGTTTATCCATCCATCATAATGAGATAGAAATAAGTAAGTGTTTGATTCTTTAAAAGATGTATACTTTCATATATCTTAAGTATATCATAAAAGGGAACATTAAATAAACTCAACAAGGAAGGTTGTGTTACTGTATCAAATGGAGAAGAAAAAATTCCATGGTGTCCATAAAGCTACAATAGTATATAATTTTTCAAATGTGTAGATTCAACATAGTAGATATATACAGATTCAAATACAAAATATACAACATGGAATCAAAACAACATGGTGCCCTCAAATATCAATGAGCAATGATACCCTAAGTACAAAAGAAAGGAACAACACCATATAAATCTTAGAAAAGATTAAGATCTGTATTCCATATGTAAAAAATCCAATCATGTGATGTACTTTCATGTGGAAAAGAACAACTATATAATGATTTAAAAAAAATACATCAGCAAATGTAGCCATGCCCCCATGTTGTGGAAAGTAAAAAACAACAAAATGAATCCCCAAATCTGCAAAAGAATAAAGAAAAAAACAACAAATACTATTACACCTCAAGCTATGGAGGGAGATACATCAACAAAGACTTCCAAATCAATGCAAAGAGTGAAATAAATTAAGTCCATAAGCCATTGTCCAATGAGAAAACAACAAACTTCATGAAATGATGAGAAAATGAATTTGAAATTCTTACCTCTTGCCATAGATTTGAAATTCCATCCAAAGAAAATTTCAAAGGAATAGAAACTTTCCCCAAGACCATGGAATCCTTCCATTCAAAGTCTTCCATAAAGCTAAGTCTTCTCCCATGCAAAAGATAGCATAAAGATAAAAAGGCCGATTTGGGAGATTTTTTCAAAATTTTTAGTAAAGTGGGAAATGTTTTAAGGATTATGATGTCATAAAAATATTTAAGAGGTGGGGTAGGATAAGTGCTAAATATTATTTTATACAATATGTTAAAGGTTTTTTTTCTTCAGAATTTGCCTAAATAAGGGGATAAAGTGATGCAAAGGGGGATAGGGAGAGGGGCGAAAGGCACACCCCAACCAGTTCCACCTTGCAGAACAACACGTGGAAGAAACAAAACACAACAATGAGAGAGAGAATGCAGATACTTTTATATATTATATTCAATTGATTCATACATTTCGGGTTGTAAGGCCTTCCTGGTTTAGGCCAAATATTACAATCAAGTACATAAGTCCCAACATGCGAGGATCTGGCAACAATCTCTAATTTCCTATCTCCTATCTTCTATGAAAACTAACTCCCTAAACTCTAACTAAACAACTACACATTTATACAAGAGGCTATCGAATCAAGTGGGCCTTCAGATCCACCATCAATGGAAGAGATGACCAAATCTAGGTCCACACACTTCCCAATGATAGATACCAACATTAAATCTATGACCCAAATTAAATGGACAAGTCGGCCTCAAAAGAAATCCAAAACAAACAACTCAGTAAGCAAGGAAACCGAGCATTAGACAAGCATCACCAAGCATCAGGGAAATTCACTGAGTGCCAAAGAGATAATCGACCAACACTGATGAACAAAGGAAATTGAGCAACACCGAACCAACTCAGTTAAAGAAGGAACAAAGCAAAGTATAAACTACAAACATCTTTTTGGTGACACAGGATTGCCAAGGACCTGAGATGCTCCTGCATTAGACACTTGGGGTTATTTTAAATGATTCTCTGAATCATGAAATAGATACGATCCAAGCTACATCCAACTCAGATTGTGAAATCCATGAATTATATTTAATTAGTATATTCTTCCATTTTACCACATATTCCATATACTATTTTCCTCTTGTACTTCTTCCAATTCTTTGCTCCAAAATCTGCTCAACTTCTTCGGTCTCCTTCTTAGGATAATCCATCGGTACTATCATGTCTTCATGAGGTTCATGATAATCATACAAATCAGCAATGTTGAATATGGGTGATATATCCATGTTATTAGTTAACTCAATCTCATATGCATTTCCACTGTCAAATTTCCTCAAAATCTTACAAGGACCAAACTTCATTTTCAGCTTCCCATATGTTCCAATAGGAAATTGACCTTTCTTCAAATGAACCATTACCTCATCACTGACTGCAAAATTCTTATGTCTTCTTGATCTATTAGCTCTGTCTTTGTATTTCTGATTATTTTTCTCCAACTTAAATTTCACATCTTTATGCAATGTCTTCATGTACTCAACAAACTTTACTCCTTCGAAACTTCTCTTTATCTCATTAGCAATATCCCTCAAATTAGATATACCTCTCAGTTATATGCCATTTATAATCTCAAAGGGTGTTTTTCTAGTACTCCTATTCACTGAATTATTGTATGCAAACTCTGCTTGTGCCAACACAGAATCCTAATTACTTGGTGTGTCTCCAACTAAGCATCTCAAAAGATTTTCCAAACTTCTATTCACAACTTTTGTCTATCCATTGGTTTGTGGGTGAAATGTAGAACTATATTTCAACTCAGTGCCAAACTTTCTCCAAAGGGTCTTCTAAAAGTATCCAACAAATTTACTATCTTGGTCAGAGATAATATTCCTCAGTAATCCATGAAATCTGATAATTTCCTTAAAGAAAAGATTTTCTATGTGTACTGCATCTGATGTCTTTCTACAAGGTATAAAATGTACCATTTTAGAAAATCTATCCACAACAACAAATATAGAATCATTAGCTCTTACTATCTTCAGTAAGCCAAGAAAAAAATCCATATTGATGTCAGTCCAAGGTTTCCCAGGAACAAAAATTGGTGTATACAATCTAGTATTATGACTTACCCCTTTTGCAACTTGACAAATTCCACAACTTCTCACAAATTTTTGAACATCTTTATATAATTGTGGCCAAAAGTATTTCTCCTTAAGAAAATTCAATGTGTTATCAAAACCAAAATGTCCAACCAAACCACTACTATGTTTCTCCTTTATCAAATTAGTTCTCATTGCTCCTCTTAGCATACACAATTGAATACCTTCAAACAACATACCTTCTTGAATAGAATATTCTTCCCATTTGGTACTCAGTTGATCTTGAATAGGTGCTCTGCACTTTCTCCATGGCTCAGAAAAATCAAGATAAAATTCATAAGAATCTCTCATGTCATCATGAAAGCCAAGAACTTCAATTTTCATCTTGGCCATCGAAGATATTCTTTTAATCAATGCATCAGCAACTCGGTTAGTGACTCCACTCTTATGCTTTATCACAAATGTATAACTTTGCAAATACTCAACCCATTTCATATGTCTTTGATTCAACTTATTCTAACTACCCAAATACTATAAAGCCTTATGATCAGTATACAACACAAATTCACTCGATATCAAATAATGTGTCCATTTCTTCAGTGCTTGAACAATAGCATATAATTCTTGATCATACATATAATATTTCCTTTTTGCATCATTCAACTTTTCACTAAAGAAATAAACAAGTTTACCTTCTTGACTCAATACAACTCCAATTGCACTACCACTTGCATCACATTCCACTTGAAATACCTTATTTAAATCAGGCAATGCCAAAATAGGAAATTCAGCAACCTTCTACTTCAGAGTCTCAAAAATTTTATCAGCTCCATGTGTCCACTTGAATTCTCTTTTATCTCATCTCATAGTCTCAGTCATAGCATTACAAATTGAACTGAAATTCCTAATGAACTATTGGTAAAAACTTTCCAAACCATGAAATGATCTTACCTCACTAGCATTCTTAGGTGTAGGCCAATTCAAAATAGCTTTAACCTTTTCAGGATCCATTTTCAAACCATCACCTGAAATCACAAATCCCAAATACACAATCTCCCCATTCATGAATGAACACTTTTCCAGATTTATCAACAACCTTTCTTCTTTCAACCTCTGTAATACTTGTTTTACATGCAACAAATATTCTTCTGTGGTGTTACTGAATATCTGAATATCATCAAGATATGCAATCACAAACTTGCCCAAGAATTTATTCAAAACTTCATTCATCAATCTCATAAAAGTACTCGGTGCATTAGTTAAACCAAAAGGCATAACCAACCACTCATACAAACCTTCTTTTTTCTTGAAAGCAGTCTTCCACTCATCAACTTCTCTGATTTTGATCTGATGATACCCACTTTTCAAATCAATTTTGTCAAACTGTCCATTATGTTATCCATTCTTAGTATAAGAAACCTAAATTTCATGGTTATCTTATTGATTGCTTTGGAATTAGTACACATTCTCCATTCTCCATTCTTCTTAGGTGTCAATACAATACATACTACAAAATGACTCAAAATTTCTTTGATCAAACCTTTCTGCAATAATTCTTGAATATGTCGGTTCAATTCCTGATTCTTGGTAGGTGTTAACCAATGTGGTGCCTTATTCGGTAAACTAGCTCCAGTGATAATATCCATGTAATGATCAATGCTTCTCTTCAATGGAAAACCATCAGGTACATTATCAAAAATAATTTCACTATACTCGGTGAGTAACTTATCAATCTCCTCAGGGACACTATCCTTTGTTTTCTTACTCAGTTTGTTAGGAGTCACAACAAAACATACATCATTCTTCTTCAAATCCTTAACAAACTTTCTTCCTTCAATCAATCAAACTTTCACAAATGTGGAAACATTACTAATAGGTTATTCCATCAAAGGCAACAAGATCTATCTTCTCCCATCAGCCCAAATATTATATTTATGTAATCTTCCATCATGTATAGCATGTCTATCATATTGCCAAGGTCTACCCAAATAAATATGACAACAATCCATAGGCATGATATCACATAACACCTTATCATAGTACTTTCCAATTTTCAAATTCACATAACATTGTTCACTTACCAAGAGTCTATTCTTATCTTTGATCCATGAAATCTGATAGGGCTTCAGATATTTCAACCTTTTCAACTACAACTTTATGACCATTTCCTCGGATGCCAAATTCTTCGAGCTACCAATGTTAATGATTACCTTCCAAACTTTATTAGAAAATCTACATTTGGTCTTGAACAAAATTTTCCTTACCGGGTCTTCCTTATTTCTTTCACTCCAAAGTTCTCTCCTTACCATCAAGTTATTTTCCTTCTCAAGTTCATTCGGTGACTCTTCTTACACTAAAGCATTTATGTTGTTACTAACCTTCTTACTTACATGTGTACACTCAAATAATCTATGTCCTTCTTCTCCACAATTGTAACAAGTTCCTCAGAAACCACCTCCGTTATAACCACCTCGGTAGTTACTACCTCTACCTCTAGATGAACTCTCACCTTTCCACTCAGTCTTGCCTTTATCTAGATTTGTCTTTTTAGGTTCAGATCTACTATTTTCACCATAAGATCTATCTCTTCCTATAGGGAATCTACCACCTCTACCTCTTTGTCTTTTCTGATGTCTCTTGTCCAATTTCTCCTCAGCTTTCAATGAAAATTTATAAGCCTATTCAATGTTCTCCAATTTGACCAAATTGATTTCTTCTTGGATAGAAACTATCAAACCATTCAGGTATCTAGCAATTATTTCCACATCATCTTCATCATGTCTAGATCTGATATCTAGTCTATAGAATTCCTCAGTATATTCATTTAATTTATTGACCATTTTACTCCATACCTTGATTTTGTCTTTGCCTTTCCTCTTTCTATCCAACTATAGATGTTCCCACCACAAGGATGCATGAGTCTTCAACTTTGTGCTTGCAATTTTCACCTTCTTTTCCTCAGGTACATTTTCATATTCAAAATACTTTTCCATCTTAGTGATCCAATCCACCCATTCATCAGAATCCAATTTCCCACTATACTTAAGAGGATTAAAGTGTGGTGTAGACTTCAGACTTGTCAAAGCCTTCAAGAATATTTTCTCACCCTGATCCATCATAGGTGTAGGTTCTACATCACCTTGTTCTATCTCAATTTCATCATCACTTACATCTTCAAGATGTCTTCCTCTTCTTTGGGTTGTTTCACCAACTTCTAGTCTAGTAGCAAGTTGTCTCAACATGTCTACCAATCTTGGATCTGCATCTCGCCTCCCATGAACCATCTTGAAACCCTCTATAATTGCAAGTCAAAACACAATCTTCTACCCCACAACAATTCAACTACTATTTGAAAAGAAGGAACCATCAAACCTAGATTCAAAAATCAAGATCCAGATCTCACCTGACTCAGATACCACCTAAAGCAAAGGGGGATAGGGAGAGGGGAAAAAGGCATGCCCTAACCAGATCCACCTTGAAGAATAACATGCAGAAGTAATGACACACAATAGTGAGAGAAAGAGAATGCATATACTTTCATATATTATCTTCAATTGATTCATACATGCCAGGCTGTAAGGCCTTCCCGGTTTAGGCCATATATTACAATCAAGTACTCAAGTCCTCCAACATGTGAGGATTTTCCAATAATCTCTAATTTCCTATCTCCTATCTTCTATCAAAATTAACTCCCTAAACTCTAACCAAACAACTACATTTATACAAGAGGCTACCAAATCAAGTCAGCCTTCAGATCCAGCATCAATAGAAGGGAAGACCAGATCTAGGTCCACATGCTTCCCAATGATAGATACCGACATTAAATCCATGACCCAAATTAAATGCACAAGTCAGCCTCAAAAGAAATCCAAAACAAATGACTTGGTAAGCAAGGAAACTGAGTGTCAGACAAGCATCACTAAGCACCAGGGAAATTCACCAAGTGCCAAAGAGATAACTGATCAACACTAGCAAACAAAGGAAACTAAGCAACACTAAACCAACTCAGTCAAAGAAGGAACTGAGCAAAGTAGAAAATGGAAAACATCTTTTTGGTGATGCAGGATTGCCAAGGACCTAAGATGCTCGTGCATCATAAAGGTAAATAGACTTTTAAAAATTAAAATTATATTCAAGAAAGTTATTTTAACAAAGGAAAAATTAGAGATGTAAACATATGTCCCCTAGGTCCTAAGTGTTATGATTGATATTTTAAGATTTTTTTAGGTGTCATTATCAATTTATTGTTGAGGGGTCATAATTTATTAAAATGAGACGTTAAATCATGCATTTATTATTGTAAAATATTTGACAAATGATATTTTATAAATCATTTAGTCAAAATATTATTTTTCAAGCATGGTTTAGGGGAAGGGTGGATTTGATTTGATAGAGGATGTATTTTAATGCATATGTTCTAAAATTTTCCTCTTCTCACCTACCCCTATAAATCCAGAGGTACTAGACATCTAGATATGAGCAACATATTTCATAGACCCAAAATGCAAATTATTCAGAGATATTCCTTCATTCCCATATTTTGTGGAGTTAGGCATGGCAAATTAAAAAATTTCTTGGATATGCAGATTCTAAGGGTTCATCTCATTATACCACTCACTTTGGTGATTGAGTTTGTTCTTATTCTATCTCACTCTGAGATTTGAATGTTTGTAGTTCTGAGAGATATAGTTTGTACTCGGTTTCTTTTTTAGTGAATACAAAACAATGGTCCTTCTTTTCCTTATCAATTTTTAGAGTTTTCTTAATTAATTTAATACTAAGGTTATTGTGATTTCATTATGTCCTTAATCTTCATATTGGTTCAATTTGAAAAATTTAGGGAATTATTTTGTCATTTGTAGTCCTAATCTATGTACAATGGTATTTTAAGTTCTGGAAGTTCTTTCCCTCCTTTCATTCCAATTGCCTCTTTATTTTTGAGGATATCAAATCAATAGGGTCAAGTTGTGAGTTACAAACATGTTTTGAGTTGTCCTTGTAATATTTCTTCAATCTATGGATGTTTAACAAGTTTGTGAATCACCTAGTTTCCCTTTCAGTTATTTAAATTCATGCACTCTCTTCCCTTTTCCTCCAAAAGTTAGTTAAAAGATTAAAGATGATTCTAGGGGAAGATGAACCCTAATCCAGAGGTCTACTTTCTCATAGGTCACCCACAACCTAAAATTAGTCCCATGTTTCACAGGATTACTAGGTTTCACACTTGGCTCATTTGGGTGAAATCCTTAGTGACAATAGTATTAAGACATAACATGACTCTTAAGATGTAATAGGAACACTTAAGACTTAAGAAGACCGCTTAAGACCTAATGTGACTAATAGGATCTATTAAGACCAATTAATACCTAACATGGAGTTAACTAAGACATAATACAACTTATTAAGACCAACTAAGACATACTAAGACCCTTAAGACCAATTAAGACTTAACATTAAACTAATAAGACCCTTAAGACCCAATATGATACAATAAGACCCTTAAGACACAATAGGACCAAATTAAAACCTAACATGACATGTAATAGGACCTAATTAAGACCTAATAGGACCCAATAAGACCCTTAAGACCCAATAAGACCTAATAGGAGCTAACGGGACCTAATAATACCTAATAAGACATAATAGGACTCTTAAGACCTAATAGGACCACTTAAGACTTAATAGGACCACTTAAGACCTAATTTGACTAATAAGAACCTTAACACCCTTAAGACTAATTAGGACCAATTAAAACCCTTAAGACACAATAGGACCTAATAGGACCAATTAAGATCTAATAGGACCTATTATGATCTAATAGGACCTAATAGAACCTAATAGGACCATTAAGACCCAATAAGACCCAATAAGACCCAATAAGACCTAATAGGACCAATTAAGACCTAATAGGACCTAATAGGACCTCATAGGATGTAATATGACCTAATATGACCTAATAGGACCAATTAAGACCTAATAGGACCAATTAGGACCAATTAGACCAATTAAGATCTAAGAGGACCTAATAGGACCCTTAAGACCTAATAGGACCTAATATGAGCTAATAGGACCTAATAGAACCAAGTAAGACCTAATAGGACCAATTAATACCTAATAGGACCAATTAGGACAAATTAAGACCAATTAAGACCTAATAGGACCCTTAAGACCTAATACAACCTAATAGGACCTAATATGACCTAATAAGAACTAATAGGACCTAATTAAGACCTAATAGGACTAATTAAGACCTAATAGGACCAATTAGAACCAATTAGGACCAATTAGGACCAATTACGACCAATTAAGACCTAATAGGACCCAATAAGACATAATAAGACATAATAGGACCCTTAAGACCTAATATCCACTTAGGAGCAAGGTCACATAATTAAATGTATAATTGTATTTGTATAATTTTAGATTTTAATCTTATTTTACCTACACACATGTAATGTACTTAAATTTTAGTATTTAATAATATATGTTACCCTTAGATAGACACACATGATCATGCACAGGGTGACTCAACATAGGTTGCTACACCTAGGTAGGATGACCCGGCATAGGCTGCACCCCCACCATGATGCAGCATAGGGTGCCCCACACCAGGTGCCTGATATTCTTGATATGGGGGTGATATTTCACTTTGCTACCCAGTAGATGGGGAAACTAAAATATTATATAACTTCCTTTGAGGATAACATTTAGAGAGATATTTTCACCACCATTTTGCATAGTCTATAGGATCTGTCTATGGACATAAGGTGATAGACAACATATACTCCATAGATTATTGATTCTATTTTATGAGATTTGAGATTTGAGATCTCTGGCGATATATCCTTAGCTGAGGTCCAGTCAAGGGTCTCAAAGGATATTATCAAAGGAGAGGTTTTCCCTTTCTACCGAGAGACGAGCAAGGTTAGAGCATATCAGGTTACATGTTGTGTGGTACCAGAGATAACACACTTGATATACCTGTAGTTCCTTGTGGCACATGGTTGTTATCCCAGTAATGACTAGATTCTACTTTACTTTGCATAGTAGGTTTAGGTTGAGGTCCATTTGTGTCTCAACATGAAATACTTAGATCTTCCAAGGTACTTCAAATAGTGATGTGGTAGAGTTTCAGACTGCGATCAGTATCATAGGCCTGATCATGTTGTGCTAAGACATAGAAATTTGGTTGGACATAGGGTACCCACTATGGAATCATCTATGGCTGATACTATTGACAAAGTTGTCATTAGTTCCTAGAGGGAAGAAATCGATAGGATTGGACATATTATACTTGTATCCACTAGTATCTCTTCTGATATACTCACTAGATATATTATGACTAGACCGAGTCAAACCCAAACATCTTTAGAGACATCATATAGTAGTGCACCCCCTACTGATGAGGCATATAGAGATGCTAGTCTCCCTAGATGATACAAGGGCTTCCATTTTGGTTGATATTTTATGAGTAGATTCCTTAGGAGATGCCATTTGGATTATCGACAGAGCTCAACTCGGTAGGGATCTGTTTTGACACTTTTTCGGGAGCCAAAAAGTTCATCTAGGCCTCCAAAATTGGCTTTTAGTATTTTTTATGAGTTTTTAGAAAGTTGTTTTTTTTTAATAACTTTGAAATCTAGTTTGTAATCTTGAAGATTAGTTGGCAATTCTTCCTATCTTAGTTTAGGGCAGCTTTAGGGAAAAAATCAATTTTTTAGGAGTTATTTTCAAAATTACAAAAAATGGCAAAAAATGGATTTTGTGAAAATCTGCCAAAAATGGTAATTTTGAATTTGGTTAAACTAGTGTTTTTATATTATTGTAAGGAAGATAGGATAGTTGGAGGAATAATGAAGAATTATGGATTCTAAAATCATCTTTTATTTTCATGTATTTTCAATGATATTAGTTTCTGAATAAAATTGGGTTACATCATCTGGTATCAGAGTAGGAAGATGGCTGGGAGAGGTCAAGGAAGAGGTAACACAAAGATGCAAAGGGAAATGCAAATGCTCTAGAGACAAGTTGCAGAACTTACAAAAAGAATTTCCAATCAAGAGCTAAAATGACGAGAAGATGATTCAGATGATGAAGAAAACAATGGAAGAAGAGCTAAACAACATGTAGAAGATGAAGAAGAGGGAGAGGAAGAAAATGAACTATCTTTGGAAGAAAGGATGCTCATGGAACTAGAGGGAAGAAATGATGGCATCAAAGTGGAAGTATGTGACTATGCAGGTAGTCTTAAACCAGAGGAGTTGATAGATTGGCTAAACAACATGGGGAAGTTCTTTGAATGGAAATATATGATAGAAGAAAAAAAGATAAAATTCTCCTCCACAAAGCCAAAAGGGCATGCAATGATTTGGTGGGACCACTTGCAGAAGAAAGAACCCGAAGGGGAAAGGATAAAATAAGGACATGGGAGAAAATGGAGAAGAAATTGAAAGAGGAATTTCTACTTGTAGATTATACACAAATCCTCTTTCAAAATTTCCAAAATTTGAAGCAAAATCTATCTACTGTGGAAGACTATACAAATGAGTTCTACAAACTATCCATTGGAATGGATCTCCATGAAAATGATGAGTAGATGGCTGTGAGGTATGTTAATGGGTTGAAATTCTCTATTCAAGATGAGTTAAGAATGCATCGAATCACTAGCATGAAAGAGGCATACCAACTTGCTTTGAAAGTAGAACAAAAGAATAGCTGACAATATTTCCAGAGGAATAGAGGAGAAAGGAGGGGCACATCATCTCCATCACATGGAGGTTCAAGATATTGTAGTGGAGAATCATCCCATTGATAAGACAAATAAGAAGAAACCCACCAGGCTCCATCAAATCAACAAAGAGGAAGGGGGTTCCAATGAGGTAGAGGTTATGGTAGTGGTAGAGGATTGGAAGGTCAAAGAAGACCATTTATTTTTTTCAGATGTGGAGAAGAAGGCCAGCGAGCCTTTGAGTTTTATAATCATAACATGCAATATGGGAATCAAGGGGGACCACCTAGGTTGAACCTAGTTCAAGTTGAGGTTGAATGAGAGGAGCAAGAGGTAACTCTAGATGTAGGGGAAAGTCTCATGATAAGAAGGACAATGGTAATTCAAACAATAAAAAAGGTGAAGGAAAAGGCCCCTGATGACTCATGGCTCAGGAATAACATATTCCATACAAGGTCTACTTTAGGGGGAAATGTATGCCAAGTAATTGTTGATGGAGGTAGCTTTGAGAATATGGTTTCCAAAGAAATGGTAGAAAAATTAAATTTGCAGTGTGAAAGGCATCCTCATCCCTATTATATTATATGGTTTAAGAATGGAAATGATGTTATAGTAGATAAGAGGTGTCTTGTTACATTTTCCATAGGAAAGATCTACAAAGATGAGGTATGGTGTGATGTCATTCTGATGGATGCATGTCATATCTTGTTAGGAAGGCCCTGGTAGTTTGATAGAAAAGTCATTCATGATGGTGCAAAGAATACATATATATTTTGGAAGGATAAATCTAAAGTCATCTTGTTTCCTCTCAAGGATGATGGGAAGGGTGAGAATTTGTTGTCTAAAAAAGAACTTGTCAAAGAACTAAAAGTGTCAGGGTGTTGTTATGCATTGGTAGTGAGGAAAGGAGAAGAGGAAGACTTACCAATACCATAGGAAGAAGCTACAATATTGGAAGAATTCTCTGATGTTATTCCATAGGAATTACCTGATGGTCTTCCATAAAAGAGAGATATCCAACATCATATTGATCTTATCCTAGGAGAAAGTCTTCCCAATCAAGTAGCTTATAGGATGAGCTCGACACAATATGTTGAACTGAATAAACAAGTGACAAAATTTGTAAGGAAAGGTCTAGTGAAAGAAAGTATGAGCCCATGTGCAGTACCAACATTACCAACCTCAAAGAAGGATGGCACATGGAGGATGTATACAGATAGTCAAGAAATCAATAGGATAACCATCATGTATCACTTTCATATACTTCATCTTAATGACATGATGGATGTGCTTGTAGGAGCAACATGTTTTACCAAGATTGATCTACAAAGTGGATATTGTAATATCCATATTTGAGAAGGAGATGAATGGATGATAGATTTCAAAACCAGAGATGGCTTGTATGAATGGATGGTCATGCCATTTGGCTTATCAAATGCACCTAGCACTTTTATGAGGCTGATGAATATTGTTTTACAACCCTACATTGGTAAATTTGTTGTAGTATATTGTGATGATAGTTTAATATTTATCCAAAGAAAGGAAGAACATATAAAGCAACTAAGGATCATACTGGGGGTGTTGAGGGTAGACAAACTCTATGCCAATTTGAAGAAGTGCAGGTTCATGCAAAAGAGTTTGTTTTTTCTAGGATTCATCATTTCTGCAGGTGTAGTCACAATGGATACAAAGAAAGTTAGAGCCATTATTGAATGGCCTACTCCATGTAGCATAAAAGAGGTGAGGATCTTCCATGGGTTAGCTACCTTCTGTAGAAAGTATATTTGTAGTTTTAGTAGCATTGTATCCCCCATAACCAATTGCACCAAGGGTAAGGAATCTTTGTGGACTAAAGAAGTTGAGGAAAGTTTCTAGAATATGAAGAAGGTCACTCAAGCCCCTATATTGGCCTTACCAAATTTTGATAAAGTGTTTGAGGTGGACTATGATGCCTCACATGTGGGATTTGGAGTTTTTCTTATCCAAACAAGTAAACCCATTTATTTTTTTAGTGAAAAGTTAAACAATGCAAGGAAGAATTATTCAACTTATGATATTGAGTTCTATGAAATTGTAAAAGCTTTGAAAAATTGGAAACATTGCCTAGTACCCAAGGAGTTTGTGTTGTTTACAGACCATATTGTCATAAAATATTTGAACACCCAAAATAAATGGAATAGTAGACATGCAAAGTGGCTCTCTTTTCTGCAAGGTTTCACTTTTGTTTTGAAGCATAAATCATGTAAGCAAAACCAAGTCACAGATGCCTTGAGTAGGCGTGTAGTATTTTTTACCACCATTGAGATTGAGGTAATTCATTTTGAAGCAATAAAATAGTTGTATGAGTTTGACATTGATTTTTGGGAAGGTGTGGACCAGTTGAAAAATCATACACCTAGACAAATGTAGAATATTCAAGATGAATATATTTTGCAGGATGGCTACTTATTCAAGGGAAAATAGTTAAATGCATTCCTATTGCTTCAATGAGGGAAAATATCATTAGAGAGTTTCATAGCAGTGGTATGGCTGGACACTTTGGGAAAGATAAAACAATAGCCTTGGTAACTAAAAAGTACTATTGGCCAAAGATGGAGTGATACATAACCATATTTGTGGAGATGTAAAATTTCTCAAGTGGCAAAAGGGCACTCACAAAATAAAGGATTGTATATGCCATTGCCTATACCAGTAGAACCATGGACTGATTTGAGCATGGACTTTGTATTGGGGCTACCAAACATAATGAGGTAAAGATTCATTTTGTGTTGTTGTTGATAGATTCTAAAAAATGGCTCATTTCATTGCTTGCAAGAAGACTAGTGATGCTACTAGGGTGGCATCCTTATTCTTTTTAGAGATTTTTAGTGTGATCAAAGGAAGCCTAATCTATTTTGAAAGGCTCAAATCAGTTAAACATTAGTTTATGAGCATATATCTAACTTATATAGAAAACTATTTACAAAGACACTCGGATAGAGCTTAAACATGAGCACCCTACGACCGTTTGATTTTCTCTCACTTTAGGGATGTGGGTGTGCTCTCAAATCACTTGGAGAATATCCCTAATGATGATTAGGGGATATTAGGATTGCTTAGGGACCATAAGAACCCTATAATGGCACAAAACTAGGTATAGGACACCTGTTTTTCCCCTAAGGCCTTAAGGATCCTACAAGATGAATAATGTAAACCAAGCTATGAATGATTATTCTAAGTTGATTTTAATCCAAAATGAATGTGATATGATGAAAGAAAGCTTGATAAACACTAAGTGAAACTAAGATTTATCCATTAGTTCTATGCTGAGATGAGCTATGAAAGCATGAAGAATAAAGAAAAACTAACAATTATTGAAAAGCTTTAAAGATCTAGAATTATCCTAGCATTATAACATTACTATGAAAATGAAATGAAATTGGATGATTGATCTTAGTAAATGAGGGTATTTATAGGATTTGGGAAGAGCTTTGGTTAGGAGGTTGAGTCAGGGTTTGGGGTAAGGTTAGGGTTGAGTCAAGGATAAGGATTGACTTTTGGTTGGACCAAGGCTTTGGATGAGGATGAAGACCTTCTAGAGAAGTCTAGGACTTTCTAGGATAATCATGGATTTAAGAAACATATACCTATTCATCTCAAAGGCTTAAATGGATTTGAGGCTCATTAGGGGAAGGGTTTGACTAAAAAGTCAAAGGAGACTTGGATTAGCTTAGGGAAAGTAGGTAATCTCCCCTAAATGGGTTTAGGGAAGGATTAGGAAAGTTTAGGAAAGATTGAAAGGGATTAGGAAAGGTTAGGAGATTCTAGGGTTTTAGGGTTTTAAATAAATATGAAATTTATTTAAGGATTATGACATCATTTATTGAATATTGATTCAATAAAGAGAGGAAAAATACTTAAAATTGATTTAAGTGGTTTAGGGAAAGATTATTTAATTAAATATGCTTAATTAAAATAAAGGAATTTAATGGCATAAAAATATATTAATTAATTAAATAAATAATTAATTAACAAATGATGATGTCATTAGTGGTTTTTAAGAAAATAAAAATACTTCATTTTCTAAAGGATTTTTAGGTGTCTACATTTTTCCCCTCTTTGATGCGATGCTACAAGTGGCGTGGCGTCAAAGAAAAGAAAATAAGATGCCCAGGCTAAAATTTAGAGGATAAGGGGTTGTGCCCCCTCGAGAAAATAACACAAAGAATAAACTTTGGGGAATTTTCTCGAAAGGTTACAAGGAAGAAAATAAGGAAGAAGAGGAGAGAAATAACTAGACTTCCAAGAGCAAAGATGCATGAGTGCAAGATGGGATGGAATGCAAAATGAAAGATGCAGCTATATGAAGATGCAAGATGCATGATTAATCTAGATGATGTAGGATGCAGGGGATTTGGGGAGCTCCAAGTGAATATGTGGAGAACACAACCTAGTTTATATAGCAATGCTAGAGACCTACCAAGGTTACAAAAGAACATAAGGCTTTGTCACCAGTGTTTCATAGGATTGATGCTAAAAAGACGCAGGGTTTCCCCAGCATCACACATGATTCCTAAAAGGAGGCATGGTAGAAATGATGCTGGAGAAACCACAAGCAAATGATATTTCCCAAGTGCACCATGTAACCCAAAAGATCACATGTGAAACATGCAAGGGTCACATCCAAATTACTCACAGGTAGAAGCAAAAGATTAGAAGACCTTGCCCCAAATTGTCCTCATTCACAGCGCACCATGATATAAAGGATCATGGAAACTTTGAGTAGAGAACAATGATAAGTCATAAAAGATTAACAAGATCCAAAGGGAAAAATCCAAGACCAAAATGATAACTCCAAAAAGACATTCTTTGCCAAGGAGAGAGAGATTTGATTTGACTAATTGATTGATGGTTGGAAGATTGGTCTGAACATGAGGAAGGATACATCAACATAGACTAGGTGTGATTGGTGGAAGATTAGGTATGATAGGAGGAAGGATACATCCTCAAGGACCCACTGATTGATGAGATAATGAGTGTTGTTCGCTGGCAAATGATGAGGTTCAAGAAGAATTGCTGTGAGCAAGAATAATCGACAATTGATGTTGCTGAAGTACAAGGCTGGATGGGACAAGATTTTTGATCAAATGCTACTGCAGGACTAACAAGGATATGTACAACAAGATGCAATGATATGTGCAACAAAGGGGGAGATATCTATAATGGCTATGTACAAAGGCTCAGGATTGGGGATAGGAAGATCACACTATACAAAATATATATAGGAAGGATTACGCTATAGAAGAAATAGGACAAGATATGATACAAGATATGTGAAAGATATGGATGGGCGGGATTGCAGATTTTTTTGAGTACAAAAAGATAAATGCTGGGGGATGGTGGATGGGGATGTGGATGGTAGAAAAAGGACTGGGATGTTGGGATGATGAGATGGGAGTTTGATAGATAATAACTTGGTCCATTATGTATGGCACCTTTTTGCCAGGTTTTCACCAACATACTTGTCAAGGGCACTTGAATTGCCAAGTTTTCACCATTGGATGATTATTTTTCTTTTCTTTTTTTTTCTTTTTTGAATTTTTCTTCTTTTTCCAATTTTTATGGATTTTCTGAATATGTAGGATTTGGTTCAGGTATAGAACCTCTTCAGATGTATGATGTTGATTGGATCATTTAAAGGGTCACCTTTTGGTGTAGATAGCTGATAGGCTCCAGAGTTGAAGCATGCTGTGACAACATAGGGGCCTAGCCAAGTAGGCTCAAACTTGCCTTTCTTTTCTCTATGTGCTTGGACCTTTTGATTTTCCTTTAGGACCATGTCACTGACCTAGAACTATCTAGGATGGACCTTTTTGTTATAACTCCTTTTGAGTCAATTTTGGTATGCAACTAGGTGATCATATGCTTGCTGTCACTTTTCATCTAACAGGTCTAGTTGTGTGAGATGTGCCACGTGATAGTCTTCATCAGTGGTATAGTTCTTCATGGAGACACGCAATAATGGGAGCTCGACCTCGACTGGTAGAATGAATTTGGAACCATATACAAGGGAATATGGGGTGGTGCCTGTGGGGGTGTGGAAGGAAGTACAATAGGCCTAGAGGGAGGGATTTATCTAAAGGTGCTAGTCATGACCAGAATCATTAACAACCTTCTTGAGAATTTTCAGGATTATTTTTTTGGTTTCCTCAGCTTGACCATTTCCTTGAGGGAAATATGGACTGGAAAAATGGTGATGGATGTGGAGTCTAGCATACAAATCATCTAGATGCTAGTTTTCAAAAGGTGTGCCACAGTCTATGAAGATGGTAGATGGTATGCCAAAGCGGAAAATGATATGGTATAAGATGAACTTTGATATTTGGATGTGAGTAGTTAGGGTGAGTAGAATTGCTTCAACCCATTTGGTAAAGTACTATGTGGCTGTTATTATGTACTTATGTCCATCTGAGGAAAGGGGGGTGATTAAGCCAACAAGGTCAAAGTCCCAACATGAAAATGGCCAAGGTGGCGCAATGGGCTACAAGTCTTGTGCTGGTGCATTAAGTAGATTTGCATGCTGTTGACATGGTAGACATTTCTTGACAAATTCACAAGCATCATGTTCCATGGTTGGCCAATAATACCCAACTCGAAGCAACTACTTTGCTAGAACCATGCCACTTGTGTGGGCACTGAAAATTCCAGCATGGACCTCTTGTAAAGCTAGGATGGCCTCATTTAAATCTAAACACCTAGAAATGATATTATGATATCCTTGACAATAAAAGGTGTTGGCTACAAGAGTGTAGCGGGAAGCTTTGTGAATTAAGTTTTGGCATTGGTTATTGGTGAGATGGGGAGACATGATACCATTATTTAGATATGCATGGATGTCATGGTGCCATGGGGACTGAGGACCAACCAAGACACACACCATTTTTGCATCGACATTCTCATAAGTAGGCATGTGTAGCTGCTCGACTAAGAATTCATACTGAGTTGAATCATGAGGAATATCCAATAAGGATTTGATTATTTCCATTGCATCGGCCACTTTGTTCTGAAGTCTTGGTATCTGAGTGAATTGTAGATTTAGGAAATGCTCTTTTAGTTTGTTTACCAGTTCTTTGTCAGGTAGCAACTTGTCATCCTTTGTCTAATATTTATCTAGGACTTGCTTGATAATCAGCTGTGAATCTCTAAACACTTGTAGTTCTGTGATATTCTATTGAACCCCTGATCCATGCAATGTATAGGAGCCATCAAAGTATAGCTTCCATATGGGCTATTCTTCAATCATACATAAATGCTCATTAAGGAATTCTATGATTAGTGGATAGGCATCCACTAGTGGTGCCTCTGCTAGCTAATCGACGATTACTTGCCCTTTGATTGCTTTTTGATCTATGTACTAGATGTCAAACTCACTGAGTAGCATGACCCATTTTTCCATATGACCTATGAGAGTTGTCCTTGAAAATAGATACTTGAGTGGGTCTACCTTTGAAATGAGCCTGATTGTGTGGATAAGCATATAGTGTCTAAGCTTTTGAGTGGCAAAGACCATCGCAAGGCATGCTTTTTCCATGGGGAATAGTTAAGCTCATAGCCAACAAGAGTTTGACTGATGTAGTAGATGGATCTCTCTTTGTTTTCAACATCATGTTGAGCTAAGAGTGCCCCCAGTGCTATAGTGGTTGCCAAAATGTAGGGTATGAGAGGGCATCCTAGAACCATTGGTACTAAGATTGGAGAGTTGGCTAGACATTCCTTGAGCTTGTCAAAGATTTTTTGACAGATGGGGTCCCATTTGAAGCTTGTATCTTTGCACAAGAGATGCATAAAAGGTTGGCACTTTTCTACTAGCTGGGAAATGAAATGACACATTGATTGAAGCTTTCCTTATAGACTTATGAGCTATTTGAGTGTTCTTGGTGGAGGCATTTTTGTTATTTCTTTGACCTTCTTGGGGTCGATCTCTATGCCTCATCATGATACTATGAAACCTAGGAGCTTTCCTGATGTTACACCAAAGACACATTTCTTTTTATTGAGCTTCAAGCGATAATGATGTAGGTGATTAAACACACTCTCAAGGATGCCAAGGTGTTTGTAGTGTGTTTTTGATTTTTCAAGAATATCATCCACAGTCTTCCAGGATTTTGTGGATCATGTCATGGAATATTGATGTCATCACTCTTTGATATGTGGCTTCGACATTCTTTAGCCCAAATGGCATCATGTTATAGTAGAACGTGCCCCATGGAGTGGTGAATGCTATTTTATGTTGATCTACTTCTGCTATATGAATCTAATTGTATCCTGAGAAGCCATCCATAAGTGATAGAATTTCATGGCCGACTGTAAGATTTACAATCATGTCTATGTTAAGAAGTGGGAAATCATTCTTAAGACATGCCTTGTTCAGGTCCCTAAAGTCTATGTAAATTCTGATGTCACCTAAAGGCTTCATGACTGGTACCATGTTGGAGATCCAATCTAAGTAATCAATGACCCTTATGATTTTTTCTTGGAGGAGCTTTTCAAGCTCTACTTTGACTAATAAGGCCACCTTTGGATGCATCTTTCTTAGCTTCTACTTGACTAGTTTGACATTGGGATCTACTACAAGATTGTGTACAACAAGACTTGGCTCAAGCCCTAGCATGTCTGTATATGACCATGCAAAGTTCCCAGTAGTGTTATAGAGAAGTCCAGTGAAAGCTAGTTCTTCACCCTCTGTTAAAGATGCTACAATGTAGGTGATTCTTGGACACTCTTCTGTACCTAAGTTGATTATCTTGGTTTCTTCTATGATGATTGGTGACTGCTCAAGTTTGTAATCCTGTATAGGAGGAAGAGGCAAGTATTCATATGCCCTTTATTTTTACTATTTTGGAATCAAAATGTGCCCTAGAAGGGTTTTCACATAAGGACTCATGTTTTTCTCTTTCTATTTCATTTTTGTAGCTAAAGCTTGCCTCCTCCCCCAAAATATCCTTCTCAGTCAAGCTTATAGATGTGAGTTGTCTCTGAATCTTGAATTGATTGTGTGCCTAATGCCCCCATGAATTCTAGGAGTGATTCCCTACTTCGGAACTCATCGATATGTGTGACACTTGGTTGGTCCCAGTCTACGAGTTCAAGGTGGATGAGGGTAGGATCTATGAGGTTAATGGTGAGTTGTTGGAGGATAGAAGTGCCTAGGAGGGTATCATTATTGAAGATGTCATCATATGACTTCTTTTCTTCCTCTTCAAGGATGTCTTCGATCTCTACAAGGTCATCCTGGCTATTCAAGAAGGGAACGCTAGTCATGTTGGTGCCCCCAATTGCAGTATTGGGCTCTTGTATATGTAGGTGAGGTGTATTAAAGCCAAGACCCTAATGTTGTGGGTTCTTTGATGCTGTGATTGGGTCTTTTCTTCCTCCTTCTTGTGGTCCTAGACCACCGCCTTGATATTTCCATTGTTCAGTGGCATATGTGTGGTTGTACATACTTGTCTTTGAAATAGCCAAGAAGTTGAGTGTGGGGTGGTGGGGGATCTCTGTACAACCACCTATTGATGTTAGGATCCATCTCTTGATTGTTTATATTGCCATGGGATTCAAAAGTCATAGGTCCCATTCACTTGATTTCATGCTTGGTTTCAATAGGCTTTCTTTGGTGGCTCGAGTGCCCTTGTGTATGTGGATCAAGTGGGAGGGCCCCTACTACAAATGCATCATTTAGATTGTATTCACCATAGCCCTAGTTGTTAATCTTAATAGAAGAGAATGTGGAGGTGAGGATAGTCTCTGGATCACAATGGGATTGGGATGAGTTGGCAATAGAAGTACCAATGTTAGTTTCAGGACAATGGGTGGAATGAGGGAATGATGCTTCCATCACATGATAGTATGTGAAGGGTTGGGGATCATCATGGATGGTAACCTTAGTGCCTTGATGTAGAAATTTGATGCACTAATGGTAAGTAGATGGTATAGCCTTGATGGAATGAATCCATGGTCAGCCAAGGAGGATGTTAAATGGTAGGTCAAGATCAACAATGTAGCAAATGGTGTCTTGTGTTGCTGGGCCTAGCTAGATAGGAAACATAATGGTACTTTCAAAGGTACATTCCAAGTTGTCATATGCCTTGATTGTGATTAGTTCATGTGATATGTCAGCTTCTGTGAAGCTGATTTTCTGAATGAATTTTAGAGTACACAAGTTCAGGACTGAGCCATTATCTATCATGACCCATTTGATGGAAAAATATCTAACCATAATGGCAATGCAGAGAGGGAGAGTGTGGTCAGGTGCAATGGCTAGTATGTCAGATGGTTTGAAGGAAAGAGCACATGGTGCAGATAGATGTCCCACAAGGTTTTCAAATTGGATGGTATTTATATCTATGGGGACTTGTGTTTCATGAAGGGCTTGGTCAAGGATTTCTTGATGGAGAGGTGAAGTGTAGAGAAGGTCAAGGATGGAGATTTGGGCTAGCATGTTCCCAAGATTTTCTATGAGGTTATATTGTGCATTGTGTGCTGGTCTTGGATGGGCACCATCAACAGTTATCCGGCCTCTATAGGTAGTAACAACATATTGACTATCTACTCCTTTGACATGGATGACATTGAAGGTGGGCTTGAATTGGGTTATACATCCAAAAAACTTGTCATAATTGGTATAGGTAGTGGTGTAGTCTTTGCAAACATTGTGATCTCCTTGCTTTCCTTTTCTTGGGTTTTGGGGAGGATTGGTATTAGCTTGGTTCTTCCTAGCATTGTGTTGTGGGAACACAGTCTAATAGATTTGCAAATTGGCATTAGGTGAGGCTTGAGCAGGTGTATCTACTTGGATCTCCTTTTGGTCAATGAGATCTTGGATGTAATTCTTGAGCTTCATGCACCTTAAGGTAGTGTGTCCTTTGAAACAATGATAATCAAAGTATTCATGTTCATTATACCATTTGGGTGTAGGTGTGGTATCATGAAATTGCTGGATTGGTGGGTATGTAATAAAGTTGGTCTTGGCCATTCAATGAAAGATAACATCCAAAGGTTCACCAAGTGGTGTGAAGATCTTCTTTGGATAATTTTGAGCTCTAGGTTTGTTCTGATTGGGAGTAGTATTGATGGTATTAACCTGATTATTTGGATTGCCTTAATGGGCTTGATGTGCTTGCTACTGATAGTTTTGCTGATTATTTTGAGGCTGATATTGTTGCATGGGTTGGTGATGGACCTAAGGAGATTGTTATCAATAGATGGGTGCTTGTTATTTTTGGTACGCAGGAGTAGGTGCAGGACCATCCACAATGATTTGGACATGGTTGGTGTTAGTGGCTCCATTAGCAACAATATTTTTGTTATGATTCTAGTAACGAGGTTTATCATTGTTGGTTTTACTTTGGGAATCATTTTTGTAGTGTCGGATTGTGCCTTCGTCTAGGAGAGCTTTTTCAATACATATCCCTTTGCTCTTGATATCCTGATATGTTTGGACACAGTTCATTCTCATGCAATGGGATAGTTTGGGATGTAGGTTATTAATGAAGATTTTAGTCAGATGCATCTTAGGTGGTTGGTATGATAACTTGGTACTAAAATTCTACCATCATTTTAGGTATTCTGCTAGGATTTCCCCTTCTTTCTATTTGGAATTGCAGAGATCTAGCAAGGTCAACTCATTTTCGACATTGTGGGCATACTGGTCAACAAAAATCTCACAGAGCTTGAAAAATGTTGTGATGCTCCCACATGGTATTTTTTAAAACCACTCAAAAGCAGTTCCTCCCAAACTTTTGGGGAATAGGCACAAAAGATACTTGTCACTATAAGCCACTTCTTGGTACGCCATATAGAACTCTTTGATATGATTCACTGGGTCTCCTTTTCCTTGATATTTTTCAAACTTAGGTGTCTTGAAGTTCTTAGGAAACATAATAGTTTCTATTGATTAGTCAAATAGGTAAGGACACACCTCTTCAAACTTGAAGGTCTTACTCTCTGTACCAATTTGGAGTTCTTTAAGAGCAACCTTCATTGCTTCCCACTCTATGTTGATCGGTGTTGGAGTGGGTACTCCCATTTGGAATGGATCTAGTGGTATTGGTGAATAAGGATGATTTTGGGGTGGATACTATGGAGTGGGATGGGGAGAATGCCCAACAAGATAGGTAGGTTGAAATGGATTTTGAGAGGATGATTGCTGCGGAGGATATTATTGCTAAGGTGTGGGGGCATATTGTGGTGGAGGATATGAAACTGCTTGTTGGTGGTGGGTAATGACAGGATGTTGCTATTGTACTGGATAGGATGAAGTTTGTTGCTGCTAGGGAATGACGGGGATTTTCTGTGATTGGAAAGAGGAAGTTGGTTGTTGCTAGGGAATGATGGGGATTCACTACTATTACTAGAAGTATTATTGTTGTGGAGGAGGCTGGTGGAATAGTGTAGCTTGCTAGTAAGATGGTCCTTGCTAAACTTGGTTTTGCGCTTGGCTGATATAAGTTAGGTGCATTCCTGCACTGTTTAAAGGTGGAATTGATGTAGGGAAGCTAGAAGTAAAGGGTGATTGGACAAGATAACTTGAAAAATGAGATGAACCCTATAGCTAGGATGGAGGAACTTGCTGAAAAGTACTAGGTGTTGTGAATGTATAGCTTGTGAAGGATGAAGATGGAAGAGGTTTGGATTGTTGTTGCTATGCGGCTTGTGAGAAGACAAATTGTTGGTTTGTAGGTATGGATGCAAGAGAGTGAGTTGGTATGCCTAAGGATTGAATTTCTTCTTGAGTGAGGCCCCAATGAGAACTAGTGCATGGTGAGAATTGTGATGTAGAGGATGCTGGAAAGGTAGATGTGATGGGAGTTTGGGACATGAATGGTGTATTTGAAAAACCCATGGAAGGCATACCTATGGTGAAGGCATTTTTTTGGGCTTGTGCCTGGGTAGATGTCTACTGGGGGTTGAATGAAGATGTTTGTGTTCCCCATGAAAAGGTAGGTGCTGATGTGGAAGCTTGCTGAGTATGAAAGGGAAAAAATTGTGCTACCCCTGAAATAGATGATGTTGATGTACAGGCTTGTTGGGAAAAAGAGGGAAATAATTATGTTGACCCTAAAAATGATGACATGGAGGTAGAAGCTTGTGGAGTGGAAGGAAAGGATGATTGCGTCCCTCATGGAATAAAAGGTGTAGATGCAGAGGCTTGTGAAGTGAAGGGGAAGGATGATTGTGTCCCTCCTAGAATGAATGGTGTTTCTTGGCCCATGGAAGGTAGCTAAACTATTTGTGTAAAGGTTTGTGTGGGAGGTGGTGCTTGGTTATGCAAAAAACCTTGGGTAGGGATGATGGATTGAGCTGCTATAGAAGACGATGGTGTGCCTATGAGAGGAAATGAAGTGGATTGGGTTGCTTGTGTTGTAGGTCTTGTGAAACTACCTTGTAAAAGAGGGGAGATGGGTGAAGCTAATTGTGAGATGTGGAGAAGTGGATCAGGGAGCTATTGGATTATGGGGGTGTATACTTCTACTTGGATATGGATGTTGTGGATGGGGATGTGAGGTTGGAGATATGGTGGAATGGGAGTACCCTCTTGTATGAAGTTAGCCCATAGGTTTCTTTGATTCTGAGTAGTGAGTGCGCTAACCATTTGTGCATTTCTTGGATGATTCATAAATGTTTGTATTGCAAGAGGAGCTAAGGGGATATTGGGATCATCCTATGCATTACCAGTTTGTTGTATATGGGGATCATAAGATACCATCACACTGGTAGAATTACTAAGATTAGAAGAGTTGGGGACTTGATAAGGATCCATGTTCCTCCATTTCCTAGATCCAGATCTTGTTTCGATAAGCATGGAGTGGAAATGCAAATACTAGATGGATGCAAGATGTTCCTAAAAGACTCTAAGGAATGATGGATGCAAACCTAGGGATCTTCTAAGGATGGTGGTATCTAGAATGCAATGCAAGGATTGGTAAGGTGCTCAAATTGGGTCAAGGATGGTGGAAGATGGTGAGAGATTGGTGATATGTGCTTGGCAATGATGGGATTTTGGTGGGATACTCTTATTTGGATCAAGATTTGGTGAATGATTGTTGGGGTGCTGGCATAAGATTACTAAGTGTAAAAAAATGAGCTGTTGTTTTCCTGATGGAGGATTAGTGATAGGATTTGGTTAACCTAGGATAGATTAATTATCTTTGGTCAACATGATTCTTATCAATGCAAGCTAATCTCTTGCTCAAGATGATGAGGTTGTACAAGGACAAGTTGGATTTCCTTTAGACAATGTTTTTTCAAAAAGGGGGTGATTTCTGATTTAGGATGAGGATTGAAAACAACTCAAAGGTTTTGAACACTAAGTGCTTGTGGATTTGGATCATTGGATTTGGTGCAAAGATGCTAGGTTGATTTGGATGATGGATGCTGGATTTGGATTAAGGATTTTGGGATTTTGATTGTAGATTACTGATGGGATGATGGTGAAGGATGGTGAAATGATGCTTTTTCTAAAAGGATGATGCATATGTAACTGAGGTGGATGAATTATGATGCTTCTAGGAAGATGATGATGAATGCAACTAAGAAGGACTCTAGAATGCAACTAAGGATTGATGATGATGCAAGGATGAAACTAGGATAAAAAACTATCAAGATAGGATTTGGGATCTGAAGATAAAATGGACATGTGATGGATCCAGCTAGTCCTCTCTTTCAAGATTGACATAGCAATGGTTTACTCAGAATTGGTAAGCAAACTGCTTGACTCTCACATTATAGCCAATATTATCAATCTTTTCTTGATACTTTTCTTCAGCTTGGGTTGCTTGTATAAAGGATTGATAGCTTTTAAGGTTTCTCTCTGCAACTTTCTTCTCTTGATAGGCTTTGGATTTGGGAAGTTTAGCCTTTGGGTGTGTTGGTGCTTTTTCTTACAGGACCAAACTTGAATAAATAGGTGGGCTTGAATCATAGGTTAGGCACTCAAGTTTGACAAGAAAATAGTCCAATTAATGAGGATAGAGAACATCCTCCTTCTTCTTTGAGCTCCACATCACTCAGGTGGGTATTTCCTTATCTGCAAACTCAAGACACCTCATGATAAAAAATAGGCCTGCAAATGGATTATTGTGGAATAGTCTTCAAACCCCTTTAGGCATCCTGTACCCCAATGAAACAAATTCTTATACAATAGACCTACTTGCATAGAATGAGTCTGAAGACTAGAGAGGACCTATCCTAACAACATGAAAGGGAAAAGGTGGAACTTAATGTAAATGATCTTGTTATCAGCTTGAAAGGTTTCCTTAGACACCCTAAGTCTCTCATAGACCAGTGCCTTATCCAAAGGGCCACAGAGTCAAATACCCTATTGCAATAGACAGCTATGAAACAAGAAAGCAATAAATTCAATGTGTTGATGCCTAACATCAATCACACAACATGACCAAACCTCACTTCAACAACCCACCTGTGTATCCAAGTATGTTATTACCCATCCAAAGGCTTTTAACCCTCCCCTTAGAAGAGACCTATAAATAGATAATACATTAACCAGCATCCACTAGAAGACAAGCATGCCATATCTTTGACACCTCAGCTCATACATACATGGAAACTAATTCTAAACTAGTTATCTCTGTGAAGACAACTCTATTGCAGACACATAGGAATTACAATAGAAAAATCAAACACCCTTGATGTATGATTAATGAATTCAGAATTCAAATGGAGATAGCATGGTAATAGTAAAAATAAATTGAGTCCTCATACATAATACAAATCAATTAAAATATGTATTGTTTTCTCTAAACCAACAAAGGAAGAAAGAACACCCTATATGCAAAGAGAAGGAGAAAATCTATAGGAAAAGGACCCTTCATGGAACTAGTTCTCCCCAAAATTGCAGAAGAAGGAACCACCAAAACAACTAACACAACTCCATTTATACCCCCCAGTCATCTTGGAATCCTAAAAGGATGCATCAAGCTTCAGATGACTGGGGTTAGGGTTCCAACAACTACAACAACTCTAATTACAACAAAAATAAAAAATTTTGGAGGGAAAACCAAGTACAGGTTTGTCAAATCCAAGGATGATCTTCATGAATGAGAAAAATCTCTGAGAAGTACAAGAAAATCATAAATTTCACCATATAAACCAATCTAATCAGACCTACAAAACACCTTGAGCCATCAAAATTATCCATCCCCACATGGTACAAACCCCCTTGCAATCGATCATGGCACCTTGGACCACACTGCGACTACTGGTGCCACCAAACAAATCAAATTTGGCCTCAAAAGCAATTAAAACCAATCCTTTCTATCACTGGAAATGTCTCATGAAATTCAAATTCAAATTTCAACAGTCACCTCATGGCACCTACAGTACATCGACAGTCATAGTTTAAAATCAGATCAACTTTAAGTCCTAACCATCAGCTCAATTTATTTCACAAGCCTTTACATCTTAACTCAAATGCTACCCTCGGGTTATCCTTTAGCGACTACGTGACAAGGCTTATTCTTATTTGCGAGATGAAAAACTTAACCACCGTTCAACCCTCTGACTCAGTGAACAAAGGAAAGTTACTAACCCCGGTCTCTTACTTAGCGAACTGGCGACTGAAAACTTTTTGCCAGTTCGCAGAACATTTTAAGTCACCACTAAAATACTTAGCAATCACATGAGCTTCCTTCACTGAATCTCCAGACTTTTTAGAACACTGCCAATTCTCCTTGTGAATGAGTGAACCACATTTAACTTTGTTGGGCTGCTAAGAAATTTTTCAGAACCTCTAAGTCTTAGACCTCCACCTGGGCCTGCTTTTTGCCACCTATCACCACACCACTTGCTGCAAATGCTCGATCATCATTGACATAGGACCCACAGACACATCCAAGAAATATTTGAGATCAAAAGATGGTGCATGATCTCATGGGCTAGGAATATTCCTTGAGATCATCTGCCGACCGTAGATTTTAAAAGCCTTCATCGTAGGCCCCACTGATAGGATCCCACTCAGTAATTCCCTGACCAATAAGAAACTACCAACTAAGGACACATAGAAATGGACTTGCATCACTTCATCACCTTTGAGAAAAGTAAAATCAATAGCCAGCGTAAGATCTCAAGCCTCTGACACATCTCATAAGAACTTATGCCCGCCATCGATTTAATGACAATGTCAGGACCCTCCGATGCATCCAAAAACTAGGTCCCACTGACAACTACTAGTATACCACCTTGTGGACCAATAAAAAACCACCAACTATGATGACCTGGCATTGGACCCACTGATAGCCTTTACATTAGATTCCAAATTGATGGCTATCACATGATCGCTAAGGGGAAGAATATTCCTTGCGATCATGCGACAACCACTGAATCTTCAAGCGACTAACAACTTGACCCCACCCTTCTACATAGGACATTTTAACAAATCACAAGCTACCACATTGCAACATCCGATAGATGGATGAACCATTTTTTCATTTATTCTAACAACCCTACCACTTAGTTATTTCTTTCAGCCAATAAGGAACCACCATGTGTGCTTATGTGGCAGTGGACCCACTTGCAAAGAAAGGCTACATCATAAAAGGCATCAACGGTCGTCGTAAGATCGCAAGCCTCAGACAAAACCCTTGCAAACTTATGACAACCATAGGATAAAGATGGTGTCAGAGCTAGGCCCAGGAAATATTAAGTTGAAACATTAGGAAATATTAAAGGTGTAGGACTTAGGAAAATTAAACCCGCCAGACTATAGGCTTAAGGAAATATTAAAGGTTGCCAGGGGTAAAGACTTAGAGAGAATTAAAATGGGGGTCGACCAAAAATATAAAGCACATGCATTTTAGGATTTTTAAGTGGCCTAAAAAGGTAACTTAAAATTAGAACAGGGCTAGGGTAAACTTAGGGTATTTTATTACAACGACTAGTTTTTTGAAATTTTGCAAAGGTTTCAAAGCCAGAGACACAAAAATGACTGCAGGGACCAGAAGAAAAGGCTAGAGCCATGAAATTTTTTCAAGGGGTAGACCATTTTCTAAGGAATTTAGCTATGACATGAAAATGGGCTAACAGTGGCTCTTTCTAGGGAGGTATGCCTCTTGTAGGCATGGCAAGAATTCAGATATCTGGGAGAAGTAGACCAATCCACAAAACTTTCTCGAACAACTTATTGAAAATAGGAAAACTACTGCTATTATGTACAAACCATGGTCCTGAACCACTGAAAACTTTCAAAATTTCTTACCTCTGTCATATACCTAATTTTCATTCCTCTCTTCTTGAGGTAAGCTAGATATTTTATTCCCATTTGTTTCACCAAACATATCAACATTTTCGATAAATCCATCAGGAAAAACAAAAAAAATGTCTACATTCTCATAGTGCATGTAAAAACTTGAAGTATTTTCATCATCTTGCTCACTATGAAAATAAGACTCAGCATGCTCATGGACACAGTCATTAAACTGAAACTGATCTTTATCTACTGATTCATCTATGCCATCAATCTGAAATGCAAAAGTCACGTACTTTATTGGATAAAAGTCTTCATTCATACCTTGACTATGCATATCCTCAGGTGTAGCAAGTTGGAGTTCAAAAGAATAATCAGGTTGATACTTACACATGTCAACATCATCAAATTCTGCTACATTTGAGACCTCCATGTGTTCTTCAAATAATAGATTGATAATTCCATGTAATACTCCTTGTTGCACATTATGACAAAAAATGGGCTAATCATCATCATAGTCCTCATCATATAAAATATTGGAAAACACTTTAAACTCACTACCCATTTCATCTCCATGGAGATTTTCAACACACAAAGAAAAATCAGAACTATATGGAGATTCACAGTCAACATCACCTACCAAGCATATAGCATCCATAATTATATCTTCTTCATTATCTTGTTTAGGAGAACCATCATAGCAAAACCATCATTCATTCCTAAACTCTCTATTATATGCTACAACCTCATTATCCAATGTAGGACCATTAGATAACCTATTACTCAAATCTTCATGTTCATCCTCACTGATATCACATTGAACTACCATTTCCTTATCTTCAAACCTTGAGGAAAAATCATTCTCAACATCCTCATATTCAAACTGATTTGTATAATGTACAAATTGAGATGCACCTCCACTGTCATAGGAATGTTCACTTCCATCATTACTTTCTTCCTCCCATGTTGCATCTGACTCATATGAAGACACCTCAACATCACTGCCTTCATCACTCTCACTTGAGTAACCACTTTCAACACTATGTTCCTCTGACTATGAGTGATATATCTGTGAATCACATTCCTCATCTTGTGCAACAACTTCAAAATCATCAGTAGAGACATGACTTTTAGCTTCCTCATTTGTATAACACTGAGATATAGAAGCAGCAACCTCATGCCTAGGAACAATAGAAAAATCATGCTTATAATCAAAATTACAAGAACTAACTGCAGTGGCTAATTCATGACTCAAAACATCATCACACTGCTCAATTCTACCAAGGTCTAGAATATATCTTACTGCTGTAGCATCTTGAACACATGTCTCATCAGTAGCAAAAGACTCAATGATATTTATACACATATCCTGATTTGGCATTTCAACTTGATTACAAACTTATAGTAGAAGTGTTGATACATTGACTTGGAATTGTGGTATCAACACCACATTCTCCTTTTCTTTCATATTCATTATGCTGACATACATTCATGGCAAAATGACCTCTGGTCAATCCATATTTCAAATTGTTTTCAATGTCCATCGCAATTGTAAATGCCTAATATAATGACTTAGGTTCTTTATCCCTCAGTAAGTAGTTCATTTTCTTACCAAATGCATCAAAGTAGACATTCATACATACTTTATCATTAGGTCTATAACCCTCAGGGATTTCATTCAATACTCTTGCAAATCTGATATTGAATTGAGGGACAAGTTCATCGCTCTCAATATGAATCTTTAAAAACTTATCATAAGAATCAGATATGCTTACCCTTTCTCCAAATTGCTTCATGAAGGCTGAATGCATCTCACTCCAAGATGAAATTGAACATGCTAGTAGAAAAGAGAACCAGTCTCTAGCATCACCTTCTAGAGTTTGAACAAATAATTTCATCCATAGGTCTTCATGGCAAACATCAAAATCACACATCACATTAGCAAAGCATTGAACATGCTTCCTTGACAACTAATGCTGGTCCCTATCATACTTTGGTAAATATCTCCTAATTCCATCAGGGATCTTATTAGGGAACCTAGGTATGCCATCATAACAAAATGGCACATATCCTTTGACAAAAGAAACCTTGTGAACATCCATCACCAACTGCAGCTTTTGCACATCCACTTGAAAATCTTCAAGACTAATGACAGGAAATCTATACTTGAAACTAACCTTCTTTTGTCACTGAACCCCTCCTACATACTCCACACTTATATGTCCTTTCTTTAATGACAAAACCATTTGATAAGGACCGTGCAAAAACAAAAAATATTGAATGGGGAATACTTGGAAGCCTTTGCTGATTGTTGTTGCTCCCTTCACATTTGACTGAAATCTGAAACAAGGTTACACACCTCAGGTTCATTCTAGTTTAGAGTCCCCACCCCCTTTTTAGAGGACACAATTTTTTACTGATCTCCTTTGAGGCATCAACAGATTCTGGGCACTCCTCACAGCAAAGTCACATATAACTTTGAATCTTTACAACAAATCTAGGTAATACATTTGCAGATCTGAAAACAACTTTCAGATTATGACATTTATGAGACTCTTCCCCAAAATGAAATATAGCAAGACTCTGGGATACTCTTAATGGTAAACTTATTTCAATCCCTAGCAAAGTCACTAGTTTGTTGGCACTTTTCCTTGCAGGACCAAACTTGAATAAATAGGTGGGCTTGAATCACAGGTTAGGAACTCAAGTTTGACAAGAAAATAGTCCAATTGATGAGGATAGAGAACATCCTCCTTCTTCTTTGAGCTCCACATCACTCAAGAAGGTATTGCCTTATCTACACACTCAAGACACCTCATGATAAACAATAGGCCTAAAGATGGATTATTGTGGAATAGTCTTCAAACCCCTTTAGGCATCCTGTACCCCAATGAAACAAATTCTTATACAATAGCCCTACTTGCATAGAATGAGTTTGAAGACTAGAGAGGACCTATCCTAACAACATGAAAGGGAAAAGGTGGAACTTAATGTAAATGATCTTGTGATGGGCTTGAAAGGTTTCCTGAGAAACCTTAAGTCTCTCATAGACCAATGCCTTATCCAAAGGGCCACATAGTCAAATACCCTATTGCAATAGACATCTATGAAACAAGAAAGCAATAAATTCAATGTGTTGATGCCTAACATCAATCACAGACCATGACCAAACCTCACTTCAACAACCCACTTGTGTATCCAAGTATGTTAATACCCATCCAAAGGCTTTTAACCCTCCCCTTAGAAGAGACCAATAAATAGATAATACATTAACCAACATCCACTAGAAGACAAGCATGACATATCTTTGACACCTCAGCTCATACATACATGAAAACTAATTCTAAACCAGTTATCTCTGCAAAGACAACTCTATTGCAGACACATAGGAATTACAATAGAAAAATCAAACACCCTTGATGTATGATTAATGAATTTAGAATTCAAATGGAGATAGCATGGTAACAGTAAGAATATATTGAGTCCTCATACATAAGACAAATCAATTACAATATGCATTATATTCTCTGAACCAAGAAAGGAAGAAAGAACACCCTATATGCAGAGAGAAGGAGAAAATCTATAGGAAAATGACCCTTCATGGAACTAGTTCTCCCCAAAATTGCAGAAGAAGGAACCACCAAAACAACTAACACAACTCCATTTATACCCCCCAGTCATCTTGGAATCCTAAAAGGATGCATCAAGCTTCAGATGACTGGGGTTAGGGTTCCAAAAACTAGACCAACCCTAATTACAACAAAAAAAAATAATCTCAGAGGGAAAACCAAGTACAGTTCTGTCAAATCCAAGGATGATCTTCATGAATGAGAAAAATCTTTGAGAAGTACAAGAAAATCATAAATTTCACCATATAAACCAATTTGATTAGACTTGCAATATTCCTTGAGTTGTCAAAATTATCCATCCCCACATGGTACAAACCCCCTTGCAATCAATCATGGCACCCTAGACCACACTGCAACTATCAGCGCCACCAAACAAATCAAATTTGACCTCAAAAGAAATTAAAACCAGTCCTTTCTATCGCTGGAAATGTCTCAAGAAATTCAAATTTGAATTTCAATGGTCACCTCATGGTGCCTGCAGTACATTGACAGTCATAGTTTAAAATTGGATCAACTTTAAGTCCTAATCGTCAGATTGATTTATTTCATGGGCCTTTACATCTTAACTCAACTGCTACCCTCAGGTTATCCTTTAGTGACTACACAACAAGGCTTTTTCTTATTCGCGAGATGAAAAACTTAAGCACCGGTCAACCCTATGACTCAGCAAACAAAGGAAAGTTACTAACCCCGATCTCTTACTTAGCGAATTGGCGACTGAAAACTTTTCGCTAGTTCATAGAACATTTTAAGTCACCGCTAAAATACTTAGCAATCACACGACCTTCCTTTGTTTAATCACTAGACTTTTAAGAACACCGCCAATTCTCCTTGCGAATGAGTGAACCACATTGAACTTTGTCAGGCCGCTAAGAAATTTGTCAGAACCTCTAAGTCTTAGACCTTCACTTGGGCCCACTTTTTGCCACCTGTCGCCACACAACTTGCTACAAATGCTAGCTCATGACTGGCATAGGACCCACAAACATGTCCAAGAAAGATTCAAGATCAATGGATGGTGCATGATCTCATGGGGTAGGAATATTCCTTGAGATCATGCGCTGATCATAGATTTTAAAAGCCTTCATCGCAGGCCCCACTGACAGGATCCCACTCAGTAATTCCCTGACCAATAAGAAATTTCCAACTGAGGACACATAGTAGTGGACCCACATCACTTTATTACCTCTGAGAAAAGTAAAATCAATGGCCAGCATAAGATCTCAAGCCTCTGATACATCTCATAAGAACTTACACCCATCATCGATTCACTGACAATGTTAGGACCCTCTGACGCATCCGGAAACCAGGTCCCACTAACAACTTCCAGTATACCACCTCATGGAACAATAAAAAACTACCAACTATGATGACCTAGCATTGGACCCACTGACAGCCTTTACTTTAGATTCCAAATCGATGGCTGTCGCATGATCGTGAAGGGGAAGAATATTCCTTGCAATCATGTGACAACCACCAGATCTTCAAGTGACTAACAACTTGACCCCACCCTGCTGCATAGGACATTTCAATGAATCACAAGCTACCACGTTGCAACATCCAGCAGATGGACAAACTAATTTTTCATTTATTTTGACAACCCTACCACTTAGTTATTTCTTTCAGCCGATAAGGAATTGCCATGTGTGCTTATGTGGTAGTGGACCCGCTTGCAAAGGAAGGCTACGTCATAAAAAGGCATCAACGGTCATTGTAAGATCGCAAACCTCAGAAAAAACCCTTGTGAACTTACAACAACCATAGGATCAAGATGGTGTCAGAGCTGAGCCTAGGAAAGATTAAGTCGAAACATTAGGAAATATTAAATGTGTAGGACTTAGGAAAATTAAACCCGCCAGACTATAGGCTTAAGGAAATATTAAAGGCTGCTGTGGGTAAAGACTTAGGAAGAATTAGAATGGGGGCTGACCAAAAATATAAAGCACGTGCATTTTAGGATTTTTAAGTGGCTCGAAAAGGTAACTTAAAATTAGAATATGGCCAGGGTAAACTTAGGGTATTTTATTACAATGACTAGTTTTTTGAATTTTTGCAAAGGTTTCAAAGCCAGAGACAGAAAAATAACTGTAGGGACCAGAAGAAAAGGCTAGAGCCATGAAATTTTTTCAAGGGGTAGACCATTTTCTAAGGAATTTAGCTATGACATGAAAATGGGCTAACAGGGCATTTGATCAAATCAAACATAACTTGGAGAGATTCTTGGCAATTGTATTGAAGCAAAGCTTTTGGGTATCGATTTTGAAGGTTTCTTCTGCAAGGTTTTTCTGAATATCTTAAATCAATTTGTGAAGCAATTTTGATGTTTCCAAATGGCAAAGGATATATTTTAACAAAAGACTTTGGAAAAGAAATCTCCACAAGGGAAAAAGCAACCTTGGGGGATAGAAGAAAGATAACTGACTTTTAATCTAAAAAAGATTTGAAATATGTATATTCCAACAAATGTTTTCATGGAGTTTTTGATTTTCAAACAATTCAAGTAGATCTACCTAAGGAAGGTGAGTATCAAAATCCTTGCCCACAACTTGGTACCCCCTGAAAGGGGATACAAATGGTGAGTAATCTTGAGGTGATACAGTAAACCCCTTGGATTGGTCCTTGCACAAGGATTATGATACCTTTAGATGTGGATAGGGTAGCCTCTATTTTAATAAGTTTGTAATTGTTCTATGGAGTCCCCCCAATCAGTTTGTACATGTGTGACTCACTTAAGAGCCTAGTTGACCATGCTAAAATAGTAGGGATTATTCACCTACCCTAGGCTACCATCAACATGCCTCACCTGAGTTTGAGGGGATATAAGCGAGAGTTTACTCAATGCTTTATTTGTATACCGATTGAGGAAGTACTAGTTTGAGGTTGTTCTCAAGAGAGGAAGTGCTTTTCTCCCCGGATAGGCCTCGCCAAAAGTAAAACAAGTGAATTTGTCTGAGCTCAAGTGTTTTACATCACTTAGATTAATAAGGTTCTTGCAAGAATTAAAACTCCTAAATGCACATCATGAAGAGTTCTTTTTCCTAATTTGACTTAAGTGTGTTTGTATTGAAATATTTTGAAGACACAAGTGCTTAGTTTTTTATTTTTTCTTTCTCCAAAAAGTAAATACTTTTGAGCACTTGCAAGTTCTTTTTTTTGGGCATTCAAGATTGAGTGTGCGTATTGCTTTAGAACTTTTGAAAATGTGCTTTGTTTTGACCTTAGATCATTCAAGATTGAGTTTGTTTGAACTAAAAATGAAAGAGGAAGGAACATGGATGATTTTCTTTCTCTTTTAGATCATTCAAGATTGTGTTTGAATCAAAGTAAAAAATGACTCTTTGGACTTTGGTTTTCATTCAAGATTTTGTGTGCTAGTTTGCATGTTTTATGCCCAAAAAAGAGATTCCTAGAGCGTTTTGATGCATGAAAACTTATGAAAAATTCAAGATTTTGCAATAAGATAAATTTTCACATCAATATAAAAGCCTTAGGACTGATTTAGGAAAGTTTAGGAACCGTTAGGAATGTTTAGGAACCAAATAGGAAAAATTGCCAAGATTATGATTGATTTGGTCCTAGTTTGCTTGAGTTGTCAACAAAACTTTGAAACATTTGCAAACGAACTTATTTTTAGCTTTGATTGATGAATTGAGTTTATTTTTAGGACCATTTAGTATTTATTTTGAGTTGATTTTATAACCTTTATATTTTCAATGCATATTTGATGTTCTTTTTTATGCCTCCAAAACAAGGATCATTCCTATTTTGTATGAATGCATTTCTAAAGTCCTAGATTTGCATGTTTGAAGTTCACTTTAGCAGATTGAAAGAATTTTGGAATGATTTTGTTTGATTTTAGGACAAATTAGGAATATTTTATCATGTTTAGGACTGATTAGGAAATGATTGAAAATGATATGCAAATTCTTAGTCCTTTTTATGCACCAAAAAGATAGATGTGTTCCTATTTTGCATGAATGACTAAAAAATCCTTAGATTTGAAAACTTGAGGTTATTTTTAGCCAAATGAGAAACATTAGAAGTTATTTTGAGTGTTTTAAGACCAAATAGGAATTATTTGAGTTGGTTAGGAATGTTTAGGAATCATTTAGGAAAGACTTGCAGATTTGTCCCTTAAGGGCACTCAAAAAGTTCATTTTAAGCCTGAAAATGATGTGTTTGTGTTTCCTAAAACTTCACAAGAATTAATGAGACTTAAGGAATTAGTGATTTGATGAAAAATCATCCTCCATTAAGTACCTAAAATTTTAGGATGTTAGAAATTACAAGCTTGAAGCCTTAGGTCACTAGGATCCCCAAGCAGGCTCAAAAAACCAAGAAAATTCAAGTTTAAGGCCTCAAATGAAATCCCTGTCTCCAATACAAGTTTTGGGGCCAGAAATTACTTCAAATTAAAATCTCATATGACAATTTTCAATCTTTTTTTACAATTTCATAGTTTCCATATGAGTTTTGGGCCAAAAAGTGCCAAAAATGGCCCAAAATCACTCAAAATAGGCCCAAACGAGTTTTTACATCATTTAATACGAGTTTTGGGGGGTTACCATACGAAAATTGGCCAAAAATATCAAAAATTTTATGACATTGCAAAACAATCCATCCGAGAGGTGTGAAAATGAGTTTTTTAGCCAAAAAAACCCTAAAAAAATGCAATTTTGAGGCTTGTGGGGTCCCACTAGGCGTGCCAAAATGTGATCAAAGAAAATATAATCTGTTTTGAAAGGCTAAAATCAGTCTAACATTAGTTTATGAGCATATATCTAACTTATATAGAAAACTATTTACAAAGACACTCAGATAGAGCTTAAATGAGAGCACCCTGTGGCCGTTTGATTTGCTCTCACTTTAGCGATGTGGGTGTGCTCTCAAATCACTTGGAGAATATACCTAATGATTATTACGGGATATTAGGATTGGTTAGGGACCATAAGAACCCTATAATGGCACAAAAATGGGTATAGGACACCTGTTTTGCCCCTAAGGCCTTAAGGATCCTACAAGCTAAATGATGCAAACCAAGCTATGAATGATTATTCTAAGTTGATTTTAATCCAAAATGAATGTGATATGATGAAATAAATCTTGATAAACAATAATTGAAACTAAAATTTATCCATTAGTTCTATGCTAAGATGAGCTATGGAAGCATGAAGAACAAAGAAAAACTAACAATTATTGAAAAGCTTTAAAGATCTAGAATTATACTAGAATTATAACATTACTATGAAAATGAAATGAAATTGGATGATTGATCTTAGGAAATGAGGGTATTTATAGGATTTGGGAAGAGCTTTGGTTTGGAGGTTGAGTCAGGGTTTGGGGTAAGGTTAGGGTTGAGTCAAGGATAAGGATTGACTTTTGGTTGGACCAAGGCTTTGGATGAGGATGAAGACATTCTAGAGAAGTCTAGGACTTTCTAGGATAATCATGGATTTAAGAAACAAATAAATACTTATTCATCTCAAAGGATTCAATGGATTTGAGGCTCATTAGGGGAAGGGTTTGACTAAAAAGTCAAAAGAGACTTGGATTAGCTTAGGGAAAGTAGGTAATCTCCCCTAAATGGGTTTAGGGAAGGATTAGGAAAGTTTAGGAAAGATTGAAAGGGACTAGGAAAGGTTAGGAGATTCTAGGGTTTTACGATTTTAAATAAATATGAAATTTATTTAAGGATTATGACATCATTTATTGAATATTGATTCAATAAAGAGAGGAAAAATACTTAAAATTGATTTAAGTGGTTTGGGGAAAGATTCTTTAATTAAAGATGCTTAGTTAAAATAAAGGAATTTAATGGCATAAAAATATATTAATTAATTAACAAATGATGACATCATCAGGGGTTTTTCAGAAAATAAAAATACTTTATTTTGTAAAAGATTTTTAGGTGTCTACAGTTAGATTGCATGGTGTTCCAAAAACCATCACTTCCAATCAGGATACCAAGTTCCTCGGTCATTTTTGGCAGACTTTATGGAAGAAGATGGGAACAGAGTTGCAGTTTAGTAGTGCATATCACCCACAAACATATGGGAAAACATAAGTGTTCAATCAGAGTTTGGGAAATCTATTGAGGTGTATTGTAGGGGAGAAACTAAAACAATGAGATTTGGCATTACCCCAGGCAAAATTTTCCTATAATAGTTCAGTGAATAGATCCACTTGTAAATCACCATTTCAGGTTGTTTATGGTAAAAATCCTTAGGGAGTCCTAGATCTAGTACAGTTTCCACTGGGTGATAGGGCCAATGATGATGGAGAAGCTTTTGTAGAACATCTCCACTACTTGTAGGTAGAAGTAAGGAAAAAGTTGCAGGAAAGCAATGAGAGGTACAAGGCTATGACAAATGCCAATAGGAGGCATTAGGTTTTTAGTGCAAGTGATCTAGTGATGGTCTATCTATGAAAGGAGATATTTCCTACAGGGACATATCACAAGCTCAAATATAATAAAATTGGTCCATGTGCAATTCACAAGAGAATGAATGACAATGCCTATGAGGTAGATTTACCTACTAGTCTTGATATCTCTCCTATTTTTAATGTCTCTAATTTATATACCTTCCATGGTGAAGATCATGCTACAGGTAGTGAGGATGAACTGAATTGGCAGCAAATGATTCTTGGCAAGAAAAAGGAAGAGGTTGCACAAGTCTTAGATAGGAAAAATGTTCATACTCGCCAAGGAGAATACAAAAGGTATCTAGTACAATAGAAAGAATTAGCTCCAGAAGATAGTAAATGGGTCACACATTTGGAATTGAAGAACTTGGATCATGAAAAATTGCAATAGTTTGAGGACAGAACTTGCAGGAGTTGTGTTATCTTCAACCAGAGGAGAATGATGCAGGGGCTTTTGATGGTCATAAATTTTGACCCGGTTGTCTGTTTTAGCTGAAATTTTATGGGTATATTCCTTAGGAGATGCCATTTGGATTGCCAATAGAGTTTAGCTTGGTAGGGAGCCGTTTTGACACTTTTCTGGGAGCCAGAAAGTTTGTCTAGGCCTCCAAAATTGGCTTTTTGTGTTTTTTCATGAGTTTTTAGAAAGTTGTTTTTTATAATAACTTCAAAATCTTATTTCTAATTTCAAAGATTAGTTGGCAATTCTTCCTATCTTAGTTTAGGGAAACTTTAGGGAAAAAATAATTTTTTAGGAGTTATTTTCAAAATTATGAAAAAATGGCAAAAAGTAGATTTTGTGAAAATCTGCCAAAAATGGTAATTTCAAATTTGGTTAATTTAGTGTTTTTATGTTATTGTAAGGAAGAGAGGATAGTTGGAGGAATAATTAATAATTGTGGATTCATAAATCATCTTTTGTTTTCATGTATTTTAAATGATATTGGTTTCTGAATAAAATTGGGTTACATCACTAGACCAGGTGATATACAAGCTCTTACTAGACATCAGAGTTATGTTGAGATGACACTGTATTTATTGGAGGACCTATTACAGTCATATACCTATATTTATTAGTCGAAGAGGGTCCATATAAAGTTTTTTAGAGACACCATTAGACACTCTCAGGGCCCTCCAGTTCTACCACCTTAGAGCACACCATCATCTCATCCAGCTCATAGTTCAGAGCACTCTCACTTGGCAACTACACAGGGAGGGATACATCTTGGTGATATTTTCATCATACCAGAGGGCCTAGATGGTTTGGAAGATAATTGATAGGGATTGAGATATAACACCATTGACACTAACATGGCTTCATCTATGTATCTTCTACATCATCCCGACTCTGAATCTACACCACTCCCTTCTCAACTACAATCTCCATTACACTCCACATTAGAGAGGATTGGTACTAGAGATGATGCACATGATGGTTTTTTTTAGATGATGTGATGGTGCATGCTGATGATCCTCTTTCTCCTCAGGCTGAGGTATAAATTTATTTTTCAATATATTTCTAGTCAATAAATAGATTACATAGTTGCACGTACTAATATTCACGTACATTTGTATTTGATGAAGGAGCATCCTAAGATTCTTGGAAATCCTGTATCACCCAAAAATATGTTTGATTTGATCTTAGTTAGTGAAGTATTTTGCTCAATTTTGGAGTTTGGTTTCTTGGTTTCAGTGTTTATCAGGTTGCTCAGTCTTTGAAGAACACTCAGTAACTGATGCAATTGATTATTTCTAGCACTTGGTGATAACTGCATTGCTTAGTGATGCTTGGCATGGTCGGTTCACTGGTGCTTGATTATTTCTCTATTACTCAGTAATCAGTCTTACTGATTGGTGCATTTAATTTGGGTCACATTCCTCAAGTTATGGATTGACCATTGGGCATGAGAGGACCTAGATGTGGCATGTTGCATTCTTCTATGTAGATCTAATGACCGTTTGGGGCCATCCTGGACAATTTATTTATTGTAAGGCTATTTGTAAGCTGACTGATGTTTTGGCATTTAATAATTGTTCGTTGGTGGACGTAGCCCAGGGATTGGGTGAACCATGTTAAATCTTTGTGTCTTGTGTTCTCTTTTGCGTGGTTTATTATTTTCTGATATTAGTTATATTTGCACATAATTGTTATTTCTACCTTGTTAATCCTAACAAGTGGTATCAGAGTGAGTTTATTTCATTCATTCTTTCATCTATTCTTTGAAGAAGGTCTCACGAGTTAGTGGGAGAGTCTCTCGGTTAAGTGGGAGAAATGGAAAATGAGGGTAGGGTAAAGGTTGATAAGTTTAATGGGTAGAACTTCCAGTTATGGAAGATGCATATGGAGGACTATCTCTATCAGAAGGATCTATGGTGGCCATTAGAGGGAATAGCTAAGAAAGAGGCAAAAATGTCTCAGGAAGATTAGGATATTTTTGGATAGGAAGGCACTGGGGAGTATTCATCTATGCCTAGCACAATCAGTGGCATTCAATATTACTAGAGCAAAGAAAGCTAAAGATTTGATGGACACCCTAACGAAGTTGTATGGAAAGCCTTCAGCTTCAAACAAGGTATTTATTATGAAGCATTTATTTAATATGAAAATGGTAGAAGGTGGATCAGTCACTGATCATTTGAATGAGTTTAATATAGTTACAAGTCAGTTAACCTTAGTTAAAATTACTTTCGATGATGAGGTTAGGGATCTCTTGATTTTGTGTTCTTTTCTAGAAAGCTGGAATGGCTTGGTAATGGTTGTTAGTAATTCTGTTTCTGATTCAAATACCCTAAATTTTGATGATGTTGTTGGTGTTATATTGAGTGAGGAAATTCATAGGAAAAGCTCAAGGGCATCCACATCTGGTAGTGTATTGAACGTAGAAAGTAGAGGTAGAACAAGAGATAGAGGAAACAACTCTAGAAATCATGGGAAATCAAGAGGAAAATCAAAGGGAAAGAGGTCTGAATCCAAAGGGCCAAATGATTGCTGTACTGTGGAAAACCAGGACATAAGAAGAAAGATTGTTTGTCTCGAAAGAAAGATCAAGGAGACAAAAATGATGGAAACAAGGAGGCAAATGTGGTAAGTAAAAAATCCGAAGAGGATGGTTTTCTTTTGTCTTTAGAAAATGTTGATGATTCATGGGTGTTAGATTCGGGGGCTTCATTTCATGCTACACCCCATAGAAGTTATTTTGTTGATTATGTCCAAGGGGATTTTGGGCTAGTTTATTTGGGAGATAATGAACCCTATCAAATTGTTGGAAAAGGAAAAATCAAGATTAAGTTGTAGAATGGGAATCATTGGCTACTACAAGAGGTAAGACATGTTCCAAGGCTGAGTAGAAATTTAATTTTAGTAGGGCAACTAGGTGATGAGGGTTGCACAGTTACTTTTAATGATAGAAATTGGAAGGTTTCAAAAGGTTTCTTAGTAGTAGAAAAAGGTGTGAAAGTAGGCACCTTATATCTTTGTATAGGTTATACTGTTCCTTCTACTTTAATTATTTCAGAAGAAAATGAATGTTCAGGAACAGTAGCTGCAGTTGAGCAGAAAGAACATTAGACCACTGCTATAGATTCTGACACAACACTGTGGCACAATAGACTCAGGCACATGAGTGAAAAAGGTATGAAATTACTTCATTCAAAGAAAGTTTTACCTAGTCTGAAATGTGTCAATATGGATTTCTGTGAAAGTTGTGTTTATGGAAAATAAAAGAGAGTTAGTTTTGTGAAGAATGGGAAGGAAAAGAAAAATGAGAGTGGAGCTTGTGCATACAGATGTATGGGGACCAGCTCAGGTATCTTCCCTTGGTGGCTCTCTGTATTATGTTACATTTATAGATGATGCAACAAGAAAAGTATGGATTTATTTCCTTAGACAAAAATCTGATGTATTTCAAACTTTTAAGAAATGGAAATGCTTGGTTGAGAATGAGACTAGTAAAAAGTTAAAATGTCTCAGATCTGATAATGGTGGTGAGTATTGCAGCATAGAATTTGAAGAATATTGTTCTTCAAATGTTATTCGTAGGTAGAAAATTGTACCAAGGACTCCACAAGAAAATGGAGTGGCTGAACGCATGAACAGGACAATAATGGAGTGTGCAAGGAGTATGAGGTTGCATGCTAGGCTGCCCAAAAATATGTGGGTAGAGGCTATGAATGCTGCTATTTATTTAATCAATAGTGGCCCCTCTACTCCTTTGGACTGTGGTATTCGAGAGGAAGCATGGAGTGGTAAGAAGGTGAGTTATTCTTTTCTCAAAACCTTTGGTTGTGAAGCTTTTGCACTTATAGATTCTGAAAATAGAACCAAGCTGGAAGCTGAGTCAAAGAAATGTGTATTTGTTGGATATGGCATTGATGAATTTGGTTATAGGCTTTGGGATTTTTAAAATCATAAAATTGTAAGAAGAAGGGATGTCATATTCAATGAGAAAGTATTGTACAAAGATTTGTTGCTGCAGCATGAGAAGAAAGAAAATGATTATCTAGTACTGGATGATACTCCACAAGTTCATGTTCCAGTAGTTCCTTATGCTCCGCAACAATAGCAACAACAAATACCACACACACCAGTGAATGTTAGATGGTCAACAAGGCTAAGTAGAGCTCCAGAAAGATTTTCTCCATCTTTGTATTCTATTTTGTTAACAGATGTTGGTGAACTTGAATGTTATAATGAAGCTATGTAGGTGGATACAAAGCTTCAGTGGGAGTCTGCAATGACAGATGAAATGGAATCTTTGCTGAAAAATCAAACATGGGATTTATGTAAGTTACCTGCAGGTAAAAGGGCTTTACAGAATAAATGGGTTTACAGGATAAAAGAAGAGGATGGAGGTAAGAAAAGATTTAAAGCCAGATTAGTCATAAAAGGATTTGCACAGAAACATGGTATTGATTTTGATGAGATATTTTCTCCTATTGTTAAAATGACTTCTATCCATACTATTTTAAGTATTGTGGCCACTGAAGATTTGCATTTAGAGTAGCTTGATGTTAAAATAGTTTTTCTTCATGGTGATTTGGATGAAGAAATATATATGGTTCAGCCACAAGGATTTGAGGTCAAGGGTAAGGAGAATTTGGTGTGCAGATTGCAGAAAAGTTTATATGGCTTGAAGCAAGCACCTCGGCAATGGTATATTAAATTTGACACTTTTATGAATGAGCATTGATATAATTGGTGTCATTTTGACCATTGTGTTTATTTTAAGAGGTTGGATGATGACAACTACATTATTTTATGTTTATATGTTGATGATATGCTTGTAGCTGGGTCTAACATGGATCATATTCAGGGGTTGAAACAACAGTTAGCAAAATCTTTTGCTATGAAGGATTTGGGGGCAGCAAAAAAAATCCTTGGTATGAAAATTTGTAGAGATAGGAAAAATAGGAAATTGTCTCTATCTCAGGCTGATTATATTGAGAAGGTGTTGCAACATTTCTCTATGGAAAATGCCAAAGCTGTCAGCACACCTTTGCCTGGTCATTTGAAATTGACTAAGGATATGTGTCCCAAGACACCAGAAGAAGAGACTAAAATGTCTAAGGTACCTTATGCTTCAGCTGTAGGGAGCTTAATGTATGCTATGGTATGTACTAGGCCAGATATTGCACACACAGTGGGAATCATTAGCCGATATATGAGTAACCCTAGTATTGAGCATTGGAATGCAGTTAAATGGATTCTTAGATATTTGAGAGGTACATCCAGTAAGTGTTTACACTTTGGGGGTTCTACTACTATTGTACAAGGCTATGTTGACTCAGATTTGGTAGGAGATATAGATAGTAGGAGGAGTACTATAGGTTATATATTTATTGTTGGTGGGACAACAGTGAGTTGGATTTCTCGACTACAAAAGGTGGTTGCTTTATCCACTATAGAGGTAGAGTATGTTGCTACTACAGAGGTAGCCAAGGAGATGATATGGCTTCAATTCTTCATGGAAGAATTGAGACATCCAAAAAAGGATAATTTTCTACATACAGATAGCCAAAGTGCCATTCATCTTGCAAAGAATTCTACTTTGCACTCAAAGACAAAACACATACAGTTGTGGTACCATTTCATTCGGTCAGTTTTGGATGACAGGAAGTTAAGGCTGGAAAAGATTCATACTGATGATAATCCAGTAGGTATGTTTACAAAGGTAGTAACAAGGGAGAAGTTGAACTCATGTTCAGCTTCAGTTGGTCTTCTAGACTGAACAAAATAAAGGAACAACTGAGTCCAGGGTGGTTCGATCTAGTGGGAGCCTCATATGGTAGCGGTATTACTACAGGATCAGCCTCCAAGTGGGAGGTTTTTTTGTATAGTGTGGATACTGATCAGTCACCAAGTGGGAGATTGTTAGCTTGTGGTGACTAATCAGGAAAGTACTATTGAGGAAAGTACTGTACACTTTTCCTCTTGACCTATTATTTGGTCTAAAAAGTAGTGAGGCTGACTACTTTTTGGTTATTTGGGCTGACATGTTATAATTCATTCTAACCCTAAAGTGACAATAAATATTGTATAATATGGCTTAGGGTTATGGATTTTTTGCATGTATGATTTTAGTACTTGCGACAGAATTGAGCTGTAAAGGATTACAGATTGTAATCAGGTTGTAATCATTGGATAATAATAATATTAGACTCGCTATTGGTGGATGTAGCCCAAGGATTGGGTGAACCACGTTAAATCTTTGTGTCTTGTGTTCTCTTCTACATGGTTTATTTTTTTCTGATATTAGTTATATTTGCACATAATTGTTATTTCTGCCTTGTTAATCCTAACAGATCTTACCAAGATGAGATACTATGTGATGTATTGCCTATGGATGCTTATCATCTATTGCTTGGTAGACCTTGGAAATTTGATAGAAATGTTTTGTTTGATGGTCATGCAAACACTTATGTGGTTAGGCATGAAGGAGCTCAATATAAGCTGATACCTTTATAAGAAATAGGGACTAAGGAGTGTGGAGTTATCAGGTGTTGTCTATGTAATAGTGACAAACCTAAGGAGCATAGAGTTGATGAACCTATTCTTGCAAAGTCTAGTTTGAAGGAGAAGGAGAATGATATATCTGATGAGTTTTTTGAGATTAAGAGGCAAATGGTCTTACTGATAGAGATAGTACAATAGATGATGACATAGGACACAGAGAGATGCAAATGATACTAAGTTGATTATGGACCCTAAAGAGGATGAAATTTACCAAGGTACTGATGTGATCAATAGTGGAAGAGATGTCAGAGTCAGTTGTTATCAGTTGCAGACATAAAAGATAAGAAAAATGGAAAGTAGGAAAGCTTGCTATAGGGAATAATGAATGAAGTAAAGACAACTTGGGATGAAGGAAAAGAGAAGATATGGGTTAAGAACATATTTTGTATACCTATTCTGATTCCCTTAAGATGTTCCTAATTTCCTTATGAGAAAATCTTCTTTACCTGGGGTTTCTGATGTAGGAACATCCTAGAATTCTTGGCAATCCTATATCACCCAAAAATATGTTTGATTTGATCTTAGTTAGTGAAGTATTTTGCTCAGTTTTGGAGTTTGGTTGCTTGGTTTTAGTGTTTATCAGGTTGCTCAATCTTTGAAGAATGCTCGGTAAGTGATGGTGTTGGTTATTTTTGGCACTCGATGATAATTTCATTTCTCGGTAATGCTTGGCGTGGTCAGTTCACTCGCACTCAGTTATTTCTATGCTGCTTGATAATTAGTCTTACCGACTCATGTTCTTGCTTGGCTGATTGGTGCATTTAATTTGGGTTGTGTTCCTCAAGTTATGGATTGACCATTTAGCATGAGAGGACCTAGATTTGGTGTGTTTCATTCTTCTATGTAGATCTGATGACCGTTTAGGGCCATCTTGGAGAATTTATTTATTGTAAGGCTATTTGTAAGTCGATTGATGTTTTGGCATTTAATAATTGTTCATAGGAATTAATTGTTGCATCTAAGCTGACTTGTGGCTGATGATGAGTATTTATAATTTGTTTGAGTAGTTGTTTAGGGAGAGGATCATCAGAAGGAAGAGGGGGGTTAGCAGCTTGCAAGCTTAGGAATATGAAGATTGCTTGGAAGTTGTGAGTACAAGTTTAGATCTTTCCTGGGATTCCTACCAGTGTCCCATCATGCTACAGACCTGGGCTAGCTAAGTACTGAAGTTGTAGAAAATATTTGGATCCTGCAAGATCTTGTAGACTGTTACTTTCTTTTTAATTGGCCGTAATTGGGAAGGCCTTGCAGCCTGACACATTGCATGTAATCAGTGAATTTATGAATAAAGATTGCAGTTTTATATCAGATCTTGTGTTTCATTGTGTAATTCCACTATGTGGTGGTTTGGCTGCAAGGTCAGATAGTCCTTAATTAGATTCTCCATCCTTGGATGCATCAGTATTCTATATACAATATTTGTAGGTAGAGTTTCACGGGCATACTACCTCTAGCATGGGATCAAAGAATTTATGCACGAGAGATTCAATAGAGGTGACACCTACTAGTGCTCAATTAGGCTTTAAATATACTTGAGTTTAAATTCACATATTAATATATTTGAAATAATTTATATATAATTATAATACATGAATGTACATATATATTTTACAAGCTTTTGTACTAAATTTATAGGGGTCTATTGCTACTTCACATGAAGAGGATTCTCATGACACTCAGTCAGAGGGTCATTCTATTCAAATCTGACTTGATTAGTCTAGGATACCCTAGGACATTTGTTGCATGCATATTTGATTTATGTTCTAAACATTCAACATATGTTTGACATTTATATATCCTAGACCTAGATGCATAGTTGATTTATGTGTTTATGATCTTTGGTTAGATTTAGACAATTATATTATTTGATTTGATTATGGTTAGACAGTTACTTGATTTGATTATGGTTAAACGATTTCATGATTTTATTCTATTTGAGTACCATCATATAGTTACATGATTTGATTTTATTATGGTTATATGGTTACATGATTTGATTTGATTATGGTTAGAGGGTTACATGATTTGATTATGGTTACACAATTGTATGATTTGATTTGATTTGATTAAATGATTCGACAGTTACATGATTTTATTTGGTTTAATTATGGTTATATAGTTACATTATTTGAATATGGTTAAATGGTTTCAAGACCTATTTCATTACATGGTTTGACGATTACATGATTTGATTTGATTATGTTTATATGGTTACATGATTTGATTATGGTTAAACAGTTGCATGATTTGATTTGATTATGGTTAGATATTTATATGGTTAGATTTGATTTGATACATGATCATATGATAACAAGTTAATATTTATCTAATATCATAAAAATAACAAGTTAATATGTAACTAATGGATCATAAGTAAATAAGTAATCTAGAAATAACATGTCATAATTATCCTAACTAATGTCATTAGTAACCTAACTAATGTATTAAGGGGAGGTCTTAAGGGGATCTCTAAGTAATAAGTTAATCTAATTTTAATATCATAAAAAATAACAAGTTAATATCTAACTAATGGATTATAAGTAATATAAGTAATCTAGAAATAAAATGTCATAAGTAAACTAACTAATGTTATTTGTAACCTAACTAATGATTTTAGTAACGTAATTAATTGTTTTTGTAACATAACTAATGTCTTAAGGGGAGGTCTTAAGGGGATATTTAACTATTAAGTAATATAATTGAACCATCATAAAGCATAAGAAGATAATATGTAATTGTAAGAATTTGCGAATAGGAAAGATTGAACCAAGGATCTAGAGGTTAAAGAAAAGCAAAAGAGAGATGATATGAATGTAATGATTGATATTGAATTGATCCAATGAATTCACCTTACATGATTTACATAATAGGCCTCCTTATATAGGAAAGGTGAGAAGAGAGAATGATAAGAAGTTGATAAGCTATCACCTATGCTAGGTGTAATCACATATCCACAAAATGTGGACCATCCTCCATTATGAAATGAAGTATGTGCAATAGGATTAGGATGATAATGTGATAAGAGCACTATAGGTGGATCTGACACCTAAAGTGGAATTTATCCTACACCATTTGTTGGAAATTTGGCTAATGTGGATGCATAGATGTTGTCATTATGGAAACATATGATCTTTATTAAGAGCACAGAATCTGGAATGCAAGTATGGCAAGTTGAAGGAAGAAATTGTCTAAGTATGGATACAGTGATCTTGATAGAGCACCTAATGAAGATTTAGTTGGTGACGTTCACTGGAGAAATATTTTTGTTTGCGTAGTTAACTAAAGCTTCTACAAAGTATGAGGATACCCCACCTCAGTGCGTATAAAGTTTGGAGCAGTACGAACAAAGTTATTCAAAGTTTATCAAAGATAGTTTTTGCAGACATAACAGTTTTGGAGACAGTATTAGCGAAAGAGTTAAGGGATTATTTTTTCTTGTCAAAATAATGACATAACATTATGAAGGGATGACATCCTAGATTTTTACTCTTGGATAAATATTTTGGAAGCCGACCATGTAAAGTTATTAGCTCTAATAACTCATATATTAGGCATACTTGAAATGTAATAAAAGATATATGTTATGTGTAAAAAGAAAGAAAAGATAACTTGCGATAGTTGTATATTGTGATAGCAGCAAAGGCTATTGATGTGAAGTTGTAAGTAGTACCATATTACAGTCAGAAACATTTTGTATTACCTGTTTGGGTAGTGAGTTCAGCTGGTGATCAGGTTTTGTAATCTAACTCCTAACAGGGTTAAGGCTTCTAACAAGGCCTAAAGTCCTTTAACCAGGACAGATCTACTATATATTGTAAATTGACTCCTAACATGGTCCAATATCCCTAACAAGATACTTTTGATTAGTGATCTTTGTGGGTACCATCCCCACTGGGGTTTTCCCTTGGCCAGGGTTTCCTTGAGAACATATCATGTGTTATGAGTTCTTTCTATTTACTACTATGTTTGTTAATCAGCTTAATAATCTTTGTATGCACTAAAGTAATCTATTATATCCATAAGTGGGCAAAAGAAAAAGTTTGTGAAATACTGATTCACCCCCCCTCTCAGTATTTCTTATTTCTAACACCATTTTCCTAATTGAGGTGCAAAATCATAGGTGTTTTGATGACAAAATACTATATAATACATTATCCTACTTGTAAGATTAAGTAAAGTCTGATTAGGAATATTTAGTTACACCAACACACCCCCTTAAGTGAAACTTAAGGGAATGCACTTAAACTGACAATGCAAGATGGGTCCCGGCTACTAGGCCATGTTAGGTACTATTGGAAATTATAAAAAAAAAGTAGAGAAAATGAAAGAACCCAAGTGTAAGTGCATGAAATAAATTTACCAAGATCACCAAGAGAGAGAGAGGGAGAGAGGAAATGCTTCAAAGAATCAAGGCACAAGATCAACAAATTTCTCCAAGAACAACAATAACAAGGATTTTTGAAAGGGGAAAAGGAAAGAAAAACCCCTTGTGAATATATGAATGAGGCTTAAAGACTAAGAAGAAGAAAGAAATGGAGCACAAAGCTCATTACAATATGGTGAGCAAGAATGAGAGAAGAGAGATGATTATTCTACAAGTGTGTGAGAGGCATCTCTTAAGTAGAGATGAGTGGAAGAGTCTGCATGTAACTCCCATCTCAAATGAATGCCACATTCATATTGTGTGTGTGACAAATGCAAGATTCCTCTTAATGAGGAATATATAATTTACTTATTAAATGAATTACAAAAAGTGAAATGTCCTCCTACTTGGACTAGAGGAAAAATACAATATAGGATACCTTGGTTTATCCTTTAATTACACATTTACACCAAGGAAAGATTAAATTCTAATACCCCCCTTTAATATTTACTTGGGGTGATTACATCAATAGGTATCAAACCCAAATGTTTACAATGATTTTGAGATGTTTCTTTTGAAAGAGTTTTCACTAGGATGTCTTTGGCTTAATCATCTTGCATGTCTTCAACTTGTGCTTTAGAGCTTGAATGGTACATAGGACTTTTGGAAAAGTGAATAGTACTTTGAGAAAACAAAGGTGTATGTGCTTGTTGATGGGAGCCCAAATATTTAAGTGACCATTCAGATTCTTGAGATACACATGTACATTATGAATATTAATTTCCAATAGAAAATGGAGATCAATACTTGAGCTTGCAATAAGGAAAAAAACACTAGTAGATCTCCCATCATTGGGATCTCCTAGTGCTGAATCAGTAACACTTTGGAAAGTAAAATCACATTGCAAAATATGAGGAAAATAATCAGAAATGCAATCTTTAGTTGCATAAAACAAATCTATCACGTATTCATCATAATGTGAATCATGAGTCATAGAATCAGAAATGCAAACTTCAGTTGCATAAAACAAATCTGTAATGTGTTCATCATAATATGAAACATCAAGAGGAGAGTTAATATAAGCATCATTATCATTAACCTCCACAATAATCATAGGATTAGTACCTTCATCATGAATTTCATTTTGAGTAATAAACATATCCGTAATAGGATGATTAAAAGAAGGTAAAGTAACATTAAGAAAGTTAGAGATAATTTCCTCTTCTTTTTCAACAATATCATTAAAATGAAAGAACGGATCATTAAATTGGAATTCATCATAAGGAGAGTGCATAGTATCAGATTAAATTAAATTTGTTCATGTACGAAGATAGTAATCTAGAGAGTTATTCCAAGAATATCGTTCATCATAAGGTTCATCCGAAATAGTAGTATCATCATAGTGAGGATTAAACACTCTATAACGAGAAACAAAAGCTTGACGACACTTATTATTATAAGATGTTTGATTATTAGGAGTAGATGATCTTTGATGTTTGAGTTTCTTAAAACATTTATTGATCACATGACCATCTTTCCCACAATAATTATATTGGGGTCAATTATTATTACTATGATAACCATTATTATGATGATTATTGTTATGATAATTATTGTTGCTATTGGAATAATTATTGTTATGATGATTATTATTATGATGATTAGTATGTGAGTTATTATTTTGATTTTGAGTTTTTGATACAAAGACATGTTCAAAATATTTAATAGTACCCAATTGTAATAATTTTGCCTCCTCTTGACGCAACAAATTTTGAAAAAAGGATAAGTTAAAAGAGGAGCTAAACTAGAAATAGCAAGCTGAGAGTGGATGTTAGTGATAAATTGCTAAAACTCTTTAGGGAGACATTTTTAAAGAATTATAGTGATCAATATAATATCTATAAGAGTAAAATTTAAACCATTTAACTGAGTTCTAATATCATCAAACTTGAGTAAAAATTCATCCAGTGATTTAAAATTTGTATACCTTAGGTCTTCCAAGTTGTCTTGGAGCTGAATCTTATGTGATTCGGAGGAGCTGGCATATGTTTGCTTCAAGATGTCCCATGCTACGTGAGATTTGGTGCAATGCCCAATCAAGACATAAAGATCAAGATTGATGGAGAGTCCAATTAGACTGAGTGCTTCATCATTATTACCTTGCCATGCATCTTTGACAGTTTGAGTAGTAGTGGCAGCTGGTTCAAGAGTCGCATTTGTGGCAACTTCAAGCAAATGTTTAAAATGAAATAGAAAGGAAACATGAGCTTTCCATTGATGATAGTTAGAGCTAGTTAGTTTAATTTCTAGAATTAAAGTAGACATGATGAAAGTGGCAAGATAATGATATCAAAATGAGATTAATATAAATGAAGCTCAAATTAGAGAAAAAAGATTAATAAGTAATGAATAACAACAATTTGAATAATCAAGTTGATTTATACAAATGTTTATCAAATGCTTAATAAAATTATAAGAAATGAATTAATTTAAACTAATTGTTAGTGATGATGAACAAATTTAATAAAATAAAGTAATTAGAGATGAAAAGAGTCAAGGAATCACTCAAACTAAAATAAGATAAACTATAACTAAATGATTGCCCAACAGTGAAACCTTTATAGTAATAATAATAAAAAATACACTAAAAAGATAATGATATCAGAATATTCTTCTCCCTACAGGAATAATGAAATGCATAGTAAACTCCCTATGAGAATAAATAGAGAAATGCTACCAGAGTCTAGCCAAATGTTGCCAAGGACTAGTCAAAAGGAAGAAAAGAAGACTAAGAAAATGTTTGAAACTTCTTACACATCTTAGAATAATAACTACAGTCAAATGAATTACTGTGAAAGAAGACAGTTACAAATGTTGTGTTGAATGTTGGGTAGATACAAATGTTGCAAATATGAATTCAAATATAGTAAACAGATAAAATATTAATATGCTGAGATGTTGTTGCATGAGAAGGTAAGGTAAAAAAATGTTAGTATAATAAACCTGCTTTGATAAAAAACCACTGCAATGCAATTTATAATTCTCCTTGAAATATATGGTAACATTGCAACTTCATGTCAATAAGGAATAGCTGGAAATGAAAGTTACAACCCTCCAAAGAAATTTATATATGATTTCAAATATGTATGCGAGTTAAATAGAGGCTGCAATCAGGCATTTTGATTATACAAACAAAGGGTGAAAAAGATATAACATTATAATATTGCAAATTCTTCTTGTGAACACCCAAAAATGGTATTCTATAATCACCACAAATTGATTTCAATTGTTAATTTCATATACTTATGAAATTTGTAATCCAAAACTGGAGAAATATTACACACAGACTTCTGGAGAAATACAACAGGGTATGGCATCCAATTGTATCATCTTAAAATGGAAGCATTTCCATGTTAAGAGCATTTAGCCATTCGAGTAAGTAGTTTGGGGTCATATTGGATGCCTTGAATTGATCTTTTCTTTGATCTAGCTTTCTCCCCGCTTTCCACTTCTTTTCTACTTTGTTATAGGTGAAATTAGGGTTAGGATCCCGAGGATTCTCTTTAATTCCCCTCTTCCATGGCTCTATTTTCTAGGTAGGACTTAGAAATAGGTCCTCCTACCCTTCATCATAGTCATTATAGGATTTTATGCCTATTCCTAGCATTCTACCCCTTTCTGGTATCATTTCTAGGTCTCCGAGCATCCCTGGAACCTCCTATCTTGATTTTGACTAGATCTGGGTCCATAGAGTTAGAATCGAGGTTGATCTTGACCAGGTTAGGATCAAGCTTGAACTTGAATAGGTTAGGATCAAGCTCAAACCTGACTAGGTCAGTCCCAACCTTGATTTTTTCCCCCTCTTTCAAATTTCCAGATTCCTTGATTTCTGGGTATCAGGTTTTCAGGATATTTGTTTTCCCACCTCCAGGTCAGCCATTTTGGGTTTCAAAATGGTAAATCCTTAAATTTTATTTAATCTAGGTATATTTTCTAAAGGTTAGGACCTAATTGGGATTTAATTCTCCAAGGTGGCCCCTCTAGAGGATTGTGCCCTAGTTCACTATAAAAGGAAGCCTTCCTCTCTCATTTTCACATCCACTCATCCATGATCAAGAGAAAGATCTCTCCATCAAATTTTTCAATATCCTCTCTCAAGATCTCAAGGTGATCAAGAAATAATTCATTCAAGCAAGCATCCATTCAAGCATTCAAGTCCTCTTCTCCATCCAAGTTCTCCATTGAAGATTAAGGATTCAAGCATTCAAGCCATTGAAGGAATTTGGTTCAAGCATTCAAAATTCATCATTCAAATCATAGATCTAGCCATCATGATGGTGTGATCTTCCTTCAAGATCCTTTTGTTCATCTTCAAGATCCATTCATTCTTCCCTTAAGGTGGATTCCAAGCATACAATCATGGAGGTTTGATTTACATTTGTTGATCTTATGTTCAAGCTTTCATATTAACATACTTGATTACATTCAAAATATAATTGCATGTCTATTGAATTGCATAGCTTCATTGTTAGATCTACTTCTATTAATTGCTAGCATTATCCATTTCAATTTAAATATTAAGGTTGATTCCAAACCAGGGTTTGACCAAGGCAAACCCCCCAAACAAACAAAACCCCACCTTTTCTTGTAGGTATAGGTGCGGAATTTCAGATCTGAGAGCAGATTTGGATACCCTTTTCGGTGAACTTTCAAGATCTGTGAACAAAGTTAGAATCGACCTTCAAAAAAAGAATCTAGCCTTTGACATTTTATGAGGGTCAAAGTCAACCTGAGCTTGTCTTGGGAAAAAGATTTTTGGGTTTTCTTCGTCTCAGCATTTCCAATCTAGAATAGGTTGCAGAATTGCCCAAAAGTACACCTAGACATCAGAAATCAGCATTTTCCATATCTGCCCTAATTTGAGGTTAGTATTTGTATTTCAATTATTTCAATTTCTAAACACTTCAATTCAAACATAGGGAAATATAGGGTTTCTCTCTCTCTTTCATATTATTCATAGATTGATTCAATTGTGCATTACCCTTTTGGTTGATCAAATTGGATCTCTCCTTTGGGAATTTGGATCTAGGAGTGGATCTCATATTTCTCCCATACACATCCATCTATCCATCAATTACACAACACATTTGAATAGAGGTGATTCCATATTTTATCCTTTACATTTTGGTGAACCCAACATACGTACTCTCCTTTCTTTTGTGGAATTAGATTCCCTATTGTGTTAGAATTGAGATTAATATTTTATTGCATTAAGATTAGGTTTCTTTTATGCCCTTGCATTTATATTTCAAAAATATAAAAAATTGCAAAATTTCTTTAAAAATACAAAAATATTTAAATTTTCATGCTTTTAGTATTCAACATGTATGATTCTTGTTTTGAATACTTTGATGAGGCTTTTGTTGTTCAAGATGATAGATCCCTTAATGAGGTAATGGAAGTGAGGATGAAAATTGGTTGAATGAGATCTCCATTGATCCTATTCCTATTTCACCCTCCTCTACAACCTCTTCAATTGACCTTTACAAAGATGTGTTAGGGATTGATGATTCTTCTTCTCCTAATATATGTCTTTTCTATGAGCCTACTTTACAATACAATTTACCTTCTTTCCCCTCTAGGGATCAAGATTTAATGACTTATGGCACTCCTACAATGCGCTCTATGGATAGGGATGATAATCCTCCTATTCGGGATAAACCTTTGGATTTTGATGTTGATGACTCCCTTCCTCATGAAACCATTATGGCTAATCCTCCTATTTGGGATGAACCTTTGGATTTCAATGTTGATTAATCTCTTCCTCATGAAGCCATTATGGATAATTATACTTTTTGGGATGAACCCTTGGATAAAGACATGGATTTATCCCCTCCTTGTGAAGAATTTTTGATATAAAAAGATGACATACTCTCTACAACACACTTCCCTTATGCAAAAGAAGATGAAATTATATATCCCTCACCTCCATTTGGGATTCCTTCTAGTGAAAAGGCATTAGTGGAGAAAGATATTAATTCCCTTAATGCTCTTCCTCTTAGTGGTGACCTTATAGGAAATCATGATCCTATCTTACAACCTTCTTACCATAGTATTACTTATATTTATTAAAACCCTTTTCCAACTGTGGTTCCAAGTGTTCCTCTGATTGTGTCTTCCATTCATATCACTTCCTACACTTTTACTAGTGTTCCTAATCTTCCTAATCCTAATCCTATCTTTCCTAATCCTATTCCTAATTCTCTATATGCTATTCCTAGTTCTTCCCACACTTATGTTGAGGTTCAAACTATGGTTCATGATGTAGATGTGCAAAGATTTTTCAAAATACCTTCTCCTTATTATTCGATCCATAAATATAAGAGAAAATAAACTTCTCCCTTGAGATTTATTCATAATTTTACCCCTCACTCTAATATAACATAGATTGGGGGGCAAGAGGTATATTTCTTTTTGTCTTTTAGAATCCATTATGTTCCTACTTTGAGCTTAATTGGTTATTCTTTCATTTATATTGATGGTTTGTATTATGATAGTTTTTCATCTATTTCTCTCTTCTATTATTCAAGATATCTTTTCTAGGACATGTTTTTTGCAAAGATATCCCTTGCCTTTCATCCCTAGGGGGCAAGGTTCTTTCTTCTCTCTTTGTCTAGGGAACTACTTTCCTTAGCTTAGTGGTATTTGTTTATATTAAAATATTATTTCATCATATTGATAGATGTTTTGACTATGGATAACCTTCTTATATGAGAAGTTGTTGTCCTAAGTCATCACTTCTTCTCAATGTTGAAAATTATGTTCTTTATAAACTCTTACCCTTGCTTTGGTGTTAGAGTTGTTTCCCTCATTCCAAAGATTCCTCTTCCTCTTCTTTGCAGGAGGCTTGATGATTGAATCTTTTTTCCCACCTTCAAAAGATGATATTTTATCTAAAGCACTCCTCTTTGGTGGGGGTCTTGTTGATAATATCTCTTTCATTTGAGGATCCTTTTCCATGAGTGACATATCATTTTCACGATTATCTATACTCTTGGATGTAGGGGTCAATATCCCTTGCTAAGAATATGGTGTACATTGTTGTAAACAAGATATCTCCTTGCATTGTGAAGTAGGTATTCTCTTCCATCTTTGTTCCTACACTTGGGGGGCAAGGATGCCATCTCCTTCTTTTCTATTTTTTTGGGATTCAAATCTTTCCTTGGTTAAGCAGTATCTATCTATTATGTGATATCCAATCATACATGAAAATTTTGGTTTGCATTGAGGATCTATGTCCTTGATAAAAATCTCTTTTGTTGTTTGACATTGGGTTTCCATGGTTGATATATCTCTCACCTTGGAAATTGAATAGTGTGATATCCATCACAAGGGTTACTTTCTTTTCACTTCTTGCATAATATCTCTTGGCATTTTTCCCTTCCATGGCCTCATAGGAGGTGTGACCTTCTTGGCTTGGACTGGGTGTTGTTTGTGGATATTGTCTTAATGCTGAAGATGACTTTATCCTTGTTCTTTTCTTTCCTTAACATGTCAAAATAGTATGTTTTTTCCATATTAAGGAGGGGGGCATATATAGGGCCTCCCTTGTACTATAGTTTTTTATTTTTATATGCTAAATCTTCTGATGGTAAAGCACATAAGTTTCTAAATCCTGAGGAGACACATTTTTCAAATTTTTCATATGCTAAATCTTGGAAGGTAATGCACATAAGTTGCTAAATATTGAAAAGACACACATTTATATGCTAAATCTTCCAAAGGTAATGCACATAAGTTGCTAAATCCTAAGAAGACACACATTTTTCAATATGCTAAATCTTGGAAGGTAACGCACATAAGTTGCTAAATCCTGAAAAGACATGCATCTATATACTAAATCTTCTGAAGGTAATGCACATAAGTTGCTAAATCTTGAAAAGACATGCATCTATATACTAAATCTTCTGAAGGTAATGCACATAAGTTGCTAAATCCTGAGGAGACATGCATTTCATATTCATAGTGATACAAGAAGGTGGATCTATGGGTATTCCAAAAGCCATCAGAAGATGCATTACAATTACAAGCATAGTTTATGGGTGAACCTATTGGGCTCTCCCTCCAGGGTGATTCATGGTAAGGTGGGCATCTTACTAGGTGAGGTAATCACTCTTTTCCATTTCTCTCTTTTTTCTTTCATGCTAGTAAGACTAGATCATGAAGCCATGTTATTTATAGTGTTGTTCTTATCTTTATTATGTAAACATGTATGCTTTTATGATAGTTTTCCAAATATGACATTAGTATGAGAAATATTTCTTAGCTAAGTTTCTTATGCTAATTAATTTGGGTTGTTTAGTGCTAACCCTTGTTCTTTTGGTTTTCTCATTTCACACCCTTGTGCATGTATGTTGAGTTAGAATCCCTAGGGGCTTGTGTCCCTAACTAAGTGTTATTCTATGTCATTTCGAATTCACTGGGCTCTCTTCTTCCTTCTCCTTTACCATGAGTTTGCATTGAGTCCATACTCTTGCTAAAGTGGTTGCTTAATGTATCATCTTAAAATGGAAGCACTTCCATGTTAAGAGAATTTAGCCATCTGAGTAAATATTTTGGGGTCATATTGGATGCCTTGAATTAATCTTTTCTTTGATCTGGATTTCTCCCTGCTTTCCACTTCTTTTCTATTTTGTTATAGGTGAAATTAGGGTTAGGATCCTAAGGATTCTCCTTAATTCCCCTCTTCCATGGCTCTATTTTCTAGGTAGGACTTAGAAATAGGTCCTCCTAGCCTTCATCATAGTCATCATAGGATTTTATGCCTATCCCTGGTATTCTGCCCCTTTCTGGTATCATTTCTAGGTCTCCGAACATGCCTGGGACCTATTATCTTGATTCTGACTAGATCTGGGCCCACAAGGTCAGAATTGAGGTTGATCCTGACCAAGTTAGGATCAAGCTTGAACCTAAATAGGTTAGTCCCAACCTTGATTTTTCCCCCCTCTTTTAAATTTCTAGATTCCTTTATTTTCGGGTATCGGGCTTTCAGGATATTTGTTTTCCCGCCTCCTGGTTGGCCATTTCAGGTTTCAGAATGGTAAATCCTTAAATTGCATTTAATCTAGGTATATTTTCTAAAGTTTAGGACCTAATTGGGATTTAATCCTCCAAGGTGGCCCCTCTAGAGGATTGTTCTCTAGTTCACTATAAAAGGAAGCCTTCCTCTCTCATTTTCACATCCACTCATCCACTCATCCATGATCAAGAGAAAGATCTCTCCATCAAGTTCTACAATCTCCTCTCTCAAGATCTCAAGGTGATCAAGAAAGAATTCATTCAAGAAAGCATCCATTCAAGCATTCAAGTCCTCTTCTCCATCCAAGTTCTCCATTGAAGATCAAGGATTCAAGCATTCAAGCCATTGAAGGAATTTGGTTCAAGCATTCAAGATTCACCATTCAAACCCTAGATCTAGCCATCACGATGGTGTGGTCTTCCTTCAAGATCCTTTTGTTCATCTTCAAGATCCATTCATTATTCCCTCAAGGTGGATTCCAAGCATACAATCATGGAGGTTTAATTTACATTTGTTGATCTTATGTTCAAGATTTCATATTAACATACTTGATTACATTCAAAATACAATTGCATGTCTATCAAATTGCATAGCTTCATTGTTAGATCTACTTCTACTACTTGCTAGAATTCTCCATTTTAATTTCATTATTAAGTTTGATTCCAAACTAGGGTTTGACCAAGGCAAACCCCCCAAACAAACAAAAACCCCCTTTTTCTTATAGGTACAGGTGTAGAATTTTGGATCTGAGAGCAGATTTGGATACCCTTTTTGGTGAACTTCTGAGATCTGTGAACAAAGTCAAAATTGACCTTTAGAACAAAAATGTAGCCTTTGAATTTTTATGAGGGTCAAAGATGACCTCCCTTAGAATTAGAAAACATTTCTGGGTTTTTTAGATCTCGCAGTTTCGGTTCAAGATTTCAAAAATTAACGGTTTCTAAGACTGTTTGATAGGGTCTTCAGCAGGTTCTTTTTTGGAGGTAAGTACCTTTTATCTCTTCATTTCAACATTATTCATCTATATTTACTTTCCATATCAATACAATTCAAATGTAAGTGTAAAATATTAGTTTTGGGGTCTCTTTTATGTGCAAACCATTGTTCTAGGACCCCATCCATATTTTATCCTTTACACCAATAAAAGACAATTCTTTCATTATAAAGTACCTGCTACTTGGTTTTTATGGCACACTACAATAAGAATCTAATATTAAACTTAGATCCAAAACATCAATGGTTTGAAAAAATTAATCATGCCTATCTTCTCCAAGAAGCCGCACAAATTTAAGTTACCTAAAGTGCGGATTTAAACTATCAAGTGTGTGCTAAAATGTTGTCACACTTCTATGAGTCATTAAATCCAAGAATACTCAAGAATAAGCTCTCAAATGGCAACTCATAGCTTTGTATTCATGGAGTGCAAAGGTTTATAATGGAGGCCCTTAGTTTAGACCTAGTTTGTGCCCATGCAAGTACACCACAAAATGAGAGATTCAAAGAGGAAAAGCAAGAATGATAGTCTCCATGATCATCAAGTATGCATGAAAATGAAAATGAAAGCTATTCTATATGATAACAATGCATGAAAAGAAACTAATCTATGAAAGGAAATGCTTATGCAAGATTATTCTATGAAAGGAAATATGAATCTAATCTAATATGAAAGTGAAATATTAATCTAAATGAATTGCCATGGAGCATGAAAGAAGAAGACAATAAAAGAGAAGTTTCAATATCCAAGCTCAAGTGCTCAAGAATCTTCTCCAAAATTGATCTCCAAACTTTCAGCATAACAATACTTAAAATCTAGATGTCTTCAAATGAGAAGGAGAAGGCTCCTTTTAAAGGAAAGCGGATGGTCAAGATTAAGAGGCAAAAATAAATGAGCAATGGTGGAGATTAAATCTTGGTTGATCCATGTGCTCAAGATTCTTTAAGAGGAAAAAGGATGAAAAAGGCCCACCACTTAAAAGTATATGCATTCAAAGTGGAGAGAAAAAGGGATTTTTATTTATTTATTTTATGTCCTTTTTCAACAAAAAAAGATATTTAAGTGGGGATTTTATTAAAAGAGGAATTTTATTTTAATAAGATGATTTTAATTTAATTAAAAGGGAAGTTTTCTTTTAATTAAATGAGGCTTATGATAAAATGATCAAACCTGAGGAAATATTGAAATAATTAAATTAATTATGATTTGATCAAGGAAATTGATTTGAATTAAAAATATTGCAAAGCATTGATTCCAGAAATTGATAAATCGGTTCCATCATTTGATAAATTAAAGAATGGGGCCCAAAGTCTAGGCAACCATTTTAGGGTGCATACATTTTCCCCTCTTTGACTAATGTGTGATCTTCATGGGAACACATGTAGTCAAAGAATGAAGTTGAAATGTGAGATCGATTTTGGATCACAAAACAACTTAGACATGTGATCAATGGACGGGAACACATTAGGACAAAGATAAGCTAATTGAAAAAGACAAGGCTAACACCCCTATAAATAGGTAATTGTCAAGTCTCAAGAAAGGTTTGATTGATAGGATTGATAAAGTTGAATCAAGGATTGAAGTTTGATAGGTAATGCCCCCTCATAATCGAAATCAAAATGAGATAGAGGAGAAACAATGAATTGATATATTTGATCAAATCAAACTAAAAATAAGGTTCTTGATGTAAGATGAAAGATTTAAGGATCACAGAACCAAGGTAGATCACCAAGCATGAAAGATTATTCCCCAAGGTTGAATTAGAAGAAAAGAAGTGGGCTGAAAGAAAATGGAAGATAGAAGTTTGGAAGAGGTGGAAAGAAATGTAGAGATGAAAGAGAATTTGCCTCAAGAAAGAGAATGCCTCAAAATCAATCAACTGTTTAAGATAGGAAATTTCGATTGAGATCAAGAAAGAAGATAAGGAAATGAAGATCAAAATGTGACCACAACTGATTAAAAGTCCAAAAGAAAGATGAAGGAAAACCCTCTCAAACTCCTAATGCAGCCTAAAAAATGCAAATTAACATGAAGTTTAAAAATGCAACCTACATGAAAATGAAAAGGTGTATTTGCAATAGAGCAATTGTAACATAGGGTTTTTGTGTTCATCATTCATTAGATAATGTTAAGGAACTTATTTTCATCATTGGGCCATTATTAATGGACATCAGAAAATCACACAATCATCACTAGTCACAAGCACAACTTTGAAGATATGAATGTGATTTATATCAGATTGGAATGTGGAAAGATTCTAACATAAGCATCAAAGACATAAAGGTCAAGATGACTTAGATGTTAGCTTAACCAATTTAATGTAGAAAAACCATGTTCACATCAAGGCACAGATGCTAGGATGATCATAAGAATAGTTGTGCAAAAATAGTCAAGGATGATGCCTCAAATCTCCTAAGTGTTTCAAGAGAACAATAAGAGACACTTAAGAAGTTCAAGACCAAACCCACAAGCATAAAGAAATAAAAACATGCCGCATTCCCCAAGTCCTCTAGCTATGCATCCCAAATAGACTTATTAGACAAGGACACTCAATGAAAATCAATAAGAACCAACACATAAAGAAAAGATCATGACATATCTCAAGCATTAAGTGTTGTGTTTAAAAATTAAGTGTGTTAACTGATACTGAGTTCCAAGGATAAGGATCGAATGCTTGGAAGCAGGTAAGATCAGATGACAAAATTAGGTAAGACCAAACTGAGAAGTGTTGAGAAACACTTGATGCCAGGGTTGTGTTGAAAAACACAGTTGGGGAGGTGTTGAAAAATACCATTTGCAAGGTGTCCAAAAAGACTAATGCATCCAAGAGACCAAATCTAACATAGTTATGCCCCCTAGACAAAGACAAAGACCAATTCCAAACCAAGGCATGATGGAGAAAGGATAAGTGTCGAGGACGTGTGCTAAGAGACAAGGGTGCAAAGGAATCAAGTAGTGCCCATTTCTAGGTTTTCACCACTTCGATTTTATTGCAAAATTTTTTCAGTACTTTTTATAATTTTTTATATTTTTTCTACCAAGGTGCCTATTTCCAGGTTTTCACCAAGGCACTTTTTTTTTTTTGAATTTTTTCTGATTTTTTTGTATTTTTGGAGTATATAATTTTTTTGGAGATACATCAAAGTGCTTATTGCTAGGTCTTCACTAAGATGATCATTTTTCAGGACATTTTCTAATTTTTAGAATTTTTGACAATATACCATTTTTTTGAATTTTTTCAGGATCAATAAGTATGTACAACGGATGCCCCCAGACATAATAGGCATCATGGATAGAACTTCTTCAGGTGCAAGACATTGATAGGATCATGGAGCTTCTCTCCCTCTTTAGTAGATAATAAATAAGAACTTGTCCCAAAAGCTGCTATAATGATGTAAGGTCCAAGCCAATTAGGTTCAAATTTTCGCTTTTGATCTCTATGTTGTTGACTCTTAGGATTTTCATGTAGGACAAGATCTCCCACTTGGAATTCTCTAGGGGGAACCTTTTTGTTGAAGGCTTTAGACATGCACTTTTGATAAACCCTCATATGGTCAAATGATGCTTGACGTTTCTCATCTAGAAGTTCTAACTCTTGAAGTTTCATGATGTAGTAGTCTTCATCTATAACTAGACCTTTGAGGGAAACTCTAAGTGAAAGAATCTCAACCTCTAAAGGTAACACTACTTTAGCACCATATGTAAGGAAAAAGGAGTAGCCCCAATAGGAGTATGAATACTCATTCTATAGGCCCATAATGATGGATTTATCTTTAAATGCCAATCTCTACCATTCTTATGAATTGTTCTATGTAGGATTTTAAGAATGGTTTTATTTGATACCTCTACTTGACCATTTCCTTGTGGGAAGTAAATGGAGGACCAATGTTGTTTAATCTTGAATTTATTATAGAGTTTTTTAAGGTCCTTATTTTTGAACTGACCTCCATTGTCAGTGATAATCTCAGAAGGCACTCCATATCCATAGATGATATGGTTCAGAATGAATAGAGAGACTATCTTGCCCAATGCAATAGAAAGTGGGACAACTTCTACCCATTTAGTAAAGTAATCAGTAGTAGTGATAATAAACTTGTGTCCACCAAATGAGTTGGGATGAATCTACCCAACAAGGTCAAAGGCCTAGTGCTGAAATGGCCCATGAGATATAGAAGGAATGAGCTCCCTGACTGGAGCATGTATCAGGTTACCATGTTTTTGACACTTTTCACATGACTTTGCAAAAGCTACTACATCAATCTGCATTGTAGGCCAATAGTACCCTACCCTAAGTAGCCTTCAGGCCTTGGAAAGAACATTGGAATGTCCCCCATAGATGCCTTCATGAATTTCAACTAATGCTCGATCGAATTCTTCCTTTTCTAAGCATCTAAGAAGTGTTCCATCTAGACACCTCCTATACAATCACCAAAGATAAGGGTACAATGAGAGGCATTTCGGGTAAGGTTTCTACATTCAGATCGGTTAAAGGTTTCAGGGATAATGCCATCACAAAGGTATGAGTAAATGACACCATAATGGGATAACTCATGACCAACAAGGGTACAAATAACATGGCTTTCTTGGGAGTCATATATAGGGTGATGTAGCTCTTCCACCAGGAATTCAAATCTTGATTCATGTTGCTCTAATTGAAGAAGTGAAGCAAGTGTAGCCATAACATCAGCTTCTTTGTTTTTTGCTCTAGGGATTTGCTGAAATGTGACAAATGTGAAGTATCATTTCAAGGAATCAACCATTTTCTTGTAAGGTACTAGTTTCTCATCTTTTGTTTGATATTCTTCATTGACTTGGTTGATTATCAGTTGTGAATCCCCATAAATATGTAACTCTATGATTCTTCATTCTATGGACATCTTAAATCCATTTGTTAAAGCTTCATACTCAACAATGTTGTTTGTACATGGGAACAATAACTTGTAAGACTTAGGAATCATGTACCCATGAGGAGAAACAAAAAAAACACCAACTCCTAAACCATTTTGCATAAAGGATCCATCAAAGAACATCTTCCATGTTCTTGTAGTCATATACATGAGATGCTCATCTGGGAAGTCAACTTGAATAGGTGCACTATCTTGAATTGGGAAATTAGCCAATTGATCTACTATGGCTTTTCCTTTGATTGCTTTACGCTCAATGTACTCTATGTCAAATTTAGAAAGGATCATCATCCATTTAGCAAGTCTACCTATGAGGGTAGTCTTACTGAGTAAATACTTGAGTGGATCAATTTTTTCTATGAGGTGTATTGTGTGTGCAAGCATGTAATGTCAAAAATTTTGGGAAGCAAACACAACCACAAGGCAAGCTTTCTCAATGCCCATGTAGTTAACCTCATATGAAACAAGAGTATGAATAATGTAGTATATTGCTATTTCTTTCCCATGTTCATCAAGTTGAGCTAGTAATGCCCCCAAGGAAGATTCTATTACTGAAACATATAGAATAAGTGGTTTCCTTGGGATAAGAGGCATTAAAATAGGAGGATTTGCCAAGTATTCCTTGATTTGATCTATGCTCTTTTGACAATCCTCATTCCAAACACATTTGACTCCTTTGTGTAAGTTCTTGTTAAAAGGTTGAGCTCTATCTACCAACTATGAAATGAACCTCCTTATGGATTAAAGATGTCCTTGAAGACTCCTCATTTGACTAATGTTTCTAGGAGGTGGCATATCTATGATTGCTTGGAATTTTTCATTGTCTACCTCTATTCCTTTTGTTGAAATGATGAATCCTAGAATTTTTCTACAGGTGACATTGAATGAACACTTCTTAGGATTTAACCTTAATTGAAATTGTTCCATGTGATTCAGAATGAATTCTAAATCATCTAAGTGTGTGTCTCTTTTCCTAGATTTGGCCAATGTGTCATCCACATAATCCTCCATGTTTTTATGCATCATGTCATGAAAAATGGTTGTCATAGCTCGTTGATAGGTGGATCCTACATTTTTTAATCCAAAAGTCAAAGCATTCCAACAATAGGTACCCCATGCACAAGTGAATGCAATATTTTCTTGATCTTCAGGAGCTATCTTAATCTGATTGTATCTAGAAAAACCATCCATCAAGGAATAAATCTCATAACCCATAGTCATGTCCACTATCATGTCTATATTGGGGAGTGAAAAATCATCCTTTGGGCATGATCTATTGAAATCTCTAAAATCTATGCAAATTCAAATGGATTTGTCATGTTTGGAAACTGGTACAATGTTTGATATGCATTTAGCATAGTCAATAGCTCTTATGAATCTTGCACCAAGGAGTTTTTCTAATTCTTCTTTGACTAGAAGAGCTATGTGAGGATGCATCTTTCTCAATTTTTGTTTGATTGGTTTTACACTTGGAGCTATGGACAAGTGATGCATGATAAGATTAGTGTCCAACCTAGCATATCTGAATAAGTCCAAGCAAAATTGATCTTCTTTTTCTGTAAGAGCTTAGTGTAGGCTTGTTTTTCTTATGGTGATAAAGACTGAGCCAAATGTACTACTTGGGGAGCCTCATCCATACCCAAATTGACTACTTGTGTTGGCTCAATAAGTACTGAAGATCTGTCTTGAAAATAGCTAGGGAGATGATCAAGTAGCTCATCCGTAGGTGCCTCTATTGGAAATTTGGTTGAGTTGGATACATAGATGTTGTCATTATGGAAACATATGTTTTACATGAAGATTACATAGGTTAGAGAGAAAGTATGACAGAGTGCAATGTAAAATTATCTAAGTATGAGATAGTGCATTTTTTCTAGTGTACTCGATGACAGTCTTATCTAGCGATGTTGATTGAAGTAAGTTCAGTGCTTGCACACTTGAACATAGATACTATGGTGACTATTAAAGTTTCACCTAAGAGCACAAGTTAGTACAACATGTACAGAAGAAGTTATGTTAGTTTTACTAAAGATAGTGTTAAGCCAACAGGTCAGAGTATGAAGACATAATTGGTAAAAGATATTGTCTTCATACTCTTCTGGTCAGCTTACCTATTATTATAATTAGTGAATATTGTATATTACTTGTTTGGGCAGTGGGCTCATTTGGTAATCATATTTTGTACTACCAAACTCCTAACAGGGTTGAGGCTTCTAACAAGGCCTATAGTCCCTTAATCAGGACTGATACACTATATGCATGTTATAGACTCCTAATACGGTCAACATCCTTAACATGATACTTTTGATTAGTGGATCTTTTTGGGTACCATCCCCATCAGGGTTTTCCCTTGGCCACAGTTTCCTCAAGAACAAACAACATGTTATGAGTTGTTTTGTTTTATTGCTATTGTTTAGCTTTCTATGTTATGCATGTATTAAGATAATCTATTATATCCATAATTGGGCAAAAGTAAAAGTTTGTAGAATACTGATTCACCCCCCCTCTTAGTATTCCCTATTTCTAACAATTGGTATCAGAGCTTAGTTACTCACAAAAGAATCATTCAAGGAAAGTCTAGAAGATTGAGTAAGATCTCTATGGATATGGATGAGCTACAAAAGAATCTTGAAGAAGCTCTTGAATAGATTGATATGCTTACTGAAGAAAGAGACAATCTAAAAAGAAAATATGATGATGCAAGGAAACTCATTGAGAAATTGAAAAAAAAGTTGGAAGATTTGAAATCAGAGAAGGAATCTGAAATACAAATTGAAGATTGTGATGACAACTTAGAAAAAGAAAATGAGATCCTTAAACATGAATTGAAGATAGCAAATCTGAAGCTAAGTTTGAAAGATGGAAATGGAAATATTGAAGCAAATCTAAAATCTGAGAATGAAAATCTTAAGCTTGAAAATGAAGGGCTAAAATCTAAACTTGGTAAAGTAACATCTAAACTTGAGAAAGTCAATTTGTAGTATGCCGAACTTGAGAAATACAATACAATTGTGAAAGGAGAACTAACTCAATCTAAGCAGCAACTTGAAAGACTATATTCAACTAGTGAGAATATTGATGAACAAATGTCCTATCAAAAACTATTCTATGATAAAATTGGTCTTGGATTCAACACATTTAAAGAAAATAAAGAAAGCAAGGAACCAGATCTGAAAATATCTGAAAGCATAGATGAAAAGAAATCTGATGAGATCAACAAATCTGAAGATACATCTAAAGAAGAAGAGCCACCTAAGCGAGAGGAGTCACCTAAAGGTATGCAAAGAGAATTCAAAGGTTTATGCTTTACTTGTAATACCATTGGTCATATGAAAAGAGATTGCATAGGTAAGAAATTTAAACCTCTTAATGGTTATTGTTATAATTGTCATGGTTTTGGACATAGAGCTATTGAATGCAGAAAACCTCAATTTTTTGAGAATAACAATAGTAGTAGAATGTTTAGAAATACTAACCATGTAGATAAGAAACCTAATGAAGATATGAATAGAAGAAATGGAGTAGTATGTTATAGATGCAACAAGGTTGGACACATTGCTAGAAATTGCAGATCATAGATAAATCAGCCTAGACCAAGATATGGAAACAATGGAATAGTTTGTCAGATATGTAACAAGATTGGAAATAGAACAAGGTTTTGCAAAATGAACAATAGAACTTTTCATCCTCATCCTAACCCTAGAAGTCATGCAAGGAGAAATGAAGATGCAAGTAATAGCCAGAGAGGATGCTATAGTAATTCAGAAGAAGTGAAGTTTGTCAAAAGCACAGATCAAGGAAACATATTCAGCATTGAAGGCAGCCAAAAAGGTGAAGTATCAAGTGGTGAGAATGAATCTTTACCTAACCCATCTCTAAGTACTTAATTCATAAAAAAATTATAGTAGAATAGGAACTTAGATTAGTGTAGAAGTTGATATATGATAAATTGAGTCTTGCGTAGTTAATGCAAGGTATTATATGATGTAATAATTCTATGGTTAAGAGTGCATAGAAAAATATTATGTTTTGTGAGATCGCAAGAAGTTTTAAGTTTTGCAGGGTAATAGAATCAGCTTTTTGGAAAGAAGCGGCAAAAGAATTGAATGCAATGTCAGATCTATGTGAGATTGAAATAATAAAAGGTTATGATCAGTATTATTTGATCATCAAAGAGAGTACAAGTGCTAAGAAGAGTGAAGAGTAGTGATTGGAAATGTTTTGCAAATATTTGGTGAAGGATTTTCATGCTGAATCTACGCAAGCCCTAAATTGCAGAATTGAGGTACTTTACTTGGTAGATCTCTAAATCAGTTAAAGAATTAGCGAAAGTCATGGATGTTTCATTGATTCAAAATGTTAGAGATAAGAATAGACATAAGATGAAAAGGGAACCAATAGAACCCTTGGAAGATGATCGTAAGCTAGCTTTATCATCCGTACCTGATGAAGTTTTATATCTAGAAAATGTTAGAAGTTATATGGGATGTAAGCTAGAGACTTTCAGTGATAGTGATTTTACAAAGGAATATTAGAAGATCTACAATCAGGATATGTCATTAAAAGTAGGATTTGAGCATTTGAAAGATAATGAGATTGTTAAGTATGCCTTACAATATGAGTTTGACAATGAAGAATGTACTAAGATAATCTTGAGCAGAATTCATAATGGAAAGTTTTGGTTAGATGACAGAGTGATAGATATCACAACTAACCTAATTCATGAAGTAACTGGTCTTTCTAAAACTAGAGCCATTCCTTTGAATGAGAAGAACATGAGGAAAATAGTTATAGACAACACAAATTCATCTTATAATGGAAGGGGAATAGTATTTAGTAAAATTCAGCAAGATGATGTGAGATACTTGTGTAAGATCCTTACAACTAAGTTTTGTGCTAACTATAGAGAAGATGACATGGCAATTGGAATGATACATGCAGCCTATTTGATGTGTGTTGATAGAGTACAAGTTGATATGTGTGAGATTTTAAGAATTCAATTGTTTGAGAATTTGGAAAAGATAAAGAAGACTAAATATTCATAGTTTAGATTCTCATCATTGATCACTTATATGTTTTTCCATTTGTTGAGAAGATTTCCTTACACCATTGGTGATGATTGGAATGATGGACAAACCACAATGGAAAGGATTAACAAAGTATATATTAGGCATGTTATTGATAAAGTAAATGAAAGTGCAGTGTTGGTAATTAAAACATTTTAGAATTTGATGACAAGTAGATCAAGGATCGCACAGTCATTAGTTGAGAAGTATAAAAATGAGATATGTTTCATGGTTGATACAAAATTTACATACATTGAAGCAGTAGAACCTAGAATATAATTCATAGACCCTCTTGGCTATGAAATCTCTGAGATTGAGATAGAAGAATATGTGACCAGATTACTTAAGTGCAAGATGGACATTCACAGTAATAGGTTTAAAACCTTTGAGGAGAACTTCAACTTTGCAAAGTCTATCCTTGAAGAGAAAAAATCAAAGAAAAGAGTTGAGAGTACAATCAAGAAGATATTAAAAGATACAGGGATGACTGAACATGAATTCTTGATAGCCAAATAGACAACAACAACAGTTAGAGATATTGGACAAAAAGAAGTTTTTTTTGTACCACCTTTATCATCAGTTGTAGCTCAACAAGAAGAGACACAAGTGAAGGTGAAAGTGGAAGAAATAGAGTAGGATCAAGAAGAAAGAAAATCTACTAGATCATCCTCCTCCACACCTAGTAAAAGAATGAAGCAGATTGCTACTAGACCTAGTAAGAGGAAGAAGACAATAGTGCCACTACTTCAAAGGAAAATTGCAAAGATTAAAGATGATGAAGATACTCCTATTAAGAAGAAAACTTGGAAACCTAGAATTGAAAAGGTGAATGAATAGATTATTCAAGATGGAGACTTTACAAAGATGAACAAATATTATGATTTATATGATTATACAAAAAGATTGAACCTAAAAAATGAAGTGGTGAAGCATATGATTTTGTCAGTTAAGAAATTTGATGCAATTTAGGGTAAGATACCTAGTGACTTGTATAAAAATCTTGTGAACAGAAAGAAGGGAGCATCAGAGGAAGATATAACTATTAGAGAAAATCTTGTAAGAAAAATTTGTGATGTGAAAGATGAAGAAAAATTCAAATAGATCATGAAGGATCTGAACACCCATATGAGATCCAAGAAAAGAACAATACAGATTATGGGAAGTAAATATGAAGAAATAAACAAGGAAACAAAACAAGCAATTATTAAGGTTATGATAGAGAATGCTGGAAATCCATCAGTTGTAGTTGAACCTACAGATCAAGAAGAAGTAGAACAATAGGACATTCACTCTCCACTAGCTATCAATATTAAAGATGAAGCTATGAATGTTGAAGGAGCAAAGATCACTTTGGATAGTGATGATAACCTATTGAAGAATCTTGAAAACATTATTGACAATTCAGCTTTTGAAGAGAAGGACAGTGCCAAAGGAGAAGAGAAGACATAAAATAGAATTGAAAAGCAAGTTCCCACCCAAGAAGAAGTCAGTCTTACACCTGAGACTGGTAAGAAAACTCAGATTGGCTCTATATTTGAGAATTTGGGAAAGGAAGTAGATGATGATGATCAGATGGAATTGATCACATCTTTAAATAAAATTATTGGAAAGAATAAGAAAGTAAAGAGCATTGAAGGATGCCTAAAGGAGCTTATAGAGAAGTTACAAGGCATTGTAACGACACAAATTATAGAGGCAGGTCCACTAGAAAGAGAAAAGAAAGTGATGAACACATTTGATGATGAGTTTACCAACTTATCTGATATTGCTAAGGTAAAGGCTCAAGCAGCCTATGAGGCCAAAGTTCTTTTGGATATAATTTAGAACATCAGGAATGATATCAACAATCTTGATATCTACATAAAAGACTTGAGAAAGAATTTAGAAAGACAAAAATCTTTGTACATTCAGTGTACAAAATCATAGAACTTGGTAGCAGAGGAAGTTCAAAAGATGAAGATGAAGGAAGCATAAATTTAGAATGAGATAAACCTTCTTTCAAGTCCTAATGTGAAGGTTCTTGATGTTGAGAAGAAAATCTGTAAGATCTATGATGAAATAAGAACTTTAAAAGATGACAAGGACAGGAAGATGAAGAGATTCTCTCTTTTAAGAGAGAATGTTTCTATAAAATTAAGCATTGTTGAAGCACAACTGGAAGAATGTTTTTCATCCAAGACATCTTTTCAAAAATTTAGTTTTGAGAATCTTCAAGCATGTGAAATTGCATCTTATGGATTGTGCGCACTACTCAGTGTTGTAGATTTGATTAAGAAGTCATGGGAGAAAGAGTTAGAGGCAATGAAGATTAACTTTTCAGACTGTGTTGCAAGCCTACCATCTTTGCAATACTAAATCAAGGTATAACTTTTTTTTAACACAATTTTGTCACCCTCACCTTTTTTTGTCATTGTTGTCAAAGGGGGAGAGATATATAGTAGAAAATTGATAAGGATACATACTCTTAGGGGGAGTACTATATAGATATAATATTTTTGGAGTCATAAGTGTTGGAAATATAGATGGAGTAACTAAGAGTGGGGGGGGGGGGGTGAATCAGTTAAGCATAAAAATATTACCATAGATCCCTTAGATGTCTTATTAATTCATTTACTACTGTCACTTAGTAAACATATAGAGAAATGCTGTAACTCAGTTATTGTAGTGAGTATTATAACTGTTCTTAAGCATTCATCAATGATTAACATGCATGCATAAAGAAAATAACATGAACACAAGAGACACCAGATTTAACGTGGAAACCCAATATGGGAAAAACCACCAATGTAACTAGTTACTATTTTTCACTCTTCTGAAGTGATGTCTTGTTAAGAGCCAACCCGATAAAAGGTTACAAAACACACTATTAGGTGTGACCTTGTTAGAGGATTTAATCACCCTGTTAGGAGTGGCCTTGTAAGAGGTCTTTGAACAATTCAATAGAACTGTCACCTTGTTAGAGGATTTATAAAATGGCTGTTAAACCAACTCGGTTAAGAGATTTTGGAATCACTGCTACAATGGTAAGAAAGTAACAATAAAATGACCTGAATAATGATGTAACTAAATTGCTAATTACAGATCTCTATTCTATTTCATTAGATCCTTCCTGATTAAATAAATCTTTGCTATTCCTCAAGGATATCTAACCATCCTTCAAAATTCATACACACCTTCCTTCAAAATGATTTGCATGTTCGCTCACAAACTTCCACACTTTCACACTATTCTTCACACTTTGAATTCACCACTTGACCTTCTATATATACCATTCAGATTGTCCATTCAGATTGTCAAGTCAGCACTAATAATCATTACAAACATTAACAGTCAGCTGGAATAAACAAACTTTATTTCTCAAATTAACAAAATCCTTTATTGGGCCGACCTTGCTCGGTAAGTACTAATCCTGAAAAGATTTCCTTAGGTGACCAAGTGAACTTGGTTACCACTGTGAATTTTGAAACATCCTTTGGAGACTGAGTAAAATCAATAAACACTAACTTTCCTTTGATAACCATGGAAGCTCGGTTAACACTATTTTCTACCATACTTTCCTTTGACGCCCGAGAGATCTCGGTAGACACTGAAAACTGCCTTGCTGACCGACTGAGCTCGGTAGACACATAAAACTACTTAATGATATGAAATTTGTGTGACATCAAAGACAACACATAATTTAGACAATTATATCCAAAAATCTCCCTCTGACAATTGTATCCAACAATAAGGACAGTATATACATATTTTGTATTATGGCCACAATTTTGAAATTTTGAAGTCTAGGACTTAGCCAATTTTCTCATAGGTTGCCACTAATGACAAAGGGAGAGATTGTTGGAAATTTGGCTGAGTTGGATACATAGATGTTATCATTATGGAAATATATGTTCTACATGAAGATCACATAGGTCAGAGAGCAAGTATGACATAGCGCAATGCAAAATTGTCTAAGTATGAGACAATGTGTTTTTGCTAGTGTACCCGATGACAGTTTTGCCTAGTGATGTTGATTGAAGTAAGTTCAATGCTTGCACACTTGAACATAGATACTATGGTGACTATTGAAGACTCAATTGAGAGTGCAAGTCAGTACGACATGTATGAAACAACTTATGTTAGTTTTACTAAAGACATTGTTAAGCCAACATGTTAGAGTATGAAGACAAAATTGGTAAAGAGTTAAGGGATTATTTTGTTTACCAAAATAATGACTTAACAATATAAAGGGACAAAATCCTAGATGTTAACCCTTGGGTAAATATATTTTGTATTAAGTAAGCCAACTAGAAGAATTATTAGTCTTAATAACTTGTATAAAAAGATGTAATGATGTAATTGTAAAGTGGTGATGCACATATGAATGTAATAGCGATAGTGAAGAAAAGTAGCAAAGAGATATTGATGCAAAGTTGCAAATAGTATAAGGTTATGTACCTTGACCTATTATTGTAATCAATGAATATTGTATATTACTTGTTTGGGTAGTGGGCTCATTTGGTAATCATATTTTGTACTACCCAACTCCTAATAGGGTTGAGGCTTCTAACAAGGCCTATAGTCCCTTAATTAGGACTGAGACACTATATGCATGTAATAGAATCCTAACAGGGTCAACACCCTTAGCATGATACTTTTGATTAGCGAATCTTTGTGGGTACCATCCCCACTGAGGTTTTCCCTTGGCCAGGCTTTCCTCAAGAACAAACAATGTGTTATGAGTTATTTTGTTTTATTGCTATTGTTTAGCTTTCTATGTTATGCATGTATTAAGATAATCTATTATATCCATAATTGGGAAAAAGTAAAAGTTTGCAGAATATTAATTCACACCCCCTCTCACTATTTCCTATTTCTAACAGCCTCAAAGAGGTTTTTAGCCTTGAATACGTCATTTATTTTTACTCTTTTTGGTTCTAACACTGCCACATAGTGGTTTTTGCCATCAAAACTCTTATTCTTTTTTTCTTTTCTTTTTATTTTGTGACTAAAGTACTTGATGTTTGGCTTTGTCATGCTGGTAGTTGGTTCACTGGTGGAAGAAACTATGGGTTCAATGGCATTCAAGTAATAGGTTATCTCATAGTCATTTTAGAAGGTTAAGAGCTCAGGCTCTTGATAGCATTGGGACCAATCAATGAGGTTAGGATGAGCAAGAGGTAAGTCAATGAATAGTTCAAGGTTGTGGATGTGAATGGTATCATCTCTGGTGACCAAAGAGTTAGAGTCCGTCAAGTATCCTTCTAAGCTACCCAAATTAGGATTCATCCTAACAAGAGAAGAATCGTCAAATAAGGCAACATGTGGGTTCAAATCCTCTAATCCTACACATGACCCGTCAGCTACTTTGGGTTGAGAACTATAAGTGTGGATGACATCAACATCCCTATCAACTATAGAAGGATCTAAGAGAGAGTCCCATTCATACTCATGTGAATCTATTTCTGAATCCTGACTAGGGTGTTTACACCATTAAGGTTTGGGACATCTTGATGTGGAAGATCTAATGTCATCAAGGGTAACATCTCTCTCCATCAAATGAGCAATATTCTTACATTGACATTCTTTGATAGGATCTTCTACATCTAATTCCTCTTGTTCTAAGTTTGCAACTGTCGCATGAGCAATTAGACTATCTGAGTCTCCCCAAAGGAGATTGGTGGAAGGGACCCAATCTTCACACATATCTTGTTGATTTGTCAAATTAGGCATGTATTTTGGTTCATCTTCACTATCCAACTCATCAAGGATAGGAGCAGTGTTCTTGTTATGATTCACAAATCCTAGGCCAGCTGTCTTCTTATACTTGCATCCAAAAAGTGCATGATCAAGAGGTTCAGCCCTAGCATCCAATCTATGACTAAGAGGGCCATATCCAGGATAGCCCATCTTCTTGACAAAAGTATATCCTCTTCCATAAGCCTTAGGAGAGGGAGAGAAGTTCTCATTGTGCATGTATTTTTCTTCTCTATAAATATAGTCTTTAACAACCACCTCTTCTTTCTCATCTTGAATAGGTACTGAGGACTCTACAAATGTTCCAAATTAGGTCATAGCTAAGGAGGAAGGTCTCACTTCCTGTGAAGGGTTTCCATAAGACCTAGGTGAAACTAGAAGCTTTGTGAGGGAGCTGAGTTGATACCCTCCCATGCCAAGGTCTACTGACTTAAGCTTGTCTTTACATTGTGCTAAGGTCACATTGAAATCTTCTGCTTCTCTATTAAGGGGAACATGAGTATTTTCTAAAATTGAGTTGACAAATAATGTGCTATCCCCAGGTATACAAATTTCTACTCCATTATAGGGGAACTTAACACACTAATGATAGGTAGATGATATTGCTTGCATATCATGAATCCATGGTCTACCAAGTAAGATGTTGTACGCAAGGGGACCAACATCAACAATTTGAAACAAGATATCCTTCTCAACAGGGCCAATCCTAATAGGAAAGATGACCAACCCCTTGGAACTTCTTTCTGCCTCATCATAGGCTTTGATTTTGATCTTCTTTCTGGTGTCTATGACTTGTTCAGAATAACCCAATATCTTTAAAAGACTCAAGGAACCAATATTAAGCTCAACACCCCCATCTATCAACACATGCCTGACATGGGTTTTGTGAATCACAACTTCAATATGAAGGGTGAGATTGTGTGGGTGGATCAAAGATTTATCATCATCCTCTGAAAAGGTAAGGTAATGAGGGCTAGCAATATGGTTAACCATGTTTTGGAATTGATCAACATCTAAGTTGTTGGGGACATTCACTATGTGCAAAGCATCCTCAAGGACTTGCTTGTGTCTTGAGGACAACTCTAAAAGCTCAAAGATCAAAATATGAGTTGGGTTTCTTTGCAATTGATCGACAAGATTATAACTCAACTTAGGATTTACAATTTGTTTTGAGATTACATTCTTGGATGCCACTTGCTTTGGTTTATTGGGTTGACTTGAGTTGGGTCCTCTAATGACAATGAGACCTTGACTTCATGTGACAACATTAAGAGCTTGTGATGACATTCTAGAGTTGGGACCCCTTAGCACCATAATAGGTTCTTTATCAAAGATAGGAGGAGAGTCCATGTCTAGATCATAACCATAGGGATCTTTATTTCTCATCATGTTGACATTTTCCTCTACAACTTCAAGCATGTTGACCACATTCTCTGCAATTGTGTAAGTGTAATTAATATCATCCTTGCCATTCTTAGGTTTTGAGGTTTCCCCCTTCTCATACTTGGGAAAAGGTTCTTTGAAAGCTTTATGATTAGCATTGGTGTGCAATCCATCTATCTCAAGTTTTCCACTCTCAATGAGATCTTGGATGATATGTTTGAGTTTCCAACAATGTTCAATATCATGTCCAATGCCATTGTGAAATTTGTAGAAAGATTTATCATCCCACCAATGTGGCTTAACATCAGGTATATGATGCTTTGTGGGATCTTGAGGATGTGCAAGATTGTTGGCAATGAGTGTTTTGAAGACATCCTCATATGAATCACCAAGTTTCAAAAACTGACGTCTCTCTTTCTTAGGCTTATCTTGGTATCTTGACTTGTTCTCTTGTTGATGAGATGCATTGAGCTTCATGGCTTGAACATCACTAGACAAGTGAAGGACAACTTGATCCTTGGGTTGAGAAGAGTCAACAACTCCATCACTAACCACTTGTTTTTTCCTATTCCAATGTGTGTTTTTTCCTTTATCCTTGTTAGAGTTGTTGTTATTTTGACCATTGTTGTTTTTATTGTTGGCCAAAATTCCTTGTTCTTTCAAAACATCCTCAATCCTACATGTGGTTTCAACCATGGTGTCAAAGGAATCAAAGACCATCTTCCTAACTTCATACCACATTTTAGGAACTAAGGTTCTAACAAGGATGTCAATCTTCTCATTTTTGGGAATGATCCTAGAGTAGCGAGAGCATTGTCATCTCCACCTTTGCAAGAAAGTGACAAAGGATTCCCCTTTATTTTGCTTTAAATTTCATAAGTCCAACATGGTGATAGACCTTGAAAGGCTGTATGGAAAGTGTTGAACAAATCTATGGACAAGCTCTTTGAAACTCTTAACAGGGTGAGTTATGTTGGTGAACCATTCCATCGCTTGACCCTTAAGACTCCTTGGGAACAATTTCATAAGGTAGGAATCATCTTGTTGGAACTCAAAAATCATAATATAGAACTAACACACATGATCATGTGGATCTCCATTACCGTCATACTTGTCATATTGAGGGATTTCAACCTTTCTAGGAAAATCTTTCATGCTCACACTCTTGTCAAAAGGATTAGGACAAATTGAGTCAAATGAAAAGGAACTCTTAGGTGCCAAAATATTTTCCATCATATTCTGAAGTTGGTTAATCTTTTCTTCCTAAGATGGACCTTGCTTCTTTATCTTTCTATCCACATCAAAGTTATAGGGGACTCTAGTACTCTTGTTGATCAAACTCTCTAGGAACTTATGTTTGTTTTGCTCCACATATCTCTACACATATTGTTGGAATAATGGTTCTTGTTGCATTTTCATGAAATCTTGAGAGTCAAGGTCAAAACTTGAACTACCACCCCCATATTGTGAACCATGGTGAGCACGCTGAGAAGGTTGTCTTAAGTTCCTAGGAGGTGTTTGTCTCTTATAATAATATTGTTGTGAAGCACTTCTTCCTCTACGGCTAGGAGATCTTGAAGGTGTTCTTGAGTATCTTCCACTTTGTGGAGTTTTAGGAGGAGTGGGTGGAGGAGAGTTGTTTCTGTACACACTAAGATGTGCACTTCTCTAAGCCTTTGCTTCCAAGGGAATCCTTGAAAATTGACCTAGAGCTCCCTAGGCATGGAGTGCAAGGATATTAAGAGTGCTCTCAGCTAGAGCTATTAAGCCTATGACCTTTCTAGTAAACCATGCAATGGAAGATTCAATGAAGACAAGGGAAAGAATGCCACTATCCTCAAGAATCAAGATGAGAATGAAATGCAACTATGCTAGAAATGAGAGTGCAAGCTAAGCTATGAAAGGAAAGATGCAAGTGTTACAATCCAAGCTAATTAATCTATGTGAGCTAATCTAAAGCATGGAAATGAAGCTAATATAATAAAGAATAAACATGAAACTATGATGCAAGAAATAAAAGATGGATGCAAGAATGTCTTCAAAAGCTCCAAAGTCTCCAAGCAATCCTGTAGTATAAGGTTAGTATTCAAAAGATGGATCCTAAAATGAAAAGAGAGCTCTCCTTTTATAAGAAATGAGAAAGAATGGACCATGGAGATTAAGAGGAAAAAGATTTAATCAACAGTGGAGCTTGAAAGAAGATCAATCCATGTGCACAAGATTCCTCCAATGAGAAATAAGAGTTGATTTTTGTGCCCCAAATGAGACAAAAATGCCTTTTTCCCTTTTTATAAAATAGGAAAAATGCTTTATTTGTGCAACTTAGGATAAGAGGAAAAGTGGGGGGTTTTTTAATTTAATAAAAGAGGAGGAAATTCCTTTTAATTAAATAAAGACTTATGATAAGATGGTTTAGCCCATAGAATAAAATTGAATAAATGGTAGAATTAGGATTTGATCAAGAATAAGCAATTGATGATTTTAGCAAATAATGCTAGAAACGGGCTAATAGTCTAGATGACCATTTTTAGATGATTACATTTGCCCCTCTTTGACTAATGTGTGATCGATTTGGGAAAACATTACATCAAAGAATAAATGAGCCAAGAAGGCAATAGATAGAGATCTAACTCCAAAGAATGAAGTGTAGAGAGATAGCAAATCCTGCATGGTCAGCCTGGTAGCGATAGTACTAAACACTTAGGAAAGAGATGGACAATATTAGGATTTGAGGTGAGAACTAACTGTAGACACCGAAAAATCCTTTAGAAAATGAATTATTTTTATTTTTTGAAAATCCCTGATGACATCATCATTTATTAATTAATTAATTATTTAATTAATTAATTAATTTTTATGGCTTTAAATCCCTCTCTCTTAATTAAAAATCTTTAATTAAGGAATCTTAGCTAAAAATGTCTTTTGGACATTATCCCTAATTTATTAATTATTTAATTAATAAATTGACCAAAATCCTCAAAAATAAATTAATTTATTTTATTTTTTTAATCCCAAAGTTGGCCAAAATTCCAAAGAGCACTAAAATCTTCTGGAATGTCCTAATTCCTTCTAGAAATGGGTCAAATCCCTAATCTAGTCTCTTCAAACCCTAGCCTAGATATTTAATATTTATTAAATTTACTTTTAATAAATATCTAAATCTCACCAAAAGCCACTTGCCCATCCCTTTCTCCTAATCCTAATCCTAATCCCCTCCCTAACCTTGTCACATTCCATTAGCAAAGGTTTACCAAAACTTATGCTAACCTCCTCTTAGTCATCCTCCTTAGTCAACAAGGATTGCCACCTCTTGGCCACCTCTTGCAAATGCATTTAAGGATACATTTAAGACCTTCTTATCCCTTCCTTGCCACCTCTTGGCCTTGGGCACAATTCTCAAATTGTGCACATTCCCTCAACCCTTCAACTCAATCACCTTGTGACACTTGTCAGGACACTTGTCCTTGACTCAACCCTAACCAAGTCCCTAACTCTGACTCATCCTCCTAACCCAAGCCCTTCCCTTTTCCTATAAATAGCCTCACTTCTTAGTGCAAATCATCAAGAGCTCTCATCATCTAAATAGTAAACTTATAATGCCCATTTAGCACTAGACTAAACACATTTGCACCATTTTAGCATCATTTTCAAGATTAAATCACATCTAAATTAGCTTAATTAGATTAACATAGATTCATTTCTTGTTTAATCAATCTTAGTTTATCTTTAAGCTTTGCACATTTGTGTGATCTTGAGGCCTTTTAGGCAAAATAGGTTCCTCATACCTATTTTGTGTCATTTTGGGTCTTCTTGATCCTCAAATCATCCTAATTTGCATGCTCCAAGTGCTTGAGTTTGCACACCCACATCCATCTATATCCAAGCATATCAAACGGTGCATGGGCGCATCCATTTTAGGCTTAAATTGAGGTGGCTTTGATTTTAGTTTGTTTACCATTAAATTTGATTTGATTATATGCTATGACGTTTGTTTGTCTTTGGCCTTCAAAACAGGTTTAGGTGCACATTCAAAATCATAGTCTACATTCTGGCATGCCCGGTGGGAGACACTTCATCCTCAAACAATTAGCAAATCAACCTCCTTGGCTATTTTTGGCTCTTTTCCTCAGTTCTGGGATAAAACCTGCGCATTGGCATCGCAGAACGATGCATCCGCAGGCAATTTTGGAGAAACTACGCTTTCATTCACCAGTGCTGCGCTTTCATTGACCAAACGGTGCATCCACCCAGATTTCTGCGCATCAGTCTTAGATTTCTGCGCAAACGTCAGTAAAAGTAGCACATCCGTCAGTGGAAGCTGCGCATCTGTTCAAAAAACCAGTAATTAAAACTTGTAAAATTGTTGACAAAAAATTGTCATTTTGTAAACCTGTGCATCCATCCTTTTCTTCTGCGCATCCGTGCAAGTTTTCTTTTAAGCATTAAATCACCCGATCCTGTTCTATGCATTTATTTTATAAACCTGCGCATTTGTATCAACTTCCTGCACATTTGTATCAACTTCCTGCACATATGTTTGTCTGCGTTGCGCATTTGTATATCTTCCTGCGCATTTGTTTGAATTAGTTGTGCATCAGTTCAAACCAGCTGCACATTTATCGACTGTATCTGCGCATTCATAACAGGGGGCATTTTATGCTTTTTCAGTCATTTACTTTTGATCTTTTTATCAAAAATATCTGATCATTGTCTTTTCTGCAGGAAAATCCAAATCCAAAGGTGAACAAAACAGGGAACACACTCTCGAATGCATGGTTAAAATATGAACATTTTCAAAGTTATAATCACAACTCGCAAACCTAAATCTTGAATGCTCAGTTAATTAACTTGTTATGTTTGTTTGATTTACTTTTTGGGAAACAAACAACCTACAAACTTAATCACTTGTGTTTTCAACTTTCAAAATCAAAACAATCAAACTTAATCTTCAATTTGGAATTGAACCCAATTGCTTAAGTGTTTTCTAGGAGTTTTCCTTTTTTGCATCAAACATTGTTAAATTAAGCAATGTGGAAAACTTGAACTCGGACAAGTTCACTTTTCCACTTTTAGTGAGGCCTGTCCAGTGAGAAGTGACTCCTCACTGGAGAACGACCTCAAACCGGTAACCCCTCCGGCCGGTATACAAATAAGTGAATACCAAAAGAATCGCTTATATCTCCTAATCGCCGGGCGTTCATGCCAAACACATGTCTGGGGATGGTAAACATTCCTCTCCCCTAGCATTATTGGCTAGGCTCTTAAGTGAGTCACGAGTGATCAGCATAACTGGGTATGGAGACACCACATATTTACTAGCAACTTGATAAACTAGTAGCTACCCGATCCACCCCTGAGGGTATCTAAATCCTTGTGCAGGGACTGATCCAAGTGGTTTCCCGGATCACCCTAAGACACTCACCATTTGTATTCCCTTTCGAGGGGTACCAAGCTGTGGGCAAGGATTTTGATACTTCACCTTCCTTAGGTAGATCTGCCTGAAGTGTTTGAAGTTCAAAACCCGTGAAAACATTTGTTAAACATACACCTTTGAGGCATTTATCAGAGTTTGTTATCTTGTTTGTATCTCATAAAGTTGCTGTGTCCTTTGTTGAGTTTGCTTTATCTTTTTATCCTTTGCCATTGGAAAAACCTTTGCCATCAAACCAAATCAGAAACCTCTTTTCCAACAGATGCCCAGCAAGATCAAGCACCCCAAAGCAAAGTTGCCCAAACCACTAGCCTATCAAGAGCAGAAAGTTACCAAGAAGAACACCAAGACCTATCAATCCACTATCTAAGCAACCAAAGCCGAAGAGAAGTCCCAAGCCAGACTTGAGAACATTGCCCATAACGCCCGCATCAAAATAGTTCGCCTTCCATTTCTGAGTTAACCATCACTTTGTCAACCTTGAGCCAGAAGATTAGCCAATTCCTTGTTCATGTCTTGTTCCATCTTCGGATCTTGAAACCTTGTCTCAACAGTCCTTCATCCTAGTTTCATTCTAGCTTTCATCTTTGCATCATTAATCAAAACCTTAGTTGCATTTCAAAGCATCATAAAGTGCATTCATCTTCCTACCAGCATTCTAGAATCAGTCCTTGTCATTTGCATTATCCCTTTAGATAGAGCATTGTCCCTTCACCCTTCAATACCTTTTCCACTAGCATCCCCCCATCAGCTTTCCATATCTTTCCGACAGATCCATCATCCTTTGTTCCAAATCTAGAGATCCACCAACACTTAGTGTTTACCCTTTTGAGTTGTTTTTCATCCCCTATCCAAGATCAGAGACCATCATCCTCTTTTTGACACAACGTGTTGTCATAAAGAAATCAAACCTTGTCCTTGCATAGCCATCATCTCGAGCAAGAGATTGGAGTGTATTGATAAGAAACTTGTTGACCGAAGATCATCAGTCTATCTTAGGTTGACCCCATCCTCTTTCTGATCCTCCATTTGTGAAAAATAGCAGCTCATTTATTGACCACTTAGTAATCTTCCACCAGCTTTCCACCAGCAAACCACCTTTCCTTCCACTATCTTGATCCATATCAGAGCCGTTCTACCCAGCTTTCATCATCACCATCTTGATCCTTATCCTTACATTTGCATTTTAGAGAGTCATCATCTTTAGAAGTTCGTCAAGCTTGCATCCATCATCTTCTAGCCAAAAACATCTTTTGCATCCATCATCCGCATCTCCATGCCTGTTGAGACCAGATCTCAGAAAAGAAGAAGCATGACTCCTTATCCCCCAACAACCTCAGCTAATCCCAACCTTTTCACCAATGCCATGATGACCTACAATCCCCAGATCTAAGTAAGTAACCCATGTGAAGATCCCAACATCCCTTCATCCCCTTTGGCAGTCCAAGCATTTGTGAAACCCCCAGAAAGTCCCCAAGCCACCAATGCACTTGTATCATAGCAACAACAGAGCATGTTTTCCCATTATCTTCCACAAAACACCTCCATCCCACCATCTCTCTATCCCCGCATCCCCATCAACACTATCCAGGTCCCAACACAAGCATACCCTTCATTTGCCCAATCGTTCCCCGATCCAATCATGCAAACACCTCAAGAGCTCTCCACCATCCCTCTTTTCTTGCAAGGAAGCCTCTCTAGCCCTGCAACACAAGCTGCAGTGCCATCGACTCCTTCCCCTTTTGCTTCATCATCTGCCATGGTTGCCCAAGCCCAAATCCAACACTTAACCCAAAGTCAGCTTCCACCTCTCACGCAAGCTTTTACACCAAAAGCTTCGCCACCATCCACAAGTCAAGCAATGCCTTTCACCATCAAAGGAGCACCGTCACCCTTCACCCCCCAAGCACCCGTACCTTCTTCTTTGGGGTTAGCACAATCACTTCCCATTCCAACCTCATCATTCTCTTGGGTGTTTCCTTCATTTTCCTCCCCACAAGCATCCGCTCAACCACAACCTCAACAAGCTCCTTCTTCCCAACCATCATTCATGTCTCAAGCTCCTGTTACTCCTACCTTTCCATCATCCGTTGTAGTTCAACCTAACACAAGCTCTTGGTGGGGGCTTACATAAGAAGAAATGAAGGCTTGGGGGATCTCATCTCAATCTCCTGCATCCATAGTTGTAAGACAACAAGCCACCTATATCCAAGTAGCACAGCAGCAACTACCCCAACCACCACCGGCTTCAAGCTATTCATCCCAAATCTTAAATACCTTCCAGCAAGTTCCACCATCTCAACAGCCAACTTTCCCCAGCTATCTTACCCCATCACCCTTTGCTTCTAGCTTCCCCACATCTGTTCCACCTTTAAGTAACACAGGCATGCACCCAGCTTATATCAGCCAAACCCAAAGCCAACCTTAGCAACTACCACCATCATACCTGCGAGCAGCATCATTCCAACAGCCTCCCCCACAGCAACCACATGTCCCCTTTCAGCAAACACCCATCATTCCTCAACAAAAGCAAGTCCCTGGCTATCAGCCCCAGCAACAAATCCCTATCATCCCCCAGCAACAACAAGTTCCCACCCATCAGTTACAACAGCAAGTTCCAAATGTCCAATATCAGCAAGCAGTCCCACAACAACCGCCAGTTCAACAACAGCAAGCAGCCCAACAACATCAAGCAGTTCCATATCATTTACCACAATATCCCCCTATGCCACACCAGCAATATCCTTAGCAACCATTGCCCCAGAATTAGTTCCAACCCATTTATCCATAGCAAGTGCCATATCCAGTTCCACAGCTTCCATCACAAGCAGAAGTCCCAGTTCCCTCACCACTCAATGCTGAGTGGGAAGCAATGAAAAATGCTCTAAAGGAGCTACAAAGTGGAACAAAGAATAAAACATACAAGTTCGAAGAGGTGTGCTCATATCCCTTCGATCGATCCATAGCAACTATCCCTTTCCCCAAGCATTTTGAGATGCCCAAGTTTGACAAGTATCAGGGGAAAGGAGATCCAGTAAACCATATCAAAGAGTTCTACATGGTGTGCCAAGAAGTGGCTTACAGTGATAACTATCTCCTGTGCCTATTTCCCAAAAGCTTGGGAGGAACTACTGTTGAGTGGTTTTACAAAATACCACATAGGACAATAAAAACCTTTGCTGAACTCTCTGAGAAGTTCATCGCACACTATGCCCATAATGTGGAGAATGAGTTGTCCTTGCTAGACCTATGCAACTCAAAGTAGAAAGATGGAGAAAGCCTTGCAGAATACTTGCAAAGATGGCAGAATCTTACAACCAGGTTATCATATCAGCCGCCAGAGAAGCATCTAACAAAGATCTTCATTGATAACCTGCATCCAAAGCTATCCCATCACATGTGAATGAACTATCTCCAGACATACCAAGACATCAAGAGCAAAGGCATAGGCATCGAGAAAGCTTGCCTAGATGAAGACACTATTCGTCACTTCAAGGATGATTCCAAGAACAAACCCAACAAATGATAAATCCCGTTACTAGAATCATAACAAAAATGTTGTTACAGATGGAGCCACTGACACCAAGAATGTACAATTTGTTGTGGCCAGTCCTACACCAGCCCTCGCATACCAATCACCACAAGCGCCCATCTACCAATAGCAACCACCAGCTCTAGCATATCAAGCACCTATCTATCAGCAGCAACCTCAAGTTCATCAACCACTTGTGCAACAATATTCTCAACATAATCAACAGCAATACCAATAGCAAGTGCAACAACATCAGTAGCATACACATCCAGTGAATCAGGGCAATCCCGTTAACATAGTTAATGTGGCTTCGAGGCAGAACAAGCCCAACACCTAGAATAATCCTAGGAGGACTTTCACACTTTTGGGTGAACCTCTGGATCAGATCTTTCAACGGCTGGCTAAAGCAAACATGATTGTGTATCTGCCCATCCCACAGAAGGATGATAATGCACCAAAATCAGATTGGTATAAAGAACATGAATACTGTGATTACCATCGTGTGAAGGGGCACACAACATTGAAGTGTATGTGGCTTAAGAACTACATCCAAGATCTCATTGATCACAAGAAGATCTAGGTCAATGCACCAGCTCAAACTTCACCCAATGCCGATCTGCAAATATATCAAAATGTGTTCCCTCAACACAATACCGGGAAGAATCAAGCCAACGCCAATCAGCCCCAAAATCGTGGCAAAGGCAAGCAAGAAGATCACACAACGGCCTACATCAACTATGAAAAGTATGTTGGATGCATAACTCAAGTTGAGCCCATCCAAGATGAGCCCACCATCAATACCATCCACATCAGAGGGCCGGATCGACAATGTGCTGCAACTACCCGCAGTGGTAGGATAACTGTTGCCGGTGCTCCTCCAAGATCAGCTGCTCCTCCAAGGCCAACATCCAATGTACCCACAACGTAGTTCAATACAAGGCCAACACCTAATGCATGCGCAACATAGCATAATGCACCAAGTGCACAATACAATATCATAGAGCATCTTGGGAACATGCCAGCCCAAATATCTATCTTGGATTTGCTCCGCACATCACCCATCTATTAGGAGATCCTGGACAAAGCTCTAAAAGAAGGCCATGTCCCCACGGACATTAACACAACTCAGTTTGAAACTCTTGTAGGACATCTATCAGCATCATGTGCCTTATCCTTCAAAGAATTTGATATACCAGATGTCGCTCCTGACCATACTCTCCCTCTCCGCATTGCTGTCATGGTCAGAGACTTCGCTATCAAACGGGTCCTAGTGGATAATGGCTCAGCCTTGAACTTGTGCACATTGAAGTTCATCAAGAAAGTTGGGTTCACGAAGGCTGACATACAACATGAGATGATCACTATCAAAGCATATGACAACTTGGAGTGTACCTTCAAAGGTTCTATCACCTTGCCTATCCAACTAGGCCTAGCAACGCAAGATACTGTCTGCCACGTTGTTGATCTTGACCTACCATTTAATATTCTTCTCGGCTGCCCATGGATCCATTCCATTAAGGCTGTACCATCTACTTACCATCAGTGCATCAAGTTTCCACATCAAGGCACTGAGGTTACCATCCACACTGATCCTAACCCCTTCGCATACTGCCGTGTGATGGAAGCATCTTTCACTCATTCTACTCATTGTCCTGGAACTGATATTGGTACTTCTATTGCTAGCTCATCCTGATCCCATCGCGATCCAGAGACCATCCTCTCTTCCACCTTATCATCTACCAAGATCAACAACCAGGGTTGTGGCGAATACAGCCTCAGTGATGCATTTGATGTAGGGGCTCTTCCACGTGATCCACATACTCAAAGGCACCCAAGTTGTCAAAACAAGCCTGTTGAGGAACATTATAAGCTCAAGCAAATCAGAAACATGACTTTTGAGTCTCATGGTACCATCAACAGCAAAGAAATAGATCCAGATATTAACAAATGGTTATACAAAGATCCCCCATCACGTGATACACAACTTCTTGAGTACTTCAAAGAGAAATACCCAATCCCCTACAAAAATGTCACAGAACACTATAACTATCAAGGTGGTGGTCTAGGACCACAAGAGGACGGAAATTTATTTCCTATCATACCATCCCAGAATCTAGAACATCAAGGACTTGGCTTTAATACCTCTCACCTGCTTGAACAAGAGCCCAATACCACAATTGCGGGCACTAACATGACCAACGTAAACTTTTTGAATAGCCAGGATGACCTTGTGGAAATCGAAGACATCCCCGAAGAGAAAGACATCCGATCCTACGATGATATCTTTGCCGACGACACCCTCCTAGGGACTTCTTTTCTCCAACAACTCTCCATTAACCTCATAGATCTTCCCCTCACAAACCCCGACCTCATAGATTAGGACCAACCAAGCATCGCACACATCGATGAGTTCCAAAGCGCACAAGCACTCCTAGAATTCATGGGGGCATCAGGTCCAGCAAGCAATCAGGATCCAACATCAACCTCTGTCTATCAGCTTCACCCAGAAGGATATTTTGGGGAAGAGGCAAGCTTTAGTCACAAAAATGAAATAGCAAAAGAACATCATGAGTCTTTATGTGAAAACCCCCTTGGGGCACATTCTGATTCCAAAATAGTAAAAATAAAGGGCGTATCTTCTAGTGAAAACTTGACAATTCAGGCCCTAGAAGATGAAGCCTTGCCTCTTCCCCCTATCCAAGATTATAGACCAGAGCAGTCGCCGATCATCATAGAGGAAACCAAGCCAATCAACTTGGGAATAGAAGAATGTCCAAGGATCACCTACATTGCAGTCAACCTAACAAAAGGAGAAGAAATGGCTCTCAGCGCCTTGCTCAAGGAATCAGTTATCAACTTTGCATGGTCATACGCCCACATGCCTGGGCTTGATCCAAACCTTGTTGTTCATCATCTATCAGTAGATCCTACTGTCAAGCCTGTAAAGCAGAAGTTAAGAAAAATGCATCCAAAGATAGCCTTACTAGTAAAAGCAGAGCTCGAGAAGCTCCTTCAAGCAAAGATCATCAGAGCAATAGATTATTCAGAGTGGATCTCTAACATGGTGCCAGTCACAAAGCCTTCAGATGATATCAGAATTTGTACAAATTTTAGGGACCTAAACAAGGCATTCCCTAAGGATGACTTCCCATTACCAAACATAGACATGCTTGTAGACCTCACAGCGGGTCATGAGATGTTATCATTAATGGATGGCTTTTCAGGCTACAATCAAATTCATATAGCAGAAGTAGATCAACATAAAATAGTATTCACAACCCCATGGGGTACCTTCTGCTACAACATGATGCCATTTGGGCTAAAGAATGCAGGGGCCACATATCAGAGAGCAATGACAGCCATTTTTCATGACATGATCCACAAGATCCTTGAGGACTATGTGGATGATATCCTTGCAAAATCCAAAACAAGAGATGAGCACCTCAACATCCTAGAGCATGTATTTGATCATCTACAACATTATGGCTTAAAGTTAAATCCTAAGAAATGTGTCTTCGGCGTAACATCTGGCAAGCTTCTAGGCTTCATCGTCTCTCAACGAGGCATAGAGATCGATCCTAAAAAGGTAAAAGCCATAACAAAGATGCCTCCGCCAAGAAATCTCAAATAGCTTAGGAGCCTACAGGGTAAACTTCAATCAGTACGATGATTCATCTCTCAGCTAGCAGATAAGTGTCAACCCTTCTCACATCTCTTATGCAAAGACACTAGCTTTAAATGGGATCCCATATGTCAAAGAAGCTTTGATAAGCTCAAAGAGTATCTAGCTAATGCTCCAATCCTAGTACCACCAGTTCCAGGATGCCCTCTCATCCTCTACATCTCAACAACAGCAACAACGCTAGAGGCGCTCCTAGCCCAACATGATGATGACAACAGAGAGAGAGCTATCTACTACATCAGTCGCACTCTTGTGGGCTATGAGCTTAATTATTCACCCATGGAAAAAGCATGCCTAGTAGTGGTCTTTGCCACTCAAAAGCTCAGATACTATATGCTTAGACACACAGTCAGGCTCATATCAAAAGTGGACCCCCTCAAATATCTCTTATCAAAGACAACTCTCACTAGCCGTATGGCAAAATGGGTCATGTTACTCAGTGAGTTTGACATCCAATATGTAGATCGAAAAGCAATCAAAGGGCAAGTAATTGCTGATCAACTAGCTGAAGCACCACTAGTGGATGCCTATCCCTTAATCATGGAATTTCCAGATGAACATCTGTGTATGATCAAAGAACAATCCATGTGGCACCTATACTTTGATGGTTCCAACACATCCCATAGCTCTGGGGCAGGAATCCTATTCGTCACAACTCAAGGTGACTACATTCCAAAGTCATTCAAATTGAGATTCCCCTGTACCAACAACATTGCAGAATATGAGGCACTCATCTTAGGTCTTAAAATGGCTATCCAATGGAACATCACTGAGTTGCAAGTGTTTGGAGATTCACAGCTCATTATCAAGCAAGTCCTTGATGAGTATCAGACAAAGGATGACAAATTGCTACCCTACAAGCAACTGGTGGATAAACTGAAAGAGCATTTCCTACATCTACAATTCAATCAGATCCCAAGGCTTCAAAAAAAAGTAGCAGATGCAATGGCAACCATCGGATCCTTATTGGAAATCCCACGTGGCGCAGCACAATATAAATTTCTAGTCGAGCAGCTACACTTGCCAGCTTATGAGAACACCGATGCAAACATGGTGTGTGTCTTGGTTGGTCCCCAATCCCCATGGTACCATGACATCCATGCATATCTGAAAAATGGTATCATATCTCCCCATCTCACCAATAACCAACGCCAAAACCTTATTCGCAGAGCTTCCCGCTACACTCTTGTAGCCAACACCCTATATCGTCGCGGGTATCACAATGTCCTATCTAGATGTTTAGATTCAAACGAGGCCATCCTGGCCTTACAAGAAGTTCACGCTGGAATTTGTGGTGCCCACATGAGTGGCATGGTTCTAGCAAAGCAGCTGCTTAGAGTTGGATATTATTGGCCAACAATGGAACATGATGCGTGTGAATTTGTCAAGAAATGTCTCCCATGTCAATAGCATGCCAATTTGATACATGCACCAGCACAGGATCTACAGCCTATTGCACCACCGTGGCCTTTTTCATGTTGGGGCCTCGACCTCATTGGCTTGATCACCCCCCTCTCTTCGGATGGACACAAGTATATCATAACAGCCACAGAGTACTTTACCAAATGGGTTAAAGTGATTCCGCTCACGCTAACTACTGGCATCCAAATATCCAAGTTCATCCTCTATCATATCATTTGTCGCTTCGGCATACCATCTACCATCTTCACAAACCATGGCACACCTTTTGAAAACCAGCATGTGGATGATCTATGTGCCAGACTCCACATCCATCACTGTTTCTCCAGTCCATATTTCCCTCAAGGAAATGGCCAAGCTGAGGCAACCAACAAAACACTTTTGAAACTTCTCAAGAAGATTGTCAATGATTCTGGTCATGACTGGCATCTCCAAATTAATCCCACCCTCTGGGCTTATCACACTTCTTATCGCACTCCCATAGGCACCACCCCATACTCCCTTGTATATGGTGCTGAAGCCGTTCTGCCGATCGAGGTCGAGCTTCCATCCTTGCGAGTCTCCATGAAGAATTACATAACTGATGAAGATTATCATGTGGCCCGTCTTACACAGCTGGACCTGTTAGATGAAAAGAGACAGCAAGCTTATGATCATTTGGTGGCATACCAAAATTGACTCAAAAGGAGTTATAACAAAAAGGTCCATCCTAGACAATTCCAGGTCAGTGACATGGTCCTTAAAGAAAATCAGAAGGTCCTAGCAAACAGAGAAAAGAAAGGCAAGTTTGAGCCTACTTGGCTAGGCCCCTATATTGTCACAGCATGTTTCAGCTCTGGCACCTATCAGCTATCTACACCAGAAGGTGAACCTTTGAATGATCCTATCAACATCATCCATCTGAAGAGGTTCTATGCCTGAACCCGATCCTATATATCTCAGAAAATCCAAAAACATTGAAAAAAGAAAAAAAGCAAAAAAGCAAAAAAGCAAAAGAAAAAGAAAAGAGAAAGAGAAAATAATTGTCCAACGGTGAAAAATTAGCAATTCAAGCACCTTGGACAAGTATGTTGGTGGAAACCTAGCAAACAGGCGCCAACATAGTAAACTGAGCTATTTATCTATTCAGTTGTTCTTTCAGCTACCGTCCTCTTCCTCCATCCATAATCTCTTAACAGATCTCCCAGCAGTTCCATCTCCCCTATCCTCCAAGCATTCAGCTTCCATCTTCCTCCAACCCATTTGCAATCCATATCCTATTCCAAAGCTTTGTACCATATCTTATACCATATCCTTATCCCTTTCCTGTATAGCGCAATCCTTTCTATAAATATCCTTCTTGTCTCCGTCCTAGTGAGAGTCCCGCCGAGTGTGATCTTCCTATCCCCAATCCTGAGCTTCTGTACATATCCCTTGTGCATATCATTCCTCCTTATTGTACATAACCTTTGTCCATCCTGCAGTAGCATTTGATCAAATATCTTGTCCCATCCCCAGCCTCAGAAAACTTTTAGTCCCACTCGGGCCTTGTGCTTCAGCAACATCAATTGTCGACTTATCCTTGCTCATCCTGATTATTCCTTGAACTTTAGCTTTTGCCAGCGAACAACAAACACTTATTCTCTCACCAACCAATGGGTCCTTAAGGATATATCGTTCCTCTTGTCTGACCTAATCTTCCATCCTGGTCCTTGAGGATATATCATTCCTCCTGTTCAGACCAATCTTCCCACCATCAATCAAACCTAAGTCTCTCTCCTTGGCAAAGGATGTCTTTTTGGAGTTATCATTTTGATCTTGGATTTTGTCCTTTGGATCTTGTTAATCATTTTGGCTTCTATTTTGTCCCACCAGGGTCACCATGATTCTTTATATCACGGTGCACTGCGTGTGTGGATAATCTGGGGCAAGGTCTTTTGATCTTTTGCTTATGCCTGTGAGTCAGTTGTGTGTTTGTGGTTCCTTCAGCATCGGTTCTGCCATGTCGCCTCTGCGCTTCATGTGTGATGTTGGGGCAACCCTGTGTGTTTGTTTAGTGTCAGTCCTCGTCAGTCCTTTGCGACGTTGTTGACAGGCCTCGTGATCCCAGTATCCTTGGCAGGTCTCTAACATAGCTATATTAAATCTAGGTTGTGCACTCCCGTTTACACTTGGAGCTATCTGGTCCCTTGCATTTATCATATAGATTAATCTTGCATCTTTGCATATAGCTGCATCTTGCATCTTGCATTTATCATCTCACTCTGCATTCACCCATCTTTGCTCTTGGAAGTTTGGTTATTTATCTCCCCTTTCTTCCCAGGCCCTTCCTTCTTTGTCCCACCGGGCCTAACCCTTCTTTGCTTTCCCCGTCTCTCGTCCCAATTGGGCACTCTTTGTCCTATTGCTGTCCCATGGTGTAATCTCCTCTCTCTTCATCCCACAGGGTGTAATCTCTCTTTCTCCTAGTCCACCCGAGCGTTATCCCTTTCTCTTCCAATTCTAGCCTTGGCATCTTATTTTCTTGTCTTTGACGCCATGCCATTTACGGCATCGCATTAAAGTGGGGCAAAATGTAGACACCGAAAAATCCTTTAGAAAATGAATTATTTTCATTTTTTGAAAATCCCTGATGACATCATCATTTATTAATTAATTAATTTATTTTTATGGCTTTAAATCCCTCTCTCTTAATTAAAAATCTTTAATTAAGGAATCTTAGCTAAAAATGTCTTTTGGACATTATCCCTAATTTATTAATTATTTAATTAATAAATTGACCAAAATCCTCAAAAATAAATTAATTTATTTTATTTTTTTTATCCCAAAGTTGGCCAAAATTCCAAAGAGCACTAAACTCTTCTGGAATGTCCTAATTCCTTCTAGAAATGGGTCAAATCCCTAATCTAGTCTCTTCAAACCCTAGCCTAGATATTTAATATTTATTAAATTTACTTTTAATAAATATCTAAATCTCACCAAAAGCCACTTGCCCATCCCTTTCTCCTAATCCTAATCCTAATCCCCTCCCTAACCTTGTCACATTCCATTAGCAAAGGTTTACCAAAACTTATGCTAACCTCCTCTTAGTCATCCTCCTTAGTCAACAAGGATTGCCACCTCTTGGCCACCTCTTGCAAATGCATTTAAGGATGCATTTAAGACCTTCTTATCCCTTCCTTGCCACCTCTTGGCCTTGGGCACAATTCTCAAATTGTGCACATTCCCTCAACCCTTCAACTCAATCACCTTGTGACACTTGTCAGGACACTTGTCCTTGACTCAACCCTAACCAAGCCCCTAACTCTGACTCATCCTCCTAACCCAAGCCCTTCCCTTTTCCTATAAATAGCCTCACTTCTTAGTGCAAATCATCAAGAGCTCTCATCATCTAAATAGTAAACTTATAATGCCCATTTAGCACTAGACTAAACACATTTGCACCATTTTAGCATCATTTTCAAGCTTAAATCACATCTAAATTAGCTTAATTGGATTAACATAGATTCATTTCTTGTTTAATCAATCTTAGTTTATCTTTAAGCTTTGCACATTTGTGTGATCTTGAGGCCTTTTAGGCAAAATAGGTTCCTCATACCTATTTTGTGTCATTTTGGGTCTTCTTGATCCTCAAATCATCCTAATTTGCATGCTCCAAGTGCTTGAGTTTGCACACCCACATCCATCTATATCCAAGCATATCAAACGGTGCATGGGCGCATCTGTTTTAGGCTTAAACTGAGGTGGCTTTGATTTTAGTTTGTTTACCATTAAATTTGATTTGATTATATGCTATGACGTTTGTTTGTCTTTGGCCTTCAAAACAGGTTTAGGTACACATTCAAAATCATAGTCTACACTAACATGTCAAGCACAAAGATAGATCGATCAAAGAAAATGGAATGGTCAACCATATGCTCTAGAAAATAGCCAATAGGATATGATGTGTCTACCTCCTTAGGATCGAAAGTGAAATCAAGTAAAGGGAAGGCAGAAGCAAGAGCAACATGATCAAATCACTAGATATCATAATCGAATATGAAAGATGATAGGATAACCATCAAGCAGTGAAGATATGCCCCAATTTGACTAGGTTTGACTAGGAAAGATATAGGATAAAGATGAAGTTAAACCTTAGAGAGATGAAGTCTATGAAAATGAAATGAAAGACTAGAAGGTTGAAAGAGATGGGGTGAAGAAATGAAGATGCCCCAGCAAAGATTGAAGGATCAGGCCTCAAATGGTCAGCCAACTATGTGGAAGAAGGGAAAAATTTGAAATGCAATTTTTACTATCAAGATGAATTTAGATTTCAATTTCAACCCCAAAAATGGATCCAAGACGTCAAAATTAGTTAGGGGTGCAATTTTCATAGAATTCTAAGGTGTTTTGAAAATTAGGTCAAAAAGTCAAAATGCTAAATAAGGGGTAAAAATGTCATTTTAAAATTCATTTGATAAGATTAACCCCTTGTGATGACAAGAAAAGGATGTGATGAAAGACAAGGAGAAAAAGACATGATCGAGAAGAATTGAAAGGTGAGTACAGTTGATCGACAAGTCCATGAAAGATGAAGGAAAAGCTCTTTCCATATGCAAAGTGCAAAACTAACTAACATGATCCTAAGAATGCAAGCTACTATGAAAAGTGGTTTACTTGCAAGGTCACAAAGCTATTAGTCTCTAATATTCATCATCAAGCATTGGTAGCATCGCAAGATCATACAATACACACTAGTATAGCTATGGGTATATGAATATGATCTATATCAGATGAAATGTTGGAATCCCACCTAGGCACCAAAGACATGTAGGTCAAGATGACTAGTGCAGTGAAGTTCCCTAAGTTTAGTATAGCAAGATTATACTCACATTGAGACACGAGGAAACTCCAGATGACTATAAGTATGCACTTGCAAAAAAATCAAGGATAATACCTTGTAAGTCCTAATGTTAAGTGGAACAAGCATAAATGCTAATGACAATTAGGACCAACAAAATATATCCACAAGCAGAGAAAGAAATAAAACATGTCCTCATGCCTCCAATCTTCTAGCTATGCATCATCAAAAACTATTTAGGGAGAGAATACTTAGCAAAGAAATCATCATAGATAGCACACAAAAAGATAAAGTCAAACAAGTCTTAGCGAGTCAAGTGTTTAAGTGCGTGTGTGTAGGTCATAGAGTCAATCTTTGAGTATCACATCTGCTAGTGGAAACATCACATCATTTTGGACTATGGGTAAGACATATGATAAGTGTTGACAAACACTTGATGCTAGGGTAGTGTTGAAATACATAGTTTGGGGAAGTGTTGAGAAACATTGTTTGAACCAAGTGGCCTAAGAAACCTCAATGCACAAAGAGACCCAAGATGAGTTAGAACAATGTATGCCCCCTAGACTAAGACAAGAGTAAATTCCAGGCTAGGAGAAGCAAAGCAAGAAGTGGAGCGAATGAGCGCCATGCAAGATTGATAGACATAGGTGCAAGGGTCTCAAGCAATGTCTGTTTCCAAGTTTTCACCACGTGATAGATTTTTTTAGGTCTTTTTCTAATTTTTTAAAATTTTTTTGCTACCAAGGCGTCTGTTTCCAAGTTTTCACCAAGACACTTTTTCTATTGTTTTGAATTTTTTGAAATTTTTCTATTTTTTTGTATTTTTTCAGGACTTTATATGCTTTTTAGGATTTTTTTAGCATCATATATGAATTTTTTGAGATTTTTTTTAGGATCATAAAGAATATGTACAAAGAGCTCAAGAACCTTAGGCATAGAATTTTTTTAGATGTAGAACATTGAGAGGCTCGGTAAGCTCTTCTTCCTCAGGTGTAGATAGCTGATAGGCTCTGGACTCAAATGTTGCTATAATGATATAAGGTCCTAACCAATTTGGCTCAAACTTTCCTTTTTTCTCCCTAGGATGAACTTTCTTATTGTAAGCAGTAGACATTCTCTTTTGATAGGTGTGCATGTGATCAAAAGTGGCCTTGTGGCATTCTTCCAAAGTGGTAAGCTCATGCACTCACATGGTCTCCTCTAGTCTTCATCAGTAATCAAACCATGGAGAGAGACTCTCAATGAAGGTATTTCAACCTCTAATGGTAAGACAACCTCAGAACCATAAACCAAGGAAAAAGGTGGTGCACCTATAGGAGCACAAATAGAAGTTTTGTAAGCCCATAGTAGAGGATTGAGCTATAGATGCCAATCCTTGCTTGATTTTTGCACTGTTATGTGGAGAATTTTTAGTAATATCTTGTTTGAGGCCTTAGCTTGGCCATTCCCTTGAGGGTAGTAAATAGAAGACCAATGTTGTTTGATTTTGAAATTTTTGCATAAGTGCTTCAAGTCTTTGTTCTTAAACTAGCCACCATTATCCGTGACTATGGAAGAGGGAATACCATAGTGAAAAATGATTTGATTCAAAATAAATAGGGCAACATGTTTGCCTATAGCTACTGACAGTGGGACAACTTCAACCCATTTGGTAAAATATTTAGTAGCTGTAATGATGAACTTATGTTCACTCGAAGAATTAGGATGGATCTTGCCTACCAAGTAAAAGGCCCATTGCTAAAATGGCCAGTAGGTAACAGAGGGAATGAGCTTGCATCCAGGAGCATGAATGAGATTCCCATGTAGTTGACATTTTTTGTAGGACTTGGCATATCGAATAACATCAGCTTACATAGTAGGCCAATAGTAGCCAACCCTAAGCAATTTCTGAGCTAGCGTAAGGCCATTAGAGTGTGATCCACATATGCCATCGTGGACTTCAGCTAATGCCTTTTATAACTCCTCTATTTCTAGACACCTAAGGAGAGTTCCATCTAGATCCTTCCTATACAAGTCACCAGAGATGAGGGTAAAGTGTGAGGCATTACGGATAAGCTAGCGCTTCTCATTGTGCATTAGATTTTTAGGGATAATTTGATCTCAGAGATAGGAAAAGATGGTGGCATAGCGGGAGGAATCATGAATGACCATAGTGTAAATGACATAGTCATCAGGGGAATTTTAGGAAGGATAGCACAATTCTTCCACTAGGAACTCAAAGTGTGATTCATGTTCTTCTAGTCGCAAAATGGATGCCAAAGTAGCCATGGCATCAGCAGCCTTGTTTTCAACTCTAGGAATTTGTTGGAACATGATAGATGTGAAATAGTTCCTGAGTGAGTCTATCATCTTCCTATAAGGGATCAACTTGTCATCCTTTGTTTGGTAATCATCATTTACTTGGTTTATGACAAGCTGAGAATCTCCAAAAATATGCAAATCAGGAATCCTCCATTCAAGGGAAAGCTTAACACCATTCAAAAGAGATTCATATTCATCTATGTTATTAGTACATGGAAAGAGAAGTTTATAGGATATAGGAATGGTGTATCCATGAGGGCTAACAAATAGGATTCCAGCACTAGCTCCATTCTATGTATGAGAACCATCAAAAAACATTTTCCATGTACGCCTTGTGATATTCATGATTGAGGCATCTAGGAAATCTATTTGAAGAGGAGCATTATCAGTCATGGGAAACTCAACCAATTGATCTGCAATTGCTTTCCCTTTAATAGCTTTCCTCTCAACATACTGAATGTCAAATTATGAAAGAATCAACATCCACTTGGCAAGTCATCCAGTAAGTGTAGCTTTACTTAAGAGATATTTTAAAGGATCAATTTTGGCAACCAGTTGAATAGTATGTGCAAGCATGTAATGTTTGAGTTTTTGAGATACAAACACCATTGCTAAACAAGCCTTTTCAATGCTGGTGTAATTGAGTTCATAAGTAACCAAAGTGTGACTGATATAGTAGATATCTCATTCTTTTCCCATATCATCATGTTGTGCAAGGAGAGCCCCTAAGGAATTTGCTGTAGCAGAAATGTATAGTATCAAAGGTTTCCCTTGGATAGGTGGCATAAGAATAGGAGGTCATGCTAGGCAATCCTTGAGCTAGTCCAGGTTCTTTTGACACTTGTCATTCCATATACAAGTAGCTCCTTTATGCAAATTTTGATTGAATGGTTGAGCTCTGTCAGCTAACTAAGAAATGAACTGCTTGATAGATTGGAGATGGCCTTGGAGACCCCTTAATTGTTTGATGTTACAAGGAGGTGGCATCTCCATGATAGCTTGCACCTTTTCTAGGTCTACTTCTATTCCTTTTGCTGATATAATGTACCCTAGCAGTTTCCTAGAAGTGACTCCAAAAGTACATTTTTTAGGATTTAATCTAAGTTGGAATCATTCCATGCGGTTTAATATCAAACTCAAATCACTCAAATGTGTGTTTCTTTGTTGTGATTTGGTAAGTGTGTCATCAACATAGTTATCCATATTCTTGTGCATCATATCATGAAATATGGTAGTCATGGCTCTTTGATAGGTAGGACTAGCATTTTTAAGCCCAAAAGGTACCCCATGCACATGTGAAGGCTGTCTTCTCTTGGTCTTTAGGGGCAATCTTGATCTGGTTATATCTGGAGAAGCCATCCATAAGGGAATAAAGTTCATAGCCCATCATCATGTCCACTATCATGTCAATGTTTGGGAGTGGAAAATCATCCTTAGGGCATGCTTTATTTAGGTCTCTAAAATTAGTGCATATGCGAATAAACTTGTCATGTTTGGAAATAGAGACAATGTTAGAAATCCACTCAGCGTAGTTGATAACTTTGATGAAGTTGGCTTTTAGAAGCTTCTCAAGTTTAGCCTTAACCATTAATGCCACATGGGGATGCATTTTTCTTAGTTTTTGTTTGACAGGTTTTACCTCTGGAACAATAGAAAGATGATGCATAATAAGCTTAGTGTCTAAACCAGGCATGTCTGAGTATGTCCATGCAAAATTGATCTTTATCTCTTGAAAGAATGTGGCAAATTGTTCTTTTTCTTCTGCTGAGAGGGATTGAGCCACATGTATGATTTTAGGAGAGTCTTCTATCCCCAAGTTGATAGGCTGTGTAGGCTCTATTAGAACTGAAGACCTTTCTTGAAAATAGCTTGGAAGACTACCAAGTACCTCATCCTCGAGCACCTCAGAGAGGTTTTCACCCTTAGATACATCTTTATTTTTACTATTTTGAGGTTTGGATACCGCCACAATGTGGTTTTCACCATCTGACCATTTCTTTTTTCTTTTGATTTTATGACTGAGGCACTTGATATTTGATTCAGTCATGTTTGTTGCTAGTTCGCTGGTGGAAGAAATAACAGGTTCAATGGCATTGAGATAGCAGGCAATCTCATAGTCATTTTGAAAGGAAGGCAATATAGGTCTTTGATCTTGGGTGGACCAATCTATGAGATCTGAATGTATGAGGGAGAGTGAAATGACTGGTTAAAGGTTATTGATGCGGTGGGTATCACTTCTGGTTACAAGAGAAGTTGAGCCCATAGGGTAGGCTCCAAAAGTATCAAGATCTAAATTTGTCATAGAAGGACCAGCATGGTCCACTAAAGCAATACATGGATTGAACTCATCAGATCCTATGTGAGACTCATCAACTATGTTGGGTTGGTTACTATAGGTATGAATCACATCAACTTCCATATCCATTGTGGAAGAGCTATCTAAGAGAGTATCCCATTCATATTCATTTGAATCAGTTGTGGAACTTCTACTGGGATGTTTGCACCAAGAAGGCTTAGGACACCTAGAAGTAGAGGTACCCCTATCATTACATGTGAGATCTCCTCTTTCTAGTAACTGTATAATATTTCTATGCAGTCTATCAAAGCTCAATGACTCTTTAGGCACAAAGTTTCTAGATGTAGAGGCTTCAGCTGTGTCATTAGTAGGTATGTATTGTTCTCCCCAAAGAAGTGAAGTAGAAGGAAGATAGTCTCCCATTTGAGTCATAGTGTAGAGTGGTGATTCCTCCATATCTATATCTGAGTCACTAAGCATGGGAGTATTTCTAGAATATTCAGGGATATCATCTTCAGCACCATATCCTAGACCTATAGTATCCTTAAAGGGTCGGCCATCGGTATGACTCAAAGGTTCAACTAGAGCATGCCCATTTTTATTTAAAGGTCCTTGGCCTTGATAGCCCATTTTCTACAAAAATTTATAGCCTTTATCATAGTGCTAAGGAGAAATAGGAGTAGCAACTATCATACTATCTTCTTCCTCTCTATAAATCCACTCCCTAACAACTTGTTCTTCTTTTTTGGCCTCTAAGGGTATAGATGATTGAACAAAGGTACCAAAAACTATCATGGCAGAAGCAGACAACTTTGTCTTGTCTGAAGGTCTACCATAGGACTTAGGAGAAGTAGGAATAGCGGCAATAGAGTCCAGTGTATATTCTCCCATACCAATACTCATCATTTTTAATTTTTGCTCAGCAGAAACAAGGGACACATTATGATCATGAGAAGGTTTTTTATGAGGGACAAATGTCTCAGTAGTAGTTAGAGTATTGATAGCTATAGCATTGTCCCCAAGAACCACAATCTCCACTCCATTGTGTGGAAAATTGACACACTGATGGTAGGTGGAAGGGACAGCTTGCATGTCATGGATCTAAGGATGACACAGAAGAATATTATATACAAGTGGGATGTCCAATACTTGGAACACAACATCTTTTGTGACAGGGCCCACTTGGACAAGTAGCACAACAAGACCTTTGGAATATCTTTCCACTTCATCATATGCTTTTATGGTAATCTTTCACCTAGGATCTATGGCCAATTCAGAAAATCCCAACTATTGAACAACATGGAAGGAAACAATATTTAACCTTGCATGATTGTCTATCAGGACTCGGCAGACTTGGGTATGGTAGACTAGAACTTCAATGTGTAAAGCTAGATTATGAGGGTGACTAAGAGATGTGTCATCTTTTGCAAAAAAGGATAGGTAGTGGGGAGACGAGATGTGGTTGACCATGGCCTAGAATCGATCTAGATCAATATCATTGGGAATATTCACTGTACGAAGGGCCTTTTCAAGGATCTCTTTGTGCAAAGGGGATAACTCAAGCAACTAAAAAATGGATATCTGAGTGGGTGTTCATTGTAACTAGTGCACAAGGTCATAGCTAGATAGGGCTGAAGGAGCCGCTTGTTTGGAAGGAGGCACTTGTTTGGGATCATGTGTGGTCTTAAGAACAATTTTGGCTTGCCCCCTAGTAATAGCATTTAATGTCTCACTCCAGGAGGATGAATTATCTAGTGTTTGCAAGACCAAATTTAGCATACCATAATTGGCATTGTTATCATCTTGAGACCTCATCATAAGAACACTCTCAACAAGTTCCACCATGTTGATCGCAAGCGAATCGAGAGTATATGTATAGTTGATCTTCGCATCATGATTTTTCTTATGTGCTTGAGAGGATTTTTCTTTGTCATAATCAGGTAGAGGAGTCTTGAAAGCCTTGTGATCATAGTTTTTAACTAAGCCATCCGTGAGAATGGTGCCTCCATCAATAAGATCTTGAATAAAATCTTTAAGCTTAAAACAATTGTCTGTCTTGTGTTCCTTATTCCTGTGATAGTTGCAAAAATGATCATCTCTCCACCAATCAGGCTTAACCAGTGGATCAAAGGGATGAGAATTGTTAGGAAGCATAAGATACTTGTTGGCAACCAAAGTCTTAAGAATTACATCATATGGTTTAGCCAATTTGGTGTAGAATCATTGATGTTTTTATTTCTTTGGCTTGTCTGCATACTAAGGCTTAGGTGCACCATAAGCGTTGGCAGCCTCTTGTTGTTTTTCTATGTAGATAGCATTAGAGAGGTTGAAAGTAAGCTCTTTGGCTTTTGGGACATCCACAACCCCATCATTAACAACATACTTGTTTCTATTCCAAGGTTTGTTCTTATCTTTGCCATTGCCTTGGGTATCTTTATTGATGAAAATATCACCCTTTCTTATGGCCACATCCTCAATCTGATATGCACTTTCAACCATGTCATTGAAAGAGGAGAATAGTTCTTTCCTTAGATTATAATATAGTTCTAGCACCAGAGTGTTGACAAAAATGTCAATCTTTTCCCTTTCGGGTAGCTGACGAGGATATCGAGAATACAATGACCTCCAACATTGTAAATAAGTGGAAAATGGCTCACCTTGGTTTTGCTTTAGAGAACTAAGATCTATCATGGTGATAGGCTATTGGATGTTGTATGAATAATCCTGGGTGAATCATCTAGCCAACTCATTAAAAGTCTCAAGAGGTGGTGTCAACTTTGCAAACCATTCAAGAGCTTGTCCTCTTAAACTTCTAGGGAACAGTTGTAGAATAAATGTGTCTTCATGAAGGAAGTCCATGCTAAGAGCATAAAAGTGATGTACATGGTCATGGGGATCACCGTTTCCATCATACTTGTCATATTTGGGAACCCCAATATCCATAGGAAATGGGACCATGTATAGACTCCTATCAAAAGGAACATCACAAATAGACTCCACAAAAGAGACCTTTGGAGACTCCTTTTCTATTGTAAGTTGAGCAAGACATTGATTTGTTCATTGCAATTCATCTCTAAGGATTTCCAATTTAGTTGGGACTCTTTCTTGAACAATTTGGCGTACATCATAGCTAAGAGGAAGCTTGTATCCGCTAGAAGTCATGTATTGGAAATATTGGTTTGCATTATGCTCTACAAGTTTAAGCATCATATGTTGGGAGACTTCATCTTGTTCATACCTCATAAGATCTTCACTAGAAATCTCATCGTTAGCTTCTTCCTCATGCTAAGAGGGAGGAGGTCTAGGAGGTGAAGAAGGAGCAAAAAAAGTCCGTCTTGGAGGAGATCTTGGTGGTGTGCTATTGCCATAGTTGCCAATAGTACTGAAAGGAGGGGGTCTATATTCGTAACCACTAATCTCAGGTTGTTCTTGAGATACTCCTTTTGAACCCATGCACCTAGCAACAACCATTTTGTCTAAATGTGCTTGGTTGTCCTTATGCTCAAAATGTTCTTGCAAATGACATAATTTTTCTTGTTCAGTCAAAGTGAGTGAGACACTATCTGTGCTTTTGGAGGTCTTGAATGCAAAAAAAAGGAAGCCTCCTTTGTACCACGGGGTGACCTTAGAATCTTTAGATTGGTTAGGACTAGAACTATCATTACTAACTGGCACTTGTGAGCATCTTGTACATGAGGGTAACTGTGTATAGTTGAATGGAGGGTGACTCCCTTGCTCGTATTGAGACCGAGTTGTAACCGGCATGAAAAATGAATGTTGGTTGACTAATAGAATGAGACAAAGTTTTTCAGATATTGAGATAAACAAAGCCAAAGAAGATCACTTGTCAAGATAGAACAATAGAGATGGCTAGTCAAAAGTGCTCAAGAACTTACAAAAATTAATTGACTCAAGCTGAGATATGAGAAAGAAGCTCAATTAGCAAGTAGCTATAGAGGTAACCGTAATGTGATAAGTGATCAAAAGTAGTGCTTGAGAGACTCAAATCCAATAGTTTTAACTCATTTTTCAGTCTAGAACAGACTTAAACATGCAGATAATAGACTAGGCTCAAGTAAGAATAGGCAAAGACACTCAACAATCTAAGTTTCAAATTTGGCAGTAGTGAGACAACAAAAGGATTTTGAGTGATAGTTTCTAGGCAAATCAGGTGATAAAAGTTGACCAGGTGATACTTCTGATAGAGACCAAGCCATACTTTCCAGGTAGCATGTGCGATAAACTCTAGGCAAGAAGAGCGATAAAAAACTAGGAATGAAGTATCACACAATAAATCTTGAAACAGTGTACGATGGGATTTCAGTGTCATATGACTCTTGATCAGTGAGTGTTCAAATTTCCATTTTTGAAGGTAATTTTGTCAATTTTACAATTTGATGGTTGGTTTTTTTGACTTCAAACATAGTGACAACAATATTTAGGTAGGTTTTCAAATAGTAGGTGATAAAATGTGTCTTCAAACACTTGTGCAAGAGCAAAAGAAACCTTGCCAAGACAAGCAATTGTGATATCAAAATAAAAAATCTATGAGTACTACTGTGATGTTTTTATGTTTGAGAACATTTGCATGGGTATATCACAACAAGAACACTTCAAACACTTACTAGACTAGAAGGACAAAGGCTCAATACTTAGCAACTTGGCCCACACTTGATGTCCCATCACCTCACACAAAATGGTTACCCATAATAGATGTTGGCTTTGTCATGGAGGTGTCAATGACACAACCAAAGGAACACAGATGGTGAGTAATCTTGGGGTGATCTGGGTTAGTCCACTAGGATCAATCCTTGCACCAAGAAGCTAAGTGGAAAAATATGGTGGCTTCTATCTATGGTTCTTAATTAGGGCTTCCATTCGTAATACTCCCCTTGCTCCCCAAAGGGACTCCTTACCTTGCGGCAAGTAACAGACCTCACGACCACAAGAGTATCTTAAGCATTGTTGCTCAAAATTTTCCTCATGGTCACAATCCCACAAGTACTCACATTAAGCGAAGACAAGTACTACATCTACCAAGGTTTTGTGTCCTTGATAGCCTTGAGTTTATAGTGGGTCAGAATAGCCGACAATAAGGTTGTCCCCACTTGGGTCGTTCCTCTTGATTGCTCAAGAGCAGGCCCACTAAAGGATTCTAATGCTAAACAAAGAGTGGATCAACCTTTGAGTTTCAGGATTTCTGGTTCACCTCAAGGGTGAAGAGCATAATCTCCTAGTTCAAAAATCTCTCCCAAACACACCAAGAAAAAAGTTCAATTACCCTCTTGCTTTCAAAATCTAAAGATGGGTCAAGATTTTTTGGTTCACCACAAGGGTGAAGAGCATACTTCTCCTACCACCCAAAGATTCCTACAACAAGATCTTAAGTGCCTAATAAATGAAACAACTAGTATATGCCGCACTTAAAAGGAAAGTAAATAAACAAGCACTTGTTTGTTTTTAGGTGTTGGGTAGCCTTGCAAAACACAATTAGTAACCCTTTTGCCTTTGGAGCTTTGACATACGATCTTTTAAATTTTATTTTTTTTGCAAGCAATGGAGGTACCTACAAGCACAACTTGTTATCCCCACAAAGAGTTAGCACAATAAAAATAATATAATCTGCAAATAAATCACTATCTAGCTACAATAAATCATAAATCTGAAACAATCAAGCCAAACTTTGCCAAGAAATGATCAAAATAGTCATTGCCAGGCCTGGGCGACAGTTTAGTCACTAGAAGAATCGTACGATACTTTTTAGTATACTGGTGCAATATCTTCTTTCTGGGTGACACTTCTCACTGTACTCGGGTGATAGAAAAATGTATGACCAGGTGACAAAACCTGTAAAGCCACATGATATTTTTACTAGAAAAGTATCACTCTGCTATAGAATAAAGTATCACATGATACTGGCAAACTGTCACACAATAATCTGAAAAAAAATAGAGAGCTAAAAATAGCAAGCTAAAAATGATGAAAATGCATATAAAGATGGACAAAATGAAGCTGATCTACCCCATGGTGGGCACCGAAAATGTACACACTAAGATGTGCACTTCTCTAAGCCTTTGCTTCCAAGGGAATCCATGAATGAGAATCCTTGAAAATAGACCTAGAGCTCCCTAGGCATCGAGTGCAAGGATATTAAGAGTGCTCTTAGCTAGAGCTATTAAGCCTATGACTTTGCTAGTAAACCATGCAATGGGAGATTCAATGAAGACAAAGGCAAGAATGCCAATATCCTCAAGAATCAAGATGAGAGTGAAATGCAACTATGCTAGAAATGAGAGTGCAAGCTAAGCTATGAAAGGAAAGATGCAAGTGTTACAATCCAAGATAATTAATCTATGTGAGCTAATCTAAAGCATGGAAATGAAGCTAATCTAAGAAAGCATAAACATGAAACTATGATGCAAGAAATGAAAGATGGATGCAAGAATGTCTTCAAAAGCTCCAAAGTCTCCAAGCAATCCTGCAACATAAGGTTAGTATTCAAAAGATGGATCTTAAAATGAAAAGAGAGCTCTCCTTTTATAAGAAATGAGAAAGAATGAACCATGGAGATTAAGAGGCAAAAGATTTAATCAATAGTGGAGCTTGAAAGAAGATCAATCCATGTGCACAAGATTCCTTCAAGGAGAAATAAGAGTTGACTTTTGTGCCCCAAATGAGACAAAAATGCCTTTTTCCCTTTTTATAAAATAGGAATAATGCTTTATTTGTGCAACTTAGGATAAGAGGAAAAGTGGGGGGTTTTTTAATTTAATAAAAGAGGAGGAAATTCCTTTTAATTAAATAAAGACTTAGGATAGAATGGTTTAGCCCATAGAATAAAATTGAATAAATGATAGAATTAGGATTTGATCAATAATAAGCAATTGATGATTTTAGCAAATAATGCTAGAAAGGGGCTAATAGTCTAGATGACCATTTTTGGATGGTTATAGTTTCCACCACCAACACACATGTTGTTGTATCGATCATTAAGCTATTGTGCCAAAAGCCTATCTTTCTCTTCTTGTGTGGCTCTCCTTTCTATTTCCAATAAGGCTTTTCTTTCTGACTCTAGGAGTCTAAGTTTCTCTTCTTTTGCAGCATGTTCATCTAGGAAGGCTTTCTTTTCATGCTCAATTATTTTGAGTCTTTCACTTGTATATCTTGAAGTTGTTTGGAATGGTGAACTTGGTCTTGAATGTTTAAACAAGTCATTTGTGTATGCTGCATTCATATGGGTATCATAAGGTTCATCATCTTGACTATCATGTTGTGATTACTCTTCTTGATAGGATCTATTCATTTCCCTTTCAGCCCTTTGTTGTGCATCCAAATATCTAGTTGAGATAATGGGTGAGATTGGTCAATTTTCATTAGAAGAATTTCCAAACAGAATGGTATCTCTATGTCTTTCCAATAGGTTGTCAAGACTTTTATCCCTTTCTTCCCTCTCTCTTTGAGTCATTGTGTAACTCATGTCCATATCTGAATGAGAAGGTGCTAAGGATGTGCTCAATTCACTAAGGTTTCTCTTGGGGTCAAACCAAACTTTTGAAATATTCCTAGGGGATTGATCAAAGACGGGCTCTTTTCCCTTACGTTTTTGGTGAGTTTGAACTAAGGGTAATTGGTCAAAGACTACTTGAGGTCATTTTCCTTGACTTACTTGATATCTTTTCATAACCAACATGAAAGAAAAGGTACTAGGTGATAAGATGACCCTAAGAAACATTGGTATCAAACTAGGATAGTAAAAGCATTCAATTGTCCAAAAGAGAGGTGATAAGATATAAATTTTGCAAGAGGTATAAACCAACACTACCATAGAGGTGCCCAAAAAATGGATAAGTATCCTAACATATATCGATCATGAGGATGATTTACCAAAGATATATTTGATTGAATTTGAAATTGTATGGAAGTGAATTGGACAAGAGATTACTAAGACTCTCCAAGTGTGTTATCAAAAGATCCAAAGATTGATCTTCTCAACAAGGATGATTTCTAACTTATCGATTCCAAGCAAGGTCACTTGTGAAATCAAAGATTACTAATTTGAGAGGTCAAGACACATGAACCCAAGGTGCAAATAGGCTTTTAACAATGGGGTAAGTGACCTACTATAATTCAAATCAACCAAGGAAAACTGAAAATGACATGAATCAACTCACTGTTCTGACAGACTAGGGGATAGGTTCGTGCAAGAGAATGCAATTTCACGTGAGGAAATGCTTGGGATCATGCAAGGAAATGAAATCTTGTGTGAGAAAATGCCAAACTCACATGAGAATTTGCATAGAGATAGGTGAAAAAATAGGATCAGGCTGCTTAACAACAAGTTTGTGAACTCAGGAACTCAATTTTTGTTCATTTTAAAAGATTAAGTAAGTACATCAACATATTTTTATCATTGATCAAGCACATAAGACAACAATCAAGGAGTTAAAGAAAACAAATGTCTTCAAACAATTAGCAAAGGGTAAAGAAACCTTGCACATGAACATGAAAAGTGACTTAGTATGCTACTCCTTAAAAATTCTACTTGTGTATGTTCTCAAAATGTTTTTGCAATCATGCACATAGTCCTAGCAAGTAAAAATTTGGTTGCACTATGGTTCTTAGTAATGGTTTGACTCTACAACTTTTTTAATCTCAAGAGGGTGAACTCCAATCCAGGTGCGCTGGGGTTTTGACACATTCTGAGAATTTAATCAATTGGAGATGCTAAGGAGATTTGACAGCCCAACAAGAAACTACACCTGTGGAGATTTCTTCCACAAGGACATTTATATAGCGGTTGATACTACCATGACAAAAATGGCTATTACCACTTGAGGTTCCATCCACATGGTTTACCCAATAAAAGGAGTGTCCACTATAGTTAACCCTCTCTAACAAAGTGACTCACAAAAAGGACCACATGGGGACTTGGTGTAGATTCAAGGATTTGAGTTTCTGGTACTACCCAAAAAGGGAGTAGAGCATAATCCTCTAGCCTCTTCACTTCACCCAAACATAGCAAGCAAGTTCATTGACATGCTAAGATTGAAACCACCTCACCAAGGTTCATGATGTCAATAACAATGTCTACTGAGATCTCTAATTGGGACCAAGAGAGAACGTACTGATCAATGTTGAAGACTAAACCAAGTAAGACCGTGAGATAGTAACAATATCCTCCCTACCTACAAGGGGTTCTATTGTCAAGAAGAGCTTCACAAGAAACCCACTCTCTTAAGAACACCAAAAATAGTATTCATAGGGCCTAATTACTATGTGAAACACATATGCAAGAAAGTGAATCTATGTTCTTTTTAGAGCCCCAAAATTGAAGTGTGATCTATGAAAGTAATAAGGACTCAAGCTAGACACATGAGAGATTCATTTTATGCCTAAAAATCCACATGTTATAGAGATTATAGCAACTCACCTTAGGTCCAAAGATCTGCAATCCAATGGTATGCTGCCTTAGCAATCAGAATCAGAGAAATAAACCACAACAAGCATTAAATGTTAGAAAACAACAAGTAAAACTAGCAAATTTAGAAATTTAGGTCTCTTCTATCAAAAGTTCACATGAGATAGTACACAGTGCTGCATGAGAAAGTACATAGTCTCACGTGAGAAAGTACCAAGCCCATGTGAGAAAGTACACAGGCCCACATGAGAAAGTACACAGGCCTATGCAAGAAAACACCTTTGTTGCATGCAAAAATGCTAATACCAGTAAAACTTCATGTGAGACTCTGTAACAATGACACATGAAAGTACAGACAACATATGAAAATTGTTAGAAAAAATAAAATAAAATGATGAGGCAAGAAATGCAATTTTCTGCCCCACAGTGGGCACCAAAAATATGTGCTAAAATGTTGTCACACTTCTATGAGTCATTAAATCTAAGATTAATCAAGAATGAGGTCTCAAATGGAGACTCATAGCTCTTTATTCATAGAGCGCAAGGGTTTATAAT
>BSBK01000957.1:480000-540000 GCA_027943335.1 Chamaecyparis obtusa
TCTTGCCATTGACAGTTGACACATAGATTTCCAATCACTACCATTTTTCCCTTCTTGTCGCTCAGGTGAAAAGAACCAGGATTATATGTTATACGCCATTACACCCGAATGAAAAAAAAAACTTGTTCATGTTTGTATAGTATGTGAACTTAATTAAAATGCCTCCATATGAAACATGTAGTGTAACAGTGTAACTAGCCATGATTAATAATAACCTTCATGATCAATAGCATATGTTTTCTACTATTCTATTTGTGATCACAACAAATGTAGATTGCGTAACTGCATTTAACAATACAAAACGTATCTCTTCAACATATATACACATAGTAGTTCTGCTATGAATCTAGGATTTATACAAATATAACATTTAAGTATAAGTCTGATACAATACATTTAATTTCTTATACTTTAAGTTATATTTGCATAAATACATTTCAGGATGTTTGAGATAGGTTTTAGCTTCATCGGAGTAAAGATGTAGATTTTAGATTTTGGGGATTTTAAAAAAAAATAGATTAAGCTAAATTTTAAGCACATGAGGGTTCCCTAGATATATGAACAAGCTACAGAACATTGTATTAATGCATGTGAAAATTATATGTTCTACCTTATGAATGTTTATACATGGTTTTGTCTGCATTATAAGATGTTACCTATATGATTTTAGTACTTGTCTTACGATGGAATCTATAATATGAGGCTAGGACTCGTTTGGGTGGCTTGAGTGCACCAAAGGGTTCCCTAGACCTGTGAGATGGATATTTTGAAAGTAATTGACATTTTCATGGCTTTTTTGTTTGGATAGGGGAAAAGGTACCCTATGTGAGTGGCTCACCATAGGTGTTGGAATCCTAAAGTGGTTTCCAGATGATCCTATGGGTGGGTTAGTAAAAAGTGATAACCTGATGCAGGTCAAGGTTGGTGAATCCAATTAAGGATAGACGAACCTTGCAGCCAAACCAATATGCAATAGAAATACCAAATAAGAAACACAGATCTGAAATGAAACATAAGTTTTTATTCATCCAATCAATGATTACATGCAATGTTCCAGGCTATAAGGCCTTCCTAGTTATGGCCAGATACAAAGCAAGTAACAATCTACAAGATCTTGTAGGATCCAAATCTTTTCCACAACATTAGCAATCAGCTAGCCTAGGTCTGTAACTCACAGAACACTGGTAGGCACCCAAGAAATATATAAACTTGTACTCCAACTTCCAAGCAATCTTCTTGTTCCTAAGCTCATAGGCTACTAACTTTCCTTCCCTCATAGAAAGCCCTCCTAAACAACTGCCCAAGCATCCTATAAATACCAAATTTCAGCCACAAGTCAGCTGATGAAACAATTGACCCATACAAACAAATATTAAATGCTAAAATAACAGTTGGCTCTCAAATAGCCTTACAAACTAAGTAAAATCTTAAGGATGCCATCCCCAATGGTCATTAGATCCTCATAGCAGAATGCAACATGCCAGATCTAGGTCCCCACATGTCCAACAATCAATCCATAACATGAGGAATGCAATCCAAATTAAATGCACCAGTCGGCCAAGTCAATTCATCCAAAAAACTCTAGTTAGCAAGGAAGAACAATGAGCAATAGAAGAAATAGCTGAGCACCAGTCAACTGACCATGCCAAGCATGACCGAGAAACACAATTATTGTCGAGCAATAGGAAACTGATGCCTTTAGCTACCAAGAGTTCTGCAGAGACCGAGAACCCTGGAAACTATAGAAATTGAGCAACCAGTCTCCCAAACTGAGCAAGAATTCCACTAAACCAAGATCAAAACCAACAATCTACCTTCAAAGAAAAACATATTTTTGGTTGATACAGGATTGCCAAGAATCCTAGGATGCTCCTGCATCAGACACCCCAGGTATGCCAAATCTATTCTTCACCCACATCTCTCCTTGTCCTTCATCCCAAGTAGTCTTTGCTTCATTCACTGTCTTATGTAGAAAGTTATTTTGCTTTTCACTATGCTTATTCCTTTGGTTGGCAACTAATAGCAACTGATTCTGACCACTACTGACCACAATTATGCCTCGGTATGGTTCCTCCTCTTTAGACTTCTCAATCAACTTAGTATCATATGCATCTCTTTGTGTCACAAATGTCACCATCTGCTAAACCATTTTTGCCAGCAAAACCATCTACTTCTTGATCTCAACAAAACTCTTTAGATATCTCATTTGCTTTCTCCTTTAAATTAGGCTTAACAGGAATGGGTCCTTCCACCTTACGCTTCTGAGGTTTGTCACAAGAACAACACCTAATAACTCCACATCCTTTAACCCCTATCTCTTGTAAAGGTATTATTTTATGCTGAGTTCCTTCATGCCTAACCACATAAGTGTTAGCACAACCATCAAACAACACATTTCTATCAAACTGCCAAGGTCTACTAAGCAACAGATGATAGACATCCTTAGGCAACACATCACATAATATCTCATCATGGTAAGATCCAATCTAGAAATTAACCAAGAATTGCTCCTCAAATCTAGCCTTAGAAACATCTTGTATCCAACTAATCTCATAAGGATTAGGATGCTTCCTCCTCTCTAAATTCAATTTTCTAACCATTTCTTCTGAAACAAAGTTCTCAGAATTGCCACCATCAACTAGAACATTACATATCTTATCTTTGCACTTGCATCTAGTCCTAAACAAATTTCTTGTTTGCATTGGCTTAGAGACACATGCAGCCAACCTTTTAGTGACAAGACATTCACCTTTCTCTTGAGCATTCTCAATGTCTTCTTCAACCACTAATGCAACTCTTTTCTTGGAACACTGCCAGCTTCTATGACAAGCTTCACCACAATTATAACACATACTAGTGAACTCATTCTTCCATCTACCTCTTGGTCCAATGTTCTTAGTAACTTGATCATTGCTAGACCCAACATCAGGTTTAGGATTCTCTGTCACATTACTTTTAGCAACTGTCTCACCAGTCCTACCACCTCGGTTCCTACCATTATGTTTACCTTCATACTTATTATTCAGCTTCTCTTCAATCTTTAATGCCATCTGATAAGAATCACTGATAATTGTCATCCAAATAGTAAGCAATTCTTCTTGAATACTAGGTCTCAAACCATAGACATACCTAGTAACCTTCTCTTCATCAGCTTCAGAATGACCAGTCCTAATGAGAAGTCAGTAAAACTCCTCGGTATACTCCTATACCAATTTTTTAGTCTTCTTCAAAGCTTGCGTCTTCTTAAACATTTACAATTCATAATCTACAAGAATTAATTGCTTCTTCAACTTGTCAACCATTCGGTTCCACTTAGTGATCTTTTCTTTTCCTCTTCTACCTCTTTTCAACTGAACTTCTCTCCACCAAATATTTGCATAACCCTTCAACTTAGTCTTTGCAAATCTAACTCTATCAAGATCTTCTACTTCTTCATACTCAAGGTATTCATTAATCTCATTGATCCAATGAATCAATTCTTTAGGTTTAAGGCTTCCAACAAATGTAGAAACTTCAATCTTAGGTCTCTTCCCAATTTTAGACATAGCTTTCAGGATTCTATTCTCCTTTGGATCTCTAGCTTCTTCTACAACTTCTTCAAAATGATCTTCTTCTTTAGATTCATCATCAATATTCCCCTTCAGGGTAGGCTTCTTCTTTCTCAATTCTTCTTGCAGGTCTTGCACTTGTTTCTGCAAAGCCCTAAAATCATCAAGACTGAATTCTCCAATAGCCTCTTCATCTGAAGTCTCACTATTTCTCCTCGGAGGCATCTTTACATCAAGATCTAGACACACAGGATCCACTCAACTCCAACAGGAAAAAAACCTCACTCTAATACCACCTGATGTAGGTCAAGGTTGGTGAATCCAATTAAGGAGAGACTGACCTTGTAGCCAAACCAATATGTAGTGGAAACACCAAATAAAAACATAGATCTAAAATGAAACATAAGTCTTTATTCATCTAATCAATGATTACATGCAATGTGCTGGGCTATAAGGCCTTCCTGGTTACGACTAGATATAAAGTGAGTAATAATCTACAAGATCTTGCAGGATCCAAATCTTTTCCACAACATCAACAATCAGTTAGCCCAGGTCTATAACTCACAAAACACTAGTAGGCACCCAAGAAAGATCTAGACTTGTACTCCAACTTCCAAGCAATCTTCCTATTCCTAAGCTTACAAGCTACTAAATTTCCATCCCTCATAAAAATCCCTCCTAAACAACTACCCAAGCATCCTATAAATAATGAATCCTAGCCACAGGTCAGTTGATGAAACAATTAACCCATACAAAAAAATATTAAATGCTAAAACAATAGTCAGCTCTCAAATAGCCTTACAAAATAAATAAACTCTTAAGGATGGCCCCAATGGTCATTAGATCCCCATAGCACAATGAAACATGCCAGAACTAGGTCCTCACATGTCCAATGGTCAATCCATAACATGAGGAACATGACCCAAATTAAATGCACCAGTCGGCCAAGCTGAGTCATCCAGACAACTCTAGTTAGCAAGGAAGAACACTGAGAAATAGCTGAGCACTAGTCAACCGACCATGCCAAGCATAATTGAGCAATGCAGTTATTTCTGAGAGACAAGAAATTGATGCCTTTAGCTACCAAGCATTCTTCAGAGATCGAGCACCCTAGAAACCATAGAAACTAAGAAACCAGTCTCCTAGACCGAGCGAGAATTCCACTAAACCAAGATCAAAACCAATAATCTACCTTCAAAGACAAACATATTTTTGGTTGATACAGGATTGCCAAGAATCCTAGGATGCTCCTGCATCATAACCTAATAATGAATCTAGGAAAGGGGGGTGTAGTGGTGAATAAAGATTTAGGGGATCTATCTTTACCCTTACTACATTTATATATTGTTGTGTCTTTGTAAGGGGGAATATAGGACCTATCCCTAATCCAAATTCCCAAAATAGAGATCCAAATTGATTAATCACAAAGAAGTGATCAATGCACAAATGAATCAAACAATGGAGAATATGAAGAAAGGAGGAAATACTATAATTTTCTATAGAAAATATATGCTTGAAATATTAAATGAATAGAAGGAAAATACTAACCTCAAAATAGTGAAAATCTAGAAAATGTTGATTTCTAGTGTCTGGGCACAGTTTCAGGGAATTCTGCAACCTTCTCAGGACTAGAAATACCGAGATAGAGAAAACCCAAATTTTTTTTATCTTTTTGAGGTCAAGTCAACTTTGACCTAGATAGTGGGGCACAATCTTAGCTCGATGCAAAATCTTACCTCGATGCACAATCTTACCCTTCACTGAAGGTCCTCCCTGACCTGAAACAACTCTGACAAAAATTATGTTCGTGGATCTCAGAAGTTCACCCAAAATGGTATCTGGATTTGAACTTCAATTCACTGTCCTATACCTGTACCTGCAAGAAAAATGGTTTTTTTTATTGTTTGAATGGGGGGTTTGCCTTGGTCAAACCCCATTTTGGAACCAACCTTGAAATGTAATTGAAATTGTAAAATGTATAAACAAAGTAAATGAAACTATTCACCTTGCTTATGTTGAAATCCTTGTGAAGGATTTGAATCCTCGAATCCACAAGTATGGATGATCCAAATGAATGTAGGAATGTATTTAGGATGTCTCAAATCAATGGCATTAGATCTTCAATACCAATCTTGAATGGATCTTAGCATAGGAAGAGGCTTGGATGAATGTGGATGGAGAAATATTCAACAAGAGAGCTCCATAGAGATTGAATCCTTCAATGGCTACTAATGGGTCTCCTTGATGAATAATTGAATGCTTGAATTCTTGAAGGATTGAATTCTTGAAGATGAATGAATTCTTTCCTTCTCCTTCTTGCTTGCTTGCACTTGAGAGCTTGAGAGATTATGAGATGAGATTGCTTGATTGTTGATGTGAAAATGAAAGGGGAAGGCCTCCTTTTATAGTGATCTAGGGCACAAAATTCTACAGAAGGCTGACATTGGAGAATTAAATCCCAAATAACCTTAAACCCTATAAATGGACCTAGATTAAAGGAAATTTAAGAGTTTACTATTCCAAAACCTGAAACAACCGACCTAGAAGCGGGAAAATAAAACTTTTCGAAGCCTGACATCTTAAAACTCTTGGAATTTTAAATTTGGACCTGGGGTAAGGGTCAAGGTCAACTCTAACCTAGGTTAGGGTTGAGGTTGACTTTGACCTAGGTCAGGGTCGAAGTCAACCTCGACCCATCAGGTCATCCTTGACCCAAAAAGTCAAAATCTTTAGTTTCTCAAAGACAGTTATTAGAACGAGGCTGGAAATAGGGAGAGAGAAGTAGAATAGAGGGGAAACAAAAAGATCCATGCAAAGACTCAATCAAGGAACTTGACATGACCCCATACCACTTAATTAGAGGGCTAAATGCTCTTATCATGGAATTGCTTCCATTTTAAGATAATACATTAAGCCCCCACTTTAGCAAGAGTATGGACTCGATGCAAACTCTTGGTAAAGGAGATCATAATAAAAAGATAATCTTATTGAAGTCAAAGGGACAAAGAAATTATCAAGCCCTCAGGGAATCAAGTCTTTATCAAATCCTAGATCACAATAAGAGAGACATCTCTAGAAAAGAGAGAGAAGAGGGTGTGATTATCTCACCCAATGAGAACTTATGTCCCATTGTAAACCACATAAGAAAATAGCGTAACTGGAAAGATGGAATTGAACTACCTAGTGAATGTGGCTACTCACTAGTCAACCCATCAAGGATTCAACCTTAGGAATATTCTATTCCATAAGAGAAAAACAAAAAATAAAAGAGATCCAGTCTTAAGGAAACCTTTGACCTTAAGGGATCAAAAATTTGAAACTGGAGGGATCAAGAGATCCTAAATAAAAATCCATGCTTTAAGGATTATTCACTAATCCATAAAGAGAGAAAAGTATCTTGAAATATATATATATATATATATATATATATATATATATATATATATATATACATATCAAAAAGTGCATGTGTGCAATAGGTGAGAAGAGTGTATGCCCCCACATTAAATTCATTGCTAACACTTTAACATGAGCAATGGCTTTAATAGAAACATAAACAACTCCACTGATAATGTTTCCACTATGAGATGCCCCTAGATGAAGACAAATCAAGGGAAATACTACATAAACATACATAGAACACATAAGGGATCTACTTGCCATCGAGTTAGTATAATCATAAGATTATATATATATATATATATATGATATTATTGCAAATGAATTGACATCATTCTCTAAAGAAAGTAGATCTACATTCACAATGGAGGAAAGATCACATAAGAGTTACAAAGAAGAATCTTTTTGAACCATGACCTAGAGACCAAAAATATTTAGTGCTACCAAAGTCTTGAATCCAAGTAGACTATACAAGGAGACATTTACGAACAATAGCACAAGTACAACATAACATGAAACAACATATAGAAGAATAAAGATACATATAGAGGAAGTCTACAATAGGTTTGATTCCTTTATCACATTATACCAACAAAGTAACAAGGGTCATATAAAAGAATATAACAACATTTAGCAAACACATTACGAGAGAAGCATAGTACAATAGGAAAACACACAAAAAAGCTACCATAAAGGACAAGTCGATCAAGCATGCTGCCTAATCTCCCCATCTCATTCTATATCATTTAGGGAAGGTGGGTAACTCGCAAGAGGGACTATATCCAACATAGTAGGAATAATAGCCAGTTACAAACAAGGATCCTCTTGGGAATCATAATGTTCGATACTAGGTGTAATTGTCAATTGTGATGAAAGCATATTAGGTAAATCAATGTCAATGTGAATAGTTTCATATTCATCATTAACATCATCAAGAGTATCTTCTTCATCTAGATTAATCAAAATAGGTTCTAAGATACAATTAGGATCATCATAATCTTGCATTTTAACATCATTATTAGCAACTTCTTCTAACACATCATGCATAGGCTAATCAAAAGAAGGTAAAGATTTTTGAAGAACAGAATTACAAGCTTTAGCTTGAGCATGATGCTTCTTACGATGTTCATTAGTAGATTGATTATGTTTTACCTTACTTGAAATATGTTGAGAACTAGGAGGAACAATTATAGGTTCCTTCACAGGTTCTATTAGAGGATTAGTAGGATTCATAGAAGATTGACAAGCAACACTAGGAGCTTGATTAATAGAACTAGAAACCATAGATGAAGGAGGTATGGAAGGTGTAGGCAAAAGACCACAATTAAGATCCATAGGAGGTATGCTTAATTCAAGAATCTTATGATGCTTATAGGTTTGATATGAGTGAAAAGGATTATCAAGTTGAGAAGGACATGAATTAGGTAATGAAGGCCAAAAGAAATCAAGGGTAGCACAATCTATAGGCCTAGAAGGTTGATATAAACTATGATTAACCATCTTCACTTATTCATCATGAAAAAATTTAAGACACTTATGGATAGGTGAAGCAACATCATGCATAACATTTAACCATGGGAAACCAAGCTTAAATTGAAATTGATCAGAAGTAGGAACAACAACAAAGGTAGTGTTCACAATTTTACCACAAAGTTCAGCCGGAAAGTTAATAGAACCAAATGATGGATAAAGAAAACCATTACAAGTTTGAATCCACACATCAGATGTATCATAAGAATCTTGTTGAAAGTTTTTCATAAAAAGATTTTCTTCAGTAATAACATTGACTAGAGATATAGAATCAATAAGACAACCAAAAGTAGGTATCTGAGAAATCCTAGCATAAATGTAAAGGGGACCATCAGGAGCCTTAATAGTCTTAGAATCATCAAAGGTAATCAAAAGTTCCTGAGGTCTTTTATGCTTAGGTTGTTTTTGAGGGTTAGGCTGAATTTTCAATTTAGGCTACAATTTTGGTATATTTTGAGATTGAAATTGAGATTGAAGTTGTGGTTGAGGCTAAGGTGGAGATACAGATTGAAAAACATGGTCCACTTGATTAACAATGTGATTTTGATCATCCATCTTTGAATCATAAACAATATCCATAGAAGATGGCTGAGCAATGGTATTAGTATCATGTGTAGGTAAAGGATTTGTATAGATTTGACAGTTTTTATTAGGAGGAGAGACAGATTTGTTCCCACTACCATCAAGATTATCAACAAATAAGGCATTAGAGTCAATTAAGTCTTGAACCTTATGTTTTAAAGAATAACATTTCTCAGTATCATGACCATTTTGATAATGATATTGACAAAAAGCTTTAGGATCAAAGGATTTAGATGCAATCGTAGTAGGTAAAAGAGGTTGAATAGGAGGTAAAGTAATCATATTAGCACTTAACAACCTATTCATAATAGAATGTAAAGATTTAGAAAGAGGAGTAAACATACAATTTAATCGACAAGCAGTGGATGCAGAAGTGGCATTATGAGATGAAACAATAATTTGATCATCAACTTCATTCGCTTGTTTGTTTATCTTGACATAGTTGTTGAATTTTTGAAATTTGTTTGGATGAGGAGAAGCATCACTCTTATCAACTAGAACATGAGCCATTGGAGTGTTTCTCTCAAATTAAATCACTTGTAATTGATAATGATGAAGCACTGAACAAATTTGTTGAAAAGAGGTAAATTCAGTAAGAAAAATCTTATCTCTAATATCCTTTTGCAAAATTGAAATAAACATACGTTGAATATCAATATAAGAAATAGGATAGGAAATTTGAGCATGTAAACGATTAAATCTACCAATAAATTCAGTCAATTTTTCCTTAGCACTTTGTTTACAATGCATCAAATTAGACAAAGACACTTGCAGACCAATGTTATTTTAGAATTGTTGAATAAAAGCATTGGCAAGTTTTAGAAATGAATCAATAGAATAAGGAGGCAAGGAATAATACTATTGTAAGGACTTATCACAAAAAGTTCTAGCAAATAGCTTGGCTAAAATCCTATGGTCATGAGCATAATCACTACAAAGGATTTGAAATGTTTTAACATGATGAACATGGTCTCCTTTTCCATTGTAATTCTCAAGATGAGGCATATCAACTTGTTGAGGAACAAGAGTATGAATGATGTCTAGAGACAAAGGACTTCCCATGTCACATGTAGGAATACTAAACTTGTTTTGAGTCAAGGATGCTAGTTATTATTGTAAGGATGACACAGTTTGAGACAAATTGATGATTGTTGAATCATTAGAGGAAATAGGAGTGGCAACATTAGAAACACTAGGTAAAGTGTATGAAGCTATAGGAATGGAAGACACAATTGGAGGAACACTTGGAACTAAATTTGGAAGAGGATTAGAATAAGTAAAAGGAACATTATGGTAAGAAGGTTGTGATGTAGGAAGGGATATAGGAGGAACACTCATAGGAATAGAGGGAACCGTCATAGTCACCAAAGAAGGAGTATAGGTAGGAATACTAGATAAAGGAATAGAAAAAGTTTCGACACTAGAAACTGGAGGAGTCAACCCTAAATATTGAGCTTCTTGAGCTAAAGGTTTAACATTTGACTGCACAAGATGAGTAATACCATGCAAGGGATTAACACCTTGATCACTATCATGAAGAAATTTCTTAAGAGCCTCTATAGCTTGAATGGAATCTTGATTATGGTTTTCTTGAATAAGCCAATTACCCATTTTATCAAGTTTAGTTGAAATTTTTTGGACTTGTTCAGGAGGAACTCTTAAAGCATCATCCTCATCATGAGATGAGTGAGAAGAGTTTTTCTCCATAATAGGATTGGAATCATCAATAATCAAATTGTCATTTGGGATCCTAAGGAAAGGAGAGGAAGATTCAAGATCAAAAGCACCCATGAGTCTATGACATCTTCTAAACAAAATATTATAAGTAGGACTAGTGGTAGTAAAGCTCATATACCAATGCAATGCAAATGAACTAAACTAGGCAAACATAAAGCATAAAAAAATGAATATTTTTGTATTTTAAAGAGATTTTTATAATTTTTTTGTATTTTTGAAATAGAAAAGAGCATGCAAGATTTAACATAAAAGGAAAATATAACACGAAAAAAATATAAAGGGAAATATAGCATAATAAACACAATAGGGCATCTAATTCCACAAAAGAAAAGTGGGTAAGTGTGTCGAGCTCACCAAAATATAGTGGTGGATAAAGATGTAGCAGATCTGTCTTTACCCTTACTATATTTATATATTGTTGTGTCTTTGTAAGAGGGAATATAAGACCTATCCCTAATCTAAATTCCCAAAATAGAAATCCAAATTGATTAATCACAAAGAAGTGATCAATGCACAAATGAATCAAACAATGGAGAATATGAAGGAGGAAATCCTATGATTTGCTGTAGAAACTATATGCTTGAAATATTAAATGAATAGAGGGAAAATACTAACCTCAAAATAGGGAAAATCTAGAAAATGCTGATTTCTAGTGTTTGGGCACAGTTTTAGGGAATTCTACACCCTGCTCCAAACTAGAAATACTGAGACAGAGAAAACTCAAAAAACTTTTATCTTTCTAAGGTCAGGTCAAATTTGACTCAGATAGCGGGGAAAAATATTACCCTGGCGAACAATCTTACCCCTCACTGAAGGTCATCCCTAACCTGAAACAGCTCTGACAAAAATTCTATTTGTGGATCTCAGAAGTTCACCAAAAATGGTATCTAGATCTGAACTTCAATTCATTGTCCTATACCTGTACCTACAAGAAAAATGGTTTTTTTGTTGTTTGGATTGGGGGTTTTCCTTGGTCACACCCTAGTTTGGAATCAACCTTGAAATGTAATTGAAATTGTAATATTTATAAAGAAAGTAAATGAAACTATTCACCTTGGTTATGTTGAAATCCTCGTGGAGGATTCAAATCCTTGAATCCACAAGTATGGATGATCCAAATGAATGTAGGAATGTATGTAGGATGTCTCAAATCAATGTCATTAGATCTTCAACACCAATATTGAATGGATCTTCATATAGGAAGAGGCTTGGATGAATGTGGATGGAGAAATATTCAATAAGAGGGCTCCATAGAGATTGAATCCTTCAATGGCTACTAATGGATCTTCGTGATGAATACTTGAATGCTTGAATGCTTGAAGGCTTCAATGATTGAAGATGAATGAATTCTTTCCTTCTCCTTCTTTCTTGCTTGCACTTGAGAGCTTGAGAGATTATGAGATGAGATTTCTTGATTGTTGATGTGACAATGAAAGAGGAAGGCCTCCTTTTATAGTGATCTAGGGCACAAACTTCTAGCGAAGGCCAACATTGGAGGATTAAATCACAATTAACCTTAACCCCTAGAAATGGACCTAGATTAAATGCAATTTAAGAGTTTTCCATTCCAAAACTTGAAACAGCCGACCCAGAAGTGGGAAAATAAAACTTTCCAAAGCCTGACATCTCGAAACTCCCAAAATTTGAAATTTGGACCTAGGGTGAGGGTCAAGGTCAAGTTTTCTTTAGGTCAAGGTTGAGGTCAACTTTGACCTAGGTCAGGGTCGAGGTCGACCTTGACCTAGAAAGTCAAAATCTTTAGTTTCTCAGAGAAAGATGTCAGAAAGAGGCTAGAAATAGGAAGAGAGAAGAAGAACATGAGGGAAACAACCAGATCCATGAAAAGACCCAGTCAAGGTGCTTGACATGAACCCAAACCACTTAATCAGAGGGATAAACTCTCTTATCTTGGAAGTGCTTCCATTTTAAGATGATACAGGAGGAAACAAAAGATAATGAAAGAAAACATATTAATGGCCACATAGTCTTGTTAGAGTACGGGGACCATGGGTAACTACCAGGGAGGAGCCCTATTAAGAAAGGAGGTACTAGGGTTACATGGTTTCTAGGGAGGATCCCAAAATATCAGATATATGATGACACTCACATAGAGGGTATGCTAGAAACCTAACCCTTGTGATTAGTAGTGTGATATCTTGTAGTATTTTGTATTTGTTTTCAAGGGAGGGTTAGTGAAACCTTAGAATGCTTAGGCCCTTTTGAGTATCTTGGTTCTATCTCCTAGCATGGGGGGTGGAACTTCACCAATTTCACATGGTTGGGTGAAAAAAATCTTTCGAGGTCATGTTTTTGGTTCATGACTTGGATGTGTTCAATTCCATGCATTAATGAAGGCCTTTCTATTTGTATCATTGTTACTGAAAAGAAAGATGTAAAGATATGTTGTAATGCCTTTAGGCCATTTTTATACTTACTATTGTAATGAGATTCATTATTAGAAAGATGTAAATGAAAAGCAAAGCAATTTAATTAGGAGGGATAGTTCTAGGGTTTATTTTAAGGGATATTATTTGAAAGATTAAAGTTGAAATGTAAAGTGTAAATGTTGAGTTATTATCTCTATCTCTCCTATGTTGAAATAAAAAAGAAATGTTTAGTATGCTAAGGTTAAAATGTAATTTGTAAGAATAGCTATTTCAATTTGTAGAAAAGATAAATTTGATTGGTTTATGAAGTAAGGAATATAATTGTAAATGAAATTTTATTTTCTTACCCTATCTCTTAAGTTCTCAAATGTGAAAGTAAAAAAAAAAGGGAAATGAAATTCAATTGGATAAGTAATGTAAATATGTTAAAAAATGAATTCATTAAGGGAACCTTAAGGAATGTAAATTTAAATGTATTAATGATGTAATCTTAGAAAAGAAAAATTAAAATGTTAGTTGCAATTTTAGGTCATTAGACCTGATTCCTTATGGGTTCCCTAGTGGGGACATTACAACTATGACATCTCTAGTCTCCATGTCCCTAATGTAGACCAAATTAGGAGTGAACTCAACAATTTTACCTTGTGCCCCATGTGTAATTTGGTAAATAGAAAGGAGATTAGTGGTCAAGGATGGTACACATAACATCATTAAATATCTCCTCTCTCATAGGAATAGAACCTTTCCTAAAAAATATCATGAATGTGCTGTTACCCATCAAAATATTAGGAGAATTAAAGGCTTAATAGAAGAAAACATATCCATAGATGATGCCATATGATGTGATGCACATGAATCAAGAAGCCAGTTACCTTGCTCAGGATATGTGGAAGCCAAAAGTGATTGTCCTTTACCTTTATCTTTGTATGATGATGGAGATGTAGAAGCTACCAAATGTGTAGAACAAGGAGTAGAAATTGATGAGGGAAACTTAATGTCATGCTTCTGAATAGTGTGAGGTAGCTCACCAATCTTCTTTTGAAAATACTTATGCTCATCATGTCCTAGATTTTTGAAATATGGACATTTATGCCTCTTTATTCTAGTTGATTCCTCTCTTGCAGAGGACTTGGAATCAATAGTAGTGTGTGAAGGATATTCATTACCTTTGTCATGAGGCTTAAGATCCTTATGTTGTTTCTTTCATTCTCCATTAGAAGACTTTTATGTGGACTCACTTGCAATCAATGCATGATGTGTGGAAGGATTCAATTGACCCTTGTGTGCCAAATTTTCTTGCTCCCTTGTGAGTTGAATTGAAAATTCATTAAGAGAAGGCATTTTTTATGAACTAAAAGAGCATCCATAGTAGCATAAAGTGTAGAAACAAAGATAGAATATTCAAGACCTAGCTTGGAAAGAATAGAAAAGATCAACTGGTCATCTCCTTTAACAATACAACAAGTTGAAAGATCCAATCTAATAGAATTGAATTTAAAGAAAAAGTCTTAAATATTGTCAAAATAACTAGGATCTAGACCTATGAGCTCATTCCCTAATCTGAATTTTCTCACTCTATTAGGTTTAGTAAAGAGTCCCTCCAATATGACCCAAGCATCATGAGCATGTGTGCAGGATGCAATATGAAAGTGAAAATTGTGAGAGATGGATGATCTAAGAGAAATGAGTATTTTATCCCTTCAAACAAACCATTTTGTCCTTTCTACAACATCTGTAAGTGGTGCCTGATCCTACCCAAGAGTCATTCTAAGAAATCTAATACTCAACAAATGATCACTTAAAGATACTTTCATTCATGGTAGTTATATGGAGTGAGGATTTTAACCTTTGAATTATCCATAATACAACCAAATAATGACTGATAACTATTGATAACTCCTTTAAATGATTGATGCAAATTAGAAAAATGAAATTGAAGGATTAACCAACTGTAAATATAGCCCCAAAATAGCCTATTTATGAAAGTAATATATCCACCCCAAGTCACTAAAAATTGATTGTAGATCTGAAAAGTAGACAAAAAAATCACGCACTTTCAAAATTTTTTTTAATTCAAAATGATATCGTATGTACCCAAACAAGGCCCTAGAAGTTGTAGAAATCAGGAATAGGTAGGAACAGTCATGAAAATCTATAATTTCTAATTAATATGGCCACCAAATTGAAAAAATAATACCACCACTCTTTAGGAAATTCTACTAAAAATAAATTAAAAAATTGCTCAAAAAAAGGAGTAAAAATGAGCAAGAAATGGCCTTTTGAAGTTGAACTACAAAATAAAAAACTCCAATAGTGAAGGCAAAATTTTAAAAATCCTTGCTAATGTCAACATTTCAATTCATTAAATTTAATCCGTATGGTGATGTTAGTTGATGACATCACAAGGGCTAACGTGTCTTGGGATGCTATTGTGGCGTCTGTGCCACATGTCCGATCATAATTTTGTCAGTTGTTGATGAGGTGGCAGGAAGGGATGGCACTTGGCATGTTGGCGGGTTTCTACGTGGAGGCCTATGGTTGGGCCATATGGCAGTTAACACAGTAACAATAAGGGGTTAATTTCTCATCGTGTGGCGGCTACGGGAAAGTCATGTGGCGACCACGTGGAAGTCATGTGGCGGCTGTGCTAAAATGGACTGCACTTTGAGTGGGCTTAGGTGGTGGGTTTAGGTGCCACTCCGGTGGTGGGCAACGGGATTAAATCTTTAGTTCGACATTCTCTAGGACTTGGGAGACTTGTTTAAATATGCAGGCACTAGTGAAATAAGAAAAGAACAAAGCCAAGTCAGGCTTGGGCTCAGGCTCACCCTCCTGTTGGAGTTCAGCTTTAGGATCAATTAGGATGCCTTGCTTTGAATTAGATTTGATATGCTGATGTCACTGATGTTATTAGCGGTGGAGGCTCCAGATGCCAGAATAATCATAAAATATTCTCTGATTCACAACAATAAATGTAGGGAACGTACTAGGCCAGAAAACAAATTTTTGTAGGAATTTTTTTAAAGAAACAAACAGAATAAAATAATTTTATTTTTTTGAAATCATACTACAAAGGTGGAGATTTGGTCATACAACAAAATTTGCTAAAAAATTTCACCTTGATTTAGACTTTCGTTGAATATGGTTGAGTTTATAGTTGTTTTTAATCGAAACAACCTCCCAGATGCAATGGTGAGGTCATATCTACCCCAAGAAGCTTCTACAACACACTGGTATTTAAATCTATGATTTGGACCTCCAACAATTGTACCAAGATCTCTCCAAATAGGCCTATGAAAATGGTCCAATGCCTCTGATACCATGTTAGAATTTGCATATAGAAAAGATTGAACCGAGGATCTACTGGTTAAAGAAAAGCATAAGAGAGATGATATGAATGCAATGATTGATATTGAATTGCTCCAATGAATTGACCTTACATGATTTACACAATAGGCCTCCTTATATAGGAAATGCGATAAGAAAATGATAAGAAGTTGATAAGATATCACCTATGCTAGATGTAATCACATGTCCACCAAATATGGATCATCCTCCATTATGCAATGAAGTATGTGCAATAGGATTAGGATGATACTGTGATAAGATAACTAAAGGTGGATCTCACACCTAAATTGGAATTTCTCCTACACCATGTTCTTAATTGAGGTACAAACTCCTAGGTGTCTCAATGATAAACTAGTATGCAATGTATTATCCTAAGTAAGATTAAGTGAAGTGTAATTAGGAATATTTAATTACACCAACAATAAGTAATTTCTAAACTTAATATCATCTATTTAACACATTCACTTTAAAAAACATTAAAGCATTTATGTAACTACATATAAAAAAAAGTGAACCATCAAAGCATACATAAGAACAAATATACATATAGAACCATATGTATAAAAACATTATTAAAAGCATACATAACTATATATTAAAACCATTGAACCATCAAAACATATATAAAAGCATTGAACCATGTCAAAATATAATCAAATTCTTATTAATAAATAAACAAAATATAATCCATCATATGTTTCAATATATAAACAAAGTATAGTCAATTTAATCTAGAGATGTCAAGTATGTCCTAACACATGACATATGTATAGAATATACTTTTTAGACAAACTTAATTGGATTAGACCTCTCATGGAGAACATGTTATATTCTCTCATGATCCTCACTATCTAGTCTCCACTTACAACGTCCACGTTGAGATTTAAATAGATGGAGACAAAGGGAGGTGGAAACTACTAGGTGGCTATATTGAAACACCTTATTGTCTGGTTGGTAATCAACAAAGTGAACACCATGTTAAATTACTTTATTTTTTTTGAAATATGTTCCCTCTAAAACAACTAAACCTGCAGGTCACAAATTTTTACAAAATAAGTTTAAATAAAATAATTTAAATTATTTAAATTGGTTAAAACTTTGAAATTTTATATTTACAAAATGAACAATATATTGACATGTAAAGAATGAAAACCTATGGAGAATGAAATTCCATCACTTTCTTTAGGATCAATCAACTTCATCCTATCTATCTAGTACAACACATAAATAGTAACTAACTCTCTCTACATATGTGTGTGTGTGTGTGTGTGTGTGTGTGTGTATCTCTGTGTGTGTGTAAATGCAACTCAATACCATATAATGTGAAACTCAATTTATTATACTTACCAATTTTGACCAATCTTGAAATAAAATCATAATCAGTAGAAATTAAAGGAACGTCATCAAAGTTTTCATCTTCATTATTATCAAATGTATTAGTAACAACTAGTGGCACCATATTCTAGACACCTACATATCCACATTGTTGATTGATGCATTCCTCACAGTTGTCAACAATGCAGTGACAATAAAAGGATGAGTATTCTCTAGAGTTCAACATTCAATTGCGACAATTTGTAATCATAAATGAAGGAAAAGATGATGCCTTTTCTATCATCTTGTAACCATGCATAATTTTTATATCCACACTTGAACACATGTGCATATATTTAATATTAATTTCAATATATAAATTTAAATAAAGAATGTAAAATTTAAACAAGAATAAATATGTATATCACACATGCACAATTTAGAAACACATGCATCCCTTTTATCTCCCAAAATTCTCTATGTGGTACTACTTGAGTCATTTGTGATGATGTATCATCCTCATTTGATGTGAAATGTGTCCTACACCATTCAACAACATCATGTGTGCATCTTTTATATGAACTCCCTTATAATTCATTTGATACTTTTGTAGAGAACATTTGATACAAGCTCCAACACCATCATGTTCACCTTTTCCATGTCCATTCTCAAAGAAAATCCAGACATGTGGTATGTTTTCATTATGATGATATCTACATAGAGCATAACATTGTCTAGATGATTTCAATTTCAGAGTACATCCATCGGGCCAAACATTATGTTTATAAATTTTTATTTTCCTTTCTTTTAAATTTGCAAAAAATATCTTGAAGCAATGTTCTAAACAATGCATGCCATGCTCTTTATCATCACTTATATAAAAATGATATTCCTTCTTGATCACTCATGCTTCAAATGTGTTTTGAATACCATCCAAATCTAATTGTGCATGTTGACAATACACATGTACCATAATAGTAATCTTCTCTAAAAAATAGTATTCTTATTGAGCTACCTTTTGATGAAAAAATGAATAGTTTTTTGTGAAATCAACAATTGATAGAATAGTCCCAAGTGGGAAATTCTCTCTTAGTGTTTGGAATTGTTTTGATTGCCACTTTTCAAAAAAAGCATGATGAATGTAGGGTTGAATCAATTTTTTGAATTTGTCGTAAATGGTCCAATAGTTAGTTCCTCTTCAACATATTCTAATCTTTTAGATTCTTTTCAAAATTTTGTTTCATTCTTTACATATTTGTAACTCTTGCAATTGACCATCTTTTTTACATCAATACTTTCTTTTTTCAAAGGGAAAAGAGACAAATCAGCACATGTTTCAAATATTCCTTTTATGCAATTTATTTGACCAACTACATCATCTCTTTTGTCACATAAAATGGATGAGATGAATTAACTTTTTCTAGTAGGATGAGTATATTCAAAACCATAAGTGTCTTCTACAAAATTTCAAAAAACTTGATAGTGAAGATCAAATTCAATATGATAATGATAAAAAGTTTCGATCACTTTATTTGTCCTGACATAGTATGGCTTCATTATTTTGAACAATGTTTTCCCAATAATTATATTAGGATTTGAACTAAAAAATGACACATACATTTCATGTTATATTGTGTCCAACAAATGTTTTGTATGACGTTCATATTTATTAGCTCTAATTCTATGTCTGATAACATCTCTACTATTTGATGAAGGACAAGTATTATCATTCCAAAATAATGTGACCAAATTCTTGATTCCCTTATCAATCCTAGCAGAACGAGGAGCTCTACACATGATTTTCCAATTTCCTTCCAAGGTGCTATCATCCAAAAACATTCTCCTTTTAACATATCTTGATATTGTTTTCCTACTAAAACCAATCCAATATGAAACTGAATATATTTGTCTATTTTGAGGCATAGTGTTACCTACAATGGATGTCAACACAACTCTTGTTCTATTGGTCTTATCTTTAGCTCCAAATCACTTCCCTACCTAGTTCAAACCTATCCTAAGATTTTCAATCATATCAATTTTTATGTCAACAACTCTTCTCTTCTTTGATATTGTGTATATACCCAATAATTTTAATGCACCTTCCAACCTTTTGTTTATAAGTACAACTGAAAAAATTTATCATTGTTCAAGTGTTTCAAAATTATCAAATTTAGCCAATATTTATCTTCCTATCTTATTCATTGACCTCTTCTTAGAAAGACTTAAAGGTTGAACATTAGAAAATGATCTAAATTTTTCCACATCCATTGTAAGTAAATGATCTAAGTTTCTATAATTAATATTTCTCTTTATAGTTTGAGATAGATCTATAAGTTCATCCATACCAATAGGATCATGTTATCCTAACCCTTCTCCAACATAAATTTCTTGAGCTTCTATAGGGAGTGATCCTTACCCTTCTTCAACATGCATTTCTTCAACTTGGCTTGACCCTCCTACTTGAGCTTCTCCTTCACCTTGACCATGTTGATTGCGAGCTACTTGCAACAAAATGAATCAAATTAGAGAATAATATAGCGTAGGTCCATTAAATTTAGACACGTAAAATTATAGGTAGATAGGTTCATACCTTCTATTCTTTTATAATAATATGTCAATGCATCTTCACAATTTATGTGTTCGGTACTAGGTGACCTTTTTCTTGCAGATTTTACTTTGTCTTCCCTTCTTGTTCTCCATTTCTTCTCTCCAAAAAAATATCTTCTAAAAATTTGGCTTGATAGTAATTCACCTCTTCAAAAAAAATTCCTTTGATAAAAAAACACTAATAAAAATTATCCTCCAAAAATGTCTTTGATAAAAATACCAATAGCAATTCTCCTCCACAAAAACACCTCTGAAAAAATAAGAGAAATAGTCAAAAGTGCAAAAAAATTTGATTGCAATTGTGTGCAAAATGAAAAAAACATTTTATTTTATACCACGTCAAAAAATTAACCATAATTAGCTGACCCACTTCGGGCGAAGTAGGTTAGGTAAAAGTCCGACGGGGCTTTTTCCCACCAGATTTTTCCCATTTTACCCAAGGGTTCTTCGCATGAAGACCCATTCACTCGAAGACACTGGGATGTCTTCATGCAAAGGGGGTCTTTGTGCGAAGACCCCAAAAAATAAATTTCAAGATTTAAAAAAAAAAAGGTCTTTCAAGGCTTAAAACAGAGACCAAACAAGATGATGTCCTAAAGTAAAAAATTCCAGACAATGCTACTTCGAGTAAGCTTTCTAACGACTATAATTTTAATACATATTGAGTTCATTGTTACTTTCAAAATTAAATTTAATTAAAGGTAGGTTGTTTCAGGAAAAATAGTAACTTACAAAAACAATTTATGAAAATTATGTAGGAAAGGGGTATTTGTGTTACCTTTCTATCCAAAAAAGAAAAAATGAATTTCAATATATACATATCAAGTTAGAGGGATCCAAAAGAAGGTATGTCTAAGTTACAATTACTCTCATTTTAGAACTTAATAAAGTATAAAATATTGAGCCAAAATGAATGAAACCAACTATATCCATTAGATATTGAAGTTAACAATATAACCTCAAAATGATTACATCGTTATCATTTTCAAAAAAAAAGTTATGCTAATCCAATTGACAGTCACTCCATAAAAATGCTGATTTTTCACACAAACCATTTTTTCGAAGGATAAAGAAAAATGGATTCAAATCATTTAAAAAAAAAAAAAAAATATTTAGAAACTAGAAATAAATTTCTAAAAGACTCTAGTTTACATCATCTTTAAATTCCTAATAGTTTTGTGGCAATAGGTGTTTGAAAGTGAAGTTTTTTTTCAAAATGTTGATCTCAGTGTCAAAATTGGCCAAAAAGTAGGACACACTATTGTGGGACCACACATCATGTTTATGTGTATTTGGAAAGGTATATGTATACGTGTATTTATATATGCACTTGTATGCATGTATAATATAGTCACAAAAAGATAAAATTATTATTTAACAAACCCACTTCAAACCTCACATAGATTTTAAATCACTGATTGACATGTGGATGTGACTATACAAAAATAACACATTCTTTTGATTGAGGAAATATTTTTGAATAATGGATTTCCATAAGAATTTATTGTCTAAAATGATCAAGGAAAGGTTGTATTTGAAAAATAATTTCATAAAAATTGTTATTAATATTAAATTATGGAAAAAATGGCTCTTCTCTGGGAAGGTGAAACACTGAAATTCAAAAGGCATAAATTGTTTTTTTAGAACAAAATTTGGATTAACTCCAAATTGTGGTCGTGGGTACTAGGATCCCCTTCCTCGCTATGTCCATCAGCTTAGGAATGCCATATGGTGAAATCAAGGAGAATCATTATGAAAAGAATAATAGAAAGATAGTTTTTTGCAACATCAACAAAAACATAGCTTTCAAAATCCAAATCAATTTGTGTCGTTCCCTCTAGGTCAGAATTGATGTCATCCTCTGCAATTTTTTGAGGAAGGTTTTCTAAATTCGGTTCCTAGTAAATTTCACCAACTGAATCATTTAAACCAAAATTGAAATTTAAAGATGATGAGTGGAAAAAACCCTTTCCCATCAGTGAGACAACAAATAAATGTTGAAAGTAGCCAACATAAAGAAATTCTGAAGGAAAATCTAATTAAAATTGGTCAAATTTCCTCAAACCTCAGAAAAGACTAGGCCAAAAAAGAATCCCATCCAAAGAAACATGAGGTCTTGATGGAGAAAAGGATGAAGAATATATCGACCAATAATATATTAATTGATGCTAAAGATGGTATGGTTGAAGCAATCCTAAGAATTTGTTAAAAATATAGAGTATTTGCAAGATGATGTGGCTATGGATAATCAATAGAGTGAATAACTATCGGGTTGCGAGGTAAGTATGAGAATGTAAGTATCACAATCCTATTAGATTTTTTTTTATGTTTGTTGTCCAATAGATCTAAATAATCAAATTTTAAAAGGTGAATCTCAAGTATGTTCGAAGTGTTGGAAATATAATATGGGAAAGTGAGATACTGAGAGGGGTGGAGGGGTCAATTAGATATCTACTAATAATTACAGTTTGACATAAATTTACTTGCATAACATAAAAATAAAATTCAATACTAAAATAGATCTTACATTCTAATCTTCATCCATGAAATTGAAACATAACACAAAAATTTTGGTTACCTAGAAACCCTTGAAAGGTAAAACTGGGGTGGGGATGACACCCACAAATATTCACTACTGCAGTATTAAAGTTTTCCTCTTAGGGCTACAAAGTTTGATCATAAACTAGTGATCTACCCTGTGAGGGGTTTGCCCTATTAAGAGCTTAAAGACTTATACAATCTACCTTGGTAAAAGGATTTAAACTTACAAGAAAGTAAGCACTCGGTTAAGAGATTTACTTATGCCTGTTAGGACCACTTTGTTAAGAGATTTACCCTAATTCACCTATTAAAATGTCTTGGTACCTTATCCTTTAGTTTTCACTATGATACTAATAACAAATATTCTCCTTCCAATACTTATTTGATCTCCTCAATCATATATATCTCAGTTTTTTCCTTCAGTGCCTTACTTGATAACTTTTTTACTAATCTCTGCCTATATCAAAATGCTTCTCTATTCTGTATATGAGATCCTTCATATTCTCTTATTACATTTTAGGGTTCAGATCTCATCTTATATAGACAACAAGATAACTCCCTAGATCAAGATCAACAATCTAGATTCTCTACCTATGCTGCTTAAGCATTCCCTAAATCTTATTGGCTACATAGATTACATAGGGATTAATGACTACAAATCAAAGGCATAATTACCTTTGTGATTTCCTTAACAATCCTTAAAAATTGTATAGATGTTGGACAAAATGGTTTACCTAAGTTTTTATGCCATTACAATCACATTTGTCAACTATGGCTTTCTCGGCATACAAAGTCTCTGACACTCATCATAAACCATTCTTCATATACTGGTTATCAACACTGACACTTCTATATAACTTAGCATAAACTACTCGTCTATTACTAAAATACTCGGTGACCTTTGACTTGCTTGGCACTAAGTATTGCTCGGTAATTTTACAAGATACAAGTCTAGACTTAACTTAGCCTTTTCTAGATGGCTCGGTCGCAGTGATGATTAACCAACATTGCCTAGAAAATGACCAAGTGTAAGACACTGATAGACAAAAAAACTTAGGGATGAACAATCTCCCCCTTTGACATTAGTGGCAAAAACACCTTGTCATGACATTTACATTAAAATAAGAGTACTTGGTAGTATGAAAAAATCCCCGTAAGACTTTGACTCGGTCTTCAAAAGATTCTACACACACACACACACACACACATACACACATATGTGTGTGTGTGTGTGTGTTTACACCTTCATGAAATTAGGACAATTAGCTAAAATTCTATGAAAATACAATGGAAATTTAAACTAAATAATTGCATTTAATATCCATATCATCTCATGGTTCTCTATCTAAGCTTGGTAAGTAGAGCTCTCAACCTTATTCTCTACTAGTGACAATCTTAGAATGAGAAAATTATGATAAAATGCCTAAATCTAGCTCTCAATTCTCACTTTGATACAAAGATTAACTCAAATGCTCGTGATAATTCTCTCAAATCTCACTATTTTCTCTCAATTGATATGAAATTGCCTATAGTGATGATTCTCTGCAAATAAATTTTCTAAGATATATTATGCTCTCAAAATCACTTCTATTTATAGTAATATACCAAGGATAGGGGGTAGAGTTACTTAATCATGATTTAGCCTTGGTTGAGTCAAAAACTTTGAAATGTTTTTAAATGGGGGGACAATTTAAATGATTGTTTGAAAGGTTTGGACAAGTAGACAAATTTGAGTGGTTGAGATTCAAAGTTGAAAATGAGTGATTGTGATTCAACTATTTTAGAGTGATCCATGTGCATTTGTTCTCAATTCTTATTGGTTGCTCAAATTATGTTGAAAGATATTAGGATTAATTAAATTCCATCAATTAATTAAATTAGCCATGTAAGGGAATAGGTTCAATTTGATTTTTGATTTAAAACTATACAATTAATTGATTAAAATTAATTATATAGTGTGATTGATCCTTTTAAGCTTGTATTTAATTATTTAATGTCATGATTTGATTTTTCCTTTGATTTAAATGATTTTGTCCAATTTCGATTAAAATAAATGTCCATTTGAAATTGATTTGATCCATTTTGATGAGAATTAAAGCATTTGGCTGAGATTTTGCAAATTTGAATTATTCTAAGACACTTGCCCAGTTTTGGGTGTCTACAAATGCCCCTCTTTGAATTGATGTGTGTAGCACATTGATTCAAAGAAAATTGCATGTCCTGATCACTGATTCGATACTTGATTGATTGATACAAAACTGATTTGATTGATAAAACCTGATTTGAAAAATGATGCAACATGCCCCACTGATAATAGTTTGAAATTTTAATGCCCCAGATTCAATGTTGATGCAGATTTGATATTTTGATAATGCCTCCTCAGAAATGAAATAGATTAATTGCTAGATTAAAAAAATGATGAAATTGATTGATAATTGATCCAATTTGTTTTCATTTCTAAAAAACATTGATGATATTCTAGGTTACAATAAATGCCCTAGTTTGATAGAAGAATTTGATGAGAAAAGCTATGTTTGAGAAAATGCTGTTGATGTTTTGGTATTGTTTGATGTCAGTCAGAATCACTTGGTTGATGTTGTGTAGTACCTTGCCCCTAGTCCAATTTTATAAATGTTATGATTATTTTAGGATGAAATATTATATGTTAGTAAATCATTGATATTGACCCCATTCTTGCATGTGTATGGTTGATGTGTTTATTTTATATTTCTGTTTGACGTGCCTAATGTGGTCGAGGGACAGAGCTGTAGTCACTTGCTTGCGAGATCCACACAATCGGCCGATACCCACCATTATCTATTATATATTTATATATGTATGTACATGCAGGTGTTGTATGCAGGTTTGTAGGTACCAGGCATCAAATTCCTTGAATCGTCAGGATGAGCGTGCCCTATCGCAATATCTCAAATAGTAAGAGAGCGGAGATAACATGGGTCCAAATCCTAACCTAAGCCATATTATTGTCCTGAAATAGTGGACAAGATTCTGTTATTCCTACCCTTTCTAAACTCATCTAGTTGACATGAGTTTATATCCCTGTTCTTGAGTATGAATGTGGATCCTTAGGTCTTTTTGGTTCTTTTGATTTTGGTTGTTGGAGTGTTTTCTATATTTAGATTATTTAATTTGAATAAATTGTGCAATTTTAATTAAATGGAATCTTTTCTATTTTTAGCTTTGAGAGATTATTTAATTAATTGAAAATTAATTAAATATAATTGTTAAGTTAGTTTATTATGCGATAGAAGTATATAATTAATGAGAATTAATTAAATACCTTCACCTTAGAATTATTTAATGTATGCTCAATTGTAATGTATTTATTAATTTGAGTATTAATTGAGCATGTTGAAATTATTTTAGAGTAAATGTTTTATTTTATTTTAATTGAATGCATTAAAGTTGCACAATCAATAATTGTTTAAATTAAATTAAAGGCATATGTTAATTTTCGGTTTAAGTGTTTTCAACAAAAGAAAAGTGAAAATAGACTTGAGTTCAACTGAAATTGAACTACAAATCAAAGTCTAAATTCATGCAAGCTTTTGGAGAGTGGAGTTTTCAAACCCTAGTAGGTGGAAGGAGGTTTCCTACATGTTGGAGATATGGTCATAATTTGGGTAGACAGGTTTTGGAGAGATTTTTGGCAAGCATTGGATTTTGAGGACATAGGTGGAGGAACTTTTAGCAGGTAGAATAAAAGATTTTTGTGGAGAATTTGATTTTGGAAAGCTTGGAGGTTTTGGGTTTTATCTTCAGATCTGCTCTTCGTTCGAATATTTCCTTTAGTTTTGAGGTAGGGTTTGATTTTCCTTATGAGTATGTTATTTTGTGAATTTTAGAAAGATTGTCTTCTTCGTGCTTGGTTGTCTGCCTGTATGGATCTCTGCCTATGTATTTCTCTCTTTCTTTCTATTATGGAGTTGGAATTTTAGGAAATCCTTGCTACATGCATTCAATTATGTTGAATTTTAGAATAAATTTCATTAGAGTTTTGAAGCTGTGTATATTTGGCTAAATTGCGGTAATTGGGTTTTCTTTGTTAATTGGCTATTATCCTAGTTTTTCAATAACGAAATCAATTGAGAATATATATATGTGATTTTAAAAAATAGTTTTTTGTTATTTGAATTTATTAATATTATTATTTATTAATTTTTGGATTTAAAAATTAATTTAAATTTTTTTATATTTTTTATTATTTATTAATTTTCAGATTTAAAAATTAATTTAATTATTATTATTTTTTTATATATATATTAATTATTACATTTCGAATTTATAATTGTTATAAAAAAAATTAATTAATAAATAAATATTAATTAATTTTTTTACATGCAGGTTTTGATATTAATGTTTCTATTTATTTTTGGAAAATTAATACCATTATTTTATTATTAAATGCATGGTGCTTTGATAGACATGGAGATTTTAGTTAAATACTTATTTAAAAAGTATACATGCATGAGATTTTATTTAAAATAGATAGTTATGTGTGAGGCATTTATATGAATGCTTTTGTAGTCAAATGGACTTTAGTCAACAAGATGATTATTTTAGTCAAGTGAAATTTATAATTATATATGTTTATTTGCATGGTTATACATACATGCAATATAGTTGAACTAGTTATGTTTTATAATTAATTGAATTTCTTTAACAGAATCATGTTTCTCGTAAGTGTTTGAAGTTTTTGATTTGAAAGATTTTTGTTGGACATATTTTATTTACGAGTTATTTCTACATCTAATTATCTTGCATGGAGTAATTAGATGTTAATGATTTTTGCATGAGTATTGGCTATAAAATACAAGACTAGTTTTGTATAAAAGAAATTAATTTTGTGTTAAGTTTGAATGTGGGTGTTTAGCCATGCAACTAAGTGTTATGTGAATCTGGTTGTTTGGATTAGTTAAGCATATCTTCATGATGACATCTTTCTGATTTGAGTCAAATGTGGATGTAATTAGTCTATTTTAATTAAATCATATTTAGTCTTTTATTACCCTATGTGGTGGTTTTGAGGGGCTAGAATGTTGACCAGTGGGAATGTGATTCCAGAGGCGGGTATTGGATGTTTATCTATCATGTTTGTTTGCCTTGCATATTTTGTTGTGTCAATGAACTTGTTATATGATGATTTTGGATTTGCATGTTTCTGTCTTTGTTGGAACTAGTATTGAGATTCATGAGTTGTGCTAACTCGGAGTTATACTTGATCTTGTGAAACCCTAGGGTAGGTTATCTAGAGTGTGTAGCAGGAATTGGCTTGTAATTGGTGCTAGAGCCTGAAAGTGGCTACCAGGATATCCTATTATAAGTAGCTTATTAAATGATAATTAATGACATTGAGAGTTTAAAATGAACCTAATAAGATATTATGTGCCTCGCCCATGCCTGAGTTCTTGATTGAGTTTTGACTAGGATGGGAGTGAGAAGATGCTTGTCGCCTATGTGGACTGGATATGGCATAGTTTGTACCTTATCTACATGAGAGGTTATTGATACCACATAGAGTCACTAGGGCACCGGGGTGTGAAGAGACTACCAGGATAACCTTAGAATTGGCTCATGTGTTGACACTTCCTTTATGCATCTTAAGTTTCCTATGTGTGTTGGTTGCCTCTGGTTGTGTATGTGGTACATTTTGAGTTAGAAGCTTTCTCGATCTCTTCCTTAGTTTGTTCTGTTGTTGTTTGTTATCTGAGTGGGATCTGATGTTATCTCTTCAGCATGGTGGGAGTAGACCATTTAGGCTCATGAGGTTGGGTGGTAGTGATTCTTTTACCATTTAAGATTTTGATGTTCGTGTACCAGTGTTGGATGATCTTTGTAGAAGTTATTTCTTCTTGATCTTCTTTGTTGGAGATGTGTTCTTATTCTTCTTCTTTTTTGTGATCTTGTATCATTGTATCAGTTCGTTAGAGATATCATGTTGTACTTCATTTTGGTTATTATATTTACATACCCTGCGACATGTGTAGTGGATGTAGGTTATTATGGATACTTTGTGGTATCAGTTGTATCTATGTTATCTTATATGTGATGTTGCATCTATCTTCCATTTGTTTATATGAGTTATGTAATTATATCTAACCTAAATTAATTAATTAATATTCACATAATCTTCGTCATGGAATCCTTGAGAGTTGTAATCTATGTGGGTTGTATATTTCATTGTATTGCTTCCACATTGTAAAACTTTGATGTTGTTGAATGTTAATACTTTAAAAAAAAAAATTATACTACAAAATTAGTAGCATGTTTAGGTTAAGTTCTCTTGGGTTCCCTAGCGGGGCATTACACTTGGTATCAGAGCCAAGTTCTACACTGGGAACTCTGGGAAGTTGTGTGCCCATTAGATATTATTTTTGTGTGTCTATTGTATTAGGTACCCTCTCTAATGCATCTAGAGTGAAGTACCTTTGGATGTCATGAAGCAATTACTCTCTTGAGTGTGGCTACCACTAGTCACCTTGTTATGTGAATGTTGTATGATTGATAATTTATTTTGGTTGATTTATGAACTATTCGTGATGTGTGGGGGTTAGCATTGAAATTTTTGGAACTTTCTTATGATTGAATTAGTCACCTAAATCTCTTTTCATTATCTATTTGGTGATGCTAGTCACACTTAATTTATTGTTGAAATTGAGAGCTCTCATGATTTAATGTTGGACTTGTGATTCCCCCACTTGGGTTTTACCTTTTCAAGTTTTGTGGTCGCTACTCTAAATGTTTGATATTGTTGGCCCTTTTCTGTGATAAGTATTGTCTCTATCATGTTCATTATGGACCCTTGATAGTATGTATAAGGGATGACATCATAGAGATGGTACTATTTTTGCTATGTGAAAACATAATCTTTGTCTATCATATATGTTTACATTAGTGTTGCATCAACTAGATTAACATGAACTTCTCAACTCATTATTTGATGAAGATGCAAATGTGTTTTTTATGCAATTGATTGCTAGATATTTTCTATAATAATGAATGAATAAAGGTTTAGATCTATTTTGAATTGTTAATGAATGATTGATCAATGTGATTTCCAATTTATTCCTAACCAAAATTATATTGCTCATAATGACTGTATATAATGTTCTTATTCTATGGATTGTTTTCAGATGTTGTGTTTTGATATAATAAATGCTTAGTGCTTGGGGGATATATATCCTCATCTATTTGTAGGCTTCCAGGAGTAAGCCTAATTATAGGGGGGTGGATGTAGTACCCCGCCCCTAGTCCAATTTTATAAATGTTATGATTATTTTAGGATGAAATATTATATGTTAGGAAATCATTGATACTGACCCCATACTTGCATGTGTATGGTTGATGTGTTTGTTTTATATTTTTGTTTGACGTGCCTAATGTGGTTGAGGGATGAAGTCCTAGTCACTTGCTTGCGAGATCCACATGATCAGCTGATCCCCGTCATTATCTGTTATATATTTATATATGTTGTTGGAAAAATGGTCAGCACTCCCCTCGGGATTTGTGACATGGCTTAACTACCTCCTGTGTCTTTTATATGTCTAGTGGTTGTATCTGGCATTAATAGGTCAATCTTTTGGTGCAATGACAACTACTACTTGTAACAAGTGGTATCAGAGCTTGGTCATAGGTTCGAATCCCCTCAGATAACGCTGAGGCGGAGATTGTTGGAAAAATGGTCAGTGCTCCCCTTAGGATTTGTGACATGGATTAACTGCCTCCTGTGTCTTCTATAAGTCTAGTGGTTGTATTGGGCATTAATAGGGTGATCTTTTGGTGTAACGACAACTACTACTTGTAACATATGTATGTACATGCAGGTGTTTTATGCAAGTTTGTAGGTACCGGGCATCAACTTCCCTGATCAACTTCCCTGAATTGTCAGGATGAGAGTGCCCTATCGAATTATCTCAAATGGTATGAGAGGGGAGATAACACGGGTCCAAATCTAACCTAAGCCATATTATTATCCTGAAATAGTGGACAAGATTTTGTTATTCCTACCCTTTCTAAACTCATCTAGTTGACGTGAGTTTATATCCTTGTTCTTGAGTATGAATGTGGATCCTTAGGTCTTTTTGGTTCTTTTGATTTTGGTTGTTGGCATGTTTTCTATATTTAGATTATTTAATTTGAATAAATTGTGCAGTTTTAATTAAATGGAATCTTTTCTATTTTTAGCTTTGAGAGATTATTTAATTAATTGAAAATTAATTAAATACAATTGTTAAGTTAGTTTATTATGTGGTAGAAGTATTTAATTAATGAGAATTAATTAAATACCTTCACCTTAGAATTATTTAATGTATGCTCAATTGTAATGTATTTATTAATTTGAGTATTAATTGAGCATGTGGAAATTATTTTAGAGTAAATGTTTTATTTTATTTTAATTGAATGCATTAAAGTTGCACAATCAGTAATTGTTTAAATTAAATTAAAGACATAAGTTAATTTTGGGTTAAAGTGTTTTCAACAAAACAAAAGTGAAAATAGACTTGAGTTCAACTGAAATTAAATTGCAAATCAAAGTTTAAATTCATGCAAGCTTTTGGAGAGTGGTGTTTTCAAACCCTAGCAAGTGGAAGGAGGTTTCCTACATGTTGGAGATATGGTCATAATTTGGGTAGATAGGTTTTGGAGAGATTTTTGGCAAGCATTAGATTTTGAGGACACAGGTGGAGGAACTTTTAGCAGGCAGAATAAAGGATTTTTGTGGAGAATTTGATTTTGGAAAGCTTGGAGGTTTTGGGTTTTATCTTCAGATTTGGTCTTTGTTTGAATATTTCCTTCAGTTTTGAGGTAGGGTTTGAGTTTCCTTATGAGTATGTTATTTTGTGAATTTTAGAAAGATTGTGTTCTTCGTGCTTGGTTGTGTGCGTGTATGGATCTCTGCCTATGTATTTCTCTCTTTCTTTCTATTATGGAGTTAGAATTTTAGGAAATCCTTGCTGCCTACATTCAATTATGTCAAATTTTAGAATAAATTTCATTAGGGTTTTGAAGTTGTGTATATCTGGCTAAATTGTGGTAATTGGGTTTTCTTTGTTAATTGGCTATTATCCTATTTTTCATTAAAGAAATCAATTGAGAATATATATATGTGATTTAAAAAAAAAGATTTTTGTTATTTGAATTTATTAGTATTATTTTTTATTAATTTTTGGATTTAAAAATTAATTCTAAAAAAAATAATCTTTTTTTTTTATTATTTATTAATTTTCAGATTTAAAAATTAATTTTTAATTTTTAAAATTTTTTTTTTATAGTAATTATTAAATTTCAGATTTATAATTATTATAAAAAAAAAATTAATTAATAAATATTAATCAATTTCTTTTACATGCAGGTTTTAATATTAATGTTTCTATTTATTTTTAGATATTTAATACCATTATTTTATTATTAAATGTATGGTGTTTTTATATACATGGAGATTAGTGAAATACTTATTTAAAAAGTATGCATGCATGAGATTTTATTTAAATAGATAGTTAAGTGTGAGACATTTATATGAATGCTTTTGTAGTCAAATGGACTTTAGTCAACAAGATGATTGTTTTAGTCAAGTGAAATTTATAATTATATATGTTTATTTGCATGGTTATACATACATGCAATATAGTTGAACTAGTTATGTTTTATAATTAATTAGATTTCTTTAAGAGAATCATGTTTCTTGTAAGTGTTTGAAGTTTTTGATTTGAAAGATTTTTGTTGGACATATTTTATTTATGATTTATTTCTACATCTAATTATCTTGCATGGAGTAATTAGATGTTAGTGATTTTTGCATGAGTATTGGCTATAAAATTTAGGACTAGTTTTTTATAAAAGAAAATAATTTTGTGTTAAGTTTTAATGTAGGTGTTTAGCCATGCAACTGAGTGTTATGTGAACTTGGTTGTTTGGATTAGTTACGCATATCTTTGTGATGACATCTTTCTGATTTGAGTCAAATGTGGATGTAATTAGTCTATTTTAACTAAATCATGTTTAGTCTTTTATTACCCTATGTGGTGGTTTTGAGGGGCTAGAATGTTGACCAGTGGGAATGTGATTCGAGAGGCGAGTATTGGATGTTTATCTATCATATTTGTTTGTCTTGCATATTCTGTTGTGTTAGTGAACTTGTTATATTATGATTTTGGATTTGCATGTTTCTGTCTTTGTTGGAACTAGTATTGAGATTCATGAGTTGTGCTAACTTGGAGTTATACTTGATCTTGTGAAACCCTAGGGTAGGTTATTTTAGTATGTAGCAGGAAGTGTCTTGTAATTGGTGCCAGAGCTCGGAAGAGGCTACCAAGATATCCTATTACAAGTAGCTTAATAAATGATCATTAATGACATTGAGAGTTTAAAATGAACCTAATAAGATATTATGTGCCTCCCCCATGCATGAGTTCCTGATTGAGTTTTGACTATGATGGGAGTGAGAAGATTCTTGTCACCTACGTGGACTGGATATGGCATAGTTAGTACCTTATCTACATGAGAGATTAATGATACCACATAGAGTCACTAGGGCGTCGGGGTGTGAAGAGACTACTAGGATAACCTTAGAGTTGGCTCGTGTGTTGACACTTCCTTTATGCATCTTAAGTTTCCTACGTGTGTTGGTTGCCTCTGGTTGTGTATGTGGTACCTTTTGAGTTAGAAGCTTTTAGGATCTCTTCCTTAGTTTGTTTTGTTGTCATTTTTTATCCAAGTGGGATCTAATGTTATCTCCTCAGCATAGTGGGAGTGGACCATTTAGGTTCACGAGGTCAGGTGGTAGTGATTCTTTTACCATTTGAGATTCTGATGTATGTGTACTGGTGCTAGATGATCCCTGTAGAAGTTGTTTCTTCTTGATCTTCTTTGTTGGATATGTGTTCTTATTCTTCTTCTTTTTTGTGATCTTTTGATAATTATAAATTTTTTTTAACAAGAATAAATCTTATATATATATATATATATATATATATATATATATATATATATATATATATATATATATATATATATATATATATATATATATATATATATATATATATATAAACCACAATTACGATAACACTATAACATGAATAAGAAAACTCCAATAATTTCACTACAAGCTCATAACCCTAATCCAATTGGGTTTTCTAGAGCTTTTCCTATAGATCCCTTAGGATCATCAAATCACAAAATAGATAGATGATACTATTAAATCATATTGCAAAAACATACAAAACTTTTCATGCAATCAGATCCAACAGGCACAATGAAGACACACCTTTCTTTTCTATAGAGATCTAAAAAAAAGAATAGCAATAACAATACAAAACCTACCTCAAATCACAAATAAATAGATTTGATGATGACTAGAATGAAGAACTCAAAATCCAAGCTTTTCGAAGAACTCTTCAAATCCATCCCAAAACTGTCTCCAAAATTCCTCCTTCAAAACCTGTGTACCCCAAATAATGGCCAAAACCCCCAATATGTAAAGGAATCTCCTTTCACATGCAAAAGTATAAAATAAACTCCAAGAGGGCTTTGCATGAAGATGAACTTTAGTTCACAGTTCAGTCTTATTTGAACTGGAGTCTCCTCTTCACTTTGACCTTTGTTGAAAAGCACTTAACCAAACTCAACTTGAATTACTAATTCAATTTCATGCAATTATGAATGTGCAACATAATGCATTCAATTAATTAATAATTAAAACATTTAGTTAACATATTAACAAATGCCAAAATAACTTTTAATTTAATAGATATATTTTAATTAAACAAAGGTTAAATTTCATGATTAAATATTTCAAAAGTGAGGATATTTAATTAATTCACATTAATTAAATAATTCAACCACACTCAAATTAGCATATAATTAATTTCCAATTAATTAATGCATCAAATATATAATATAAATAATAATTAAACTAAAATAAATACATTTATTTAATTACCATTAAAATATAATGCCACAACTAAAAATAGCATGATCTAAAAATAGAAATCACATCAAACACCACAAACCATGGGGTTTGAGTTACACCCCCACTGATGTACTGCGGGCCTTGGCAGTCTGTCGTGCGGCACTACCATCGGTACTATCATCGGCACAGGTGACAGGGCGGCCGCAGGGGATAGAGGACAAGGTACCCACAGGTACCCCCCCAATTTACTTTTTCATTATTTTTATATTAATGCTAACTTTTGTTATATTTTGTTAACTTTTATTTGTTATGTAATAGATTTGTTATTTAGTTTAGTTTAAATATTTGTTATTTAATTTTAATTTTAATTTATTTATTATTTTATTAATTTCATTTGATAAGTTAGTTAATGTTAATTAATTTTAATATTAATTCTTTTATAAGATTTAGTTTTGTTATATTTGAGTTGGGTGTTTAAGTTTATATTGAAGGAGATTAGTATAAACTAATTTCAATTTTATTTCTTTCTTAATTAGAAATGATTATTATAAGGAATGTTGTTGATATGGGTTTAGGGTTAAACTTTGTTTATATTAATTTGGATTAGTAATTTATTTTTCCCTTTTTTATTTATAAATCTAATTGGATTATTATGCTTTTAGAGATGTTTCTTTTGTGGAGTGTTTATTCCTGTGAGAATTAAATGATGCTATCTTTAATGTACATGCTTTATATGAAAAATTATGATGCCCTTGATCGATTAGTTTTGGATTTCTTTTCAAGGGTTATAGTTATCTTTTTGGGATATAAAATCTAGAGGTGGGTTAATCAGGTGTCATGACTATCTCTTTTGTTTGCTTTGCATACTCTACTGGATTGTATGAGTTGTTCTAACCCTAGGTGGGTTTTGTACTTGGTGTTTTTGGGTCTTGCATGTTGGATCTTGATGTTGTGATTCATGAGTTGTGTTAACTCAGAGTTCATTTTGATCTTGTGAAACCCTAGAGTAGGTCATCTAAGTGTATATCAGGAAGTGGCTTGTGAATTGGTGCTGGAGCCTAGAATTGGCTTCTAGGAGATCCAATTACAAGTAATTTAATAAGTGATAATTAATAAACATTGAGAGTTTAAAATGAACCTAATAAGATATTGTGTGCCTCGCCCATGCCTGAGTTCCTGATTAAGTTTGACTAGGATGAGAGTTGAGATGATGCTTGCTACCTATATGGACTGTATATGGCATAAGTAGTACCTTGTCTGCACGAGAGGTTACTATAACCACGTAGAGTCACTAGGGTGCCGAGGTCTGAAGGGACTACCAGGATAACCCTAGAGTTGGCTTATGTGATGACACTTATTGTATACATCTTAGGTTTCCTACGTGTTCTATTTGCCTTTGGTAGAGTTTGTTATACCTTGTACTTTTGGTATCCTTGAGTTAGAAGCTTTCAGGACCTCTTCCTTGGGTTTTGTTGTTTGTTATTCAAGTGGGATTTGATGTTATCTCCTCAGTACGGTGGGAGTGGACCATTTAGGTTCATGAGGTCGGGTGGTAGTGGTTCTTTTACCATTTGAGATTTTGACATTCATGCACCGAGGCTGGATGATCCATGTGACAGTTGATCTTTCTTGTTCTTCTTCTTCTTCTTGTGATCTTGTTTCATTGTTTCAGTTATTCGGAGTTATCATTTTGTATATGTTTCCAATTATTGTATTCACATACCCTGCGACATGTGCAGTGGATGCTTATTATCATGGTTACCTTATGGTACCAATTGTATTTATGTTTTCATGCATTAGATGTTGTACTTATCATTCAGATGTAATCTTGGGATTCATTTCTTTATCTTATTAATTAATTATCTTTTTCATAATCTGCATCTAGGAACCCTTGAGAGTTGTAACCTATGTTGGTTGCTTATGTTATGCTTTGCTTCCGCATTGAAAACTTTGATGTTATTGATTGTTAACTTAAAAAAAAATATTCTACAAACTTAGTTGCATGTTTTAGGTTAAGTTCTTCTGGGTTCCCTGGTGGGGCATTACAGATCTTATATCATTTTATCAGTTCTTCAGAGATATCATGTTGTACTTCATTTTGGTTATTGTATTTACAAACCCTGTGACATGTGCAGTGGATGTAGGTTATCATGGATACTTTATGGTATCAGTTGTATCTATGTGATCTTATATGTGATGTTGCATCTATCTTCCATTTGTTTATATGAGTTATGTAATTATATCTAACCTAAATTAATTAATTAATATTCATGTAATCTTCATCATGGAATCCTTGAGAGTTGTAATCTATGTGGGTTGTATATTTCATTGTATTGCTTTTGCATTGTAAAACTTTGATGTTTTTGAATGTTAATACTTTTTAAAAAAAAATTATTTTGCAAAATTAGTAGCATGTTTAGGTTAAGTTCTCTTGGGTTCCCTAGTAGGGCATTACATGTTGTATTAATGTCAATCGGATAGGATAAAAAATTGATAGGTTGATATTTCTCTCTCAAGATCTAGAGAGACAAAACAATGATTTTCCTTCCTCACAATATAGACTTAGGAGATTTGATGCGCTCAAGATGAGCAAATGGATGATAGGATAACTTGATTTATTATAGATGATCAATTGGATGATTTGACTAATTTATATTTGATACTTGATATGATTAGATGTTTTTGATGATATGGGATTGATTGAAGAGAAGATAAAGAACAAAATTAGGTTGCTCCTATTGATTAGCATGATTGATTATGGATCTTCCTTGTTGATGATTTTTTATCATGTTATATTTATTTATCAGGACTTTGATGTATCATTTTGTCGATGATATTGTATCTTTGATATATAGATTTGATGGATCTTTGATGTTATGGACATTTATATGATTATGGACTTTCCTTGATTCTCGTGATGTGTTTATGTGAGATTATCTTTATATGTAGTTCTATATGATGTTTATGATGCATTTACCTTTGATTATGCTATGGATGAAATGTATCTTGTATATGATATAGATAAATGAATGTAGATGATAATGAAACTTTGATATGTTTTTCTGATTTTCAAAGTATGGATGTAAATGTTTTATTATGGAAATATGGATATATGAATGAAACTATGTTTTTGATTTTTTTTGATGTATGCAAATGATTAATGAGTAATTAATCTTTTTCTTTTCCTTTTTTTTTTCTAGATATAAGGATAATGAATAATGAGTAATGCTATGAATGAATGCAAAAGATAATCTCACATTATTGATTTGAACCAAGGATAATGTGTTGAATTGAACCCCCTTTTAATGATTGATCAAGATAATTAAACGAACCCCCTTTCTCTTGGAAAAAAATATGAACCAATGCACTTAATCTAACATGAAAATGCAATGCAATGCAACTAATTATCACTAGCTTCTTGCAAAAGAACTGCAAAAGAGAAATTTTTGCATCATTGAGCATTGTGGGACTGGAAAGAAAGTACAACCATCACTGACCACATCATGATGATATGAATACTACTTTATATCACTTTTGGTAACCCTTTAGGAAACTAGTACAACCCTCACTAGTTGAAAAACCAATTATGGGAGTATGAATACTGGTTTCAACAGATTCAATGGCAATTGGATTTTGGTATTAAGCTATGGAAGATTTGAATAGCCAAGGTATCCATTTGTGTAAACAAACAAAGGTCAATCCTCCACCCTATATGAAATTCCTCGATGGTTCTTTAATGACCATGTCATTAGACAAATTCACATAAGTTGTTGGATCTCCCTCAAGACAGTCACTCAGAGAGAAGAAAAATATCATGTCTACATCATGACCAATCTAGTCGAAACATCATCGATTAGGTAAAAAGACATGATAAAAAGAAATTCAATGAAGATCATCAAAAGGCTTCAAGTGTTTTGCCATGTATCAAGATTTTCAAAAAGAACTTCCAAACATTCTGATCATTTAAGTGATGTCAATTTTTAATCCTGAATAATAAAGTCAATGAAGGCTCAAGGATCAAGTTGTAGGATCAAAATACTTGGTTGTGAACACTGATATCCATCAAAGGTTCAATGGAAATCCTCTCTCTTTTGAAGCTCAGATAAGTCTCTCTGATGTGTGACCAAAAGTAGCACTATTGAATCCATTTGTACCAAAAATCCAATCCTTTCCTGCCCCCAAGTGATAAATGTGATTGTGTGACAAACTTAGGGCAATAGGAAATCTAAAATGCAACAATACAGCTGAAAGGTTTTATTATGACTATGCACAAATGACAGATGCAATGACGATTTACAAGTGAGATGATGGAAATGCAATATGTACACATGCAACTTAGAAAAGACTTAAGGGAACAAAAGGTGCTTGTTTTCCAAGTTTTCACCTTTTGGGTTTATTAATCTTTTTCTCCCTTTTTTTTGCTACCAAGGTGCCTATTTGCTAAGTTTTCACCAAGGCACTTTTTTATCTTTTTTTCATTTTTTCTTTTGGATTAAGAGGTTGGACCCCTGCCTTTCTCATCATGTTTGGATTAAACTCTTCGGTGGAAGAGGTCTCAACTACATTTAGGTATTATGTCATTTCTTGGTCATTGGGAAAGTATAGTAAGTCACTTGGTTTGGTTAAGTCCCAATCAATAGGCTCATGATGCATTAAGGATAAAGATTCAATTGGGAAGTTATCATTGGATGGGTTTAAGGACATGAGCTTGTTAGATAGTTCATACATTGTATCTTTAAGGTCAATAACATGAGCTTGCTCAAGATGATCCATGGAAGAAGGATTGAAATCCTCTTCACTTGAGTCCTCTAAGACTTCTATGAGAAAGAAGACATGTGGGTTAAACCTAACATTCAAATCACCCTCCCACAAAGGTACCCAAGGTTCACCTACCCATGGATGATCAATGTGTTCTTTCCCTATAGGAATTATCTTTGGATCTTCACTATCTTGACTTTGTTCTTTAGGAACATTAGTATAAGAATGTATTATGACAATCTCTTTATCATGGAAAGAGTCTTCGGATAAAGAATCCCACTCATATTCTTTGGAATCATTACTATCAATATCAGACTCTACCATGCTCACTTGCTCATAAAAATCATGCATAGGGCTAGAACTTTCTCCTTTGTGTTGATAACCTATTCCTGATTTTTCTTCCTTTGACCTCCAAGAAGGCTCAATAGGTTCAAGAAAACCTCTATTTCTCATACCTAAGGGTCCTCTTCCCTCATACCCCATTTGTTGCATAATTTCAAACCCCTTTCCATATTGGTTAGTTTGGATATTGATGTGTTGAACTCTTTCCATGGGATTGTTTGAAGTATCACTTTCATCTTTGTAAAGCCATTGTAAAACCTCATTGTCTTCTTTCTCAAGTGTTGACTGGTCACTCTCTCTTACAAAATGAGAGTTGTATTTGTGAGGAGGATGCACCTGAGAAGGTTTTCCATGTGTTTTGGGGGAAGTAGGTAAATCAAATAGAGAAACAAAATATTCCCCTACTCCTTTAGAACTGATTCTACATTATTTTTTGAACTTGTGCATCATCTCACTCATTTATTTATATTGGTCTTCTTTGGCTTTGTCTCTCTCCTCTTTGGAAGGTTTAGAAAGTTCCACTTCTGGTGTGGACATTTCATCTAAATTCTCATTTGAACTTGGACCCTCATAACTCACTTTTTCCTTTCCCTTAGCTAATGTAGTTGAGTTAGTTTGAATAGGGTTTGAAGTAGAGGTAACATTTGATGTTAAATTAGGATCATCACCTTTAGTTTCTTCAATGGTAGTATTTGGAACAATCCCTTTGCTATTATGAGGAATAAATAATTCATGAAGAGGCTTCAATGTGCTACAATATTGAAAAGGATTTGAATCCCCTCTAATTGTGATTTATTTTCCCATGTGCAGAAATTTGATACATTGATGGTATGTAGAAGGAACTGCTTGCATCTCATGTATCCATGGCCTCCCCAATAAGATGTTATAAGTTAACTTCATGTCTAGGACTTGACATATGGTGTCCTTTTTGACAGGCCCAGCTTGAATAGGTAAGATAAACATGCCTTTTGAAGATCTCTCCTCCTCATCATAAGCTTTTATGGTAATTTGCTTCTTAGGATCAATAGAAGACTCAGATAAACCTAAGGAATTGACAAGGTTTAAAGTGAAAATATTAAGACCAGCTCCCCCATCTATGAGAACTCTCTTATCCTTATGTCTTTGAATGAGGACTTCTATATGCAAAGGCAAATTTTGAGGATGAGTGATGGACATATCATCTTGATCTAAAAATGAGAGAGAATGTGGTGCAATGAGGTGTCCCACCATGTTTTGAAATTTTTCTTCCTCCAAGTTAATAGGAACATTAGTCCCCAATAGGGCTTGTTCCAAGATCTCCCTGTGATTTGGAGATAAATTTAACAACTCCAAAATAGAGATTTGAGACGGAGTCTTTTGTAATTGGTCCACCAAATTATATGACTTTGTTGTTGTAGATGGTTGTTTAGCCAAAATACTTGATTGTGTAGGGCCAATAGGTTTATGATCAACCCCTTGTAGGGTAATCCTTGAAGTTTTCCCCCTAGTGATAGCATAAGATGTTTCCTCTTTGGGCTGTTCCTTGATTAAAACAACATTGACACCATGCTCATGTTTGGATAATGTATTGATAGTTTTATCATAATGATGAGCAAAATTGACACTATTGTTGCCTTGTTTATTCAAATTGGAAGATTCACCCTTCTCATGGTCATATAAAGGTTGCTTAAAGGCCGTGTGATCTCCATTTTTTTTAGGCTCTTCTATCTTGATCACACCATTTTCAATCAAATCTTGTACCACATTTTTCAACTGCTAGCAATAATTTTTTGTATGTCCTCTATTTTTGTGGTATTCACAATGATTAGACTCCTTCCACCAATTGGGCTGGTTTTGTGGTTCATATGGTTGAGCTCTAGGTAAATCAATAATCTTATTAGCAACAAGATTTCTCAATTCATTATCAAGAGGTTCACCTAAACGTGTGAATGTCCTCTTGGGAGATGGTGCAAATAATTTCTTAGACTTGTTATCCCCTTGATTGTTCCCAAAGTTGTTATTATTGGTACTATTGTTAAAAGGCACTTTGGGAACTTGATTTACATTATTCACTTGAGTAGGTGTTCTCATGAGAGTAAAAGGAGTGACTTTCAAATCATTAGCATCAACAACCCCATCATTGAACACACCTTTGTTGCTATTCCTCAACCCAAATCAGTTATAGTTTTTTTTTTTGGGGAAAATTTATATTTATATTAATATTATCTAGTTCAAAGGGCTCCTGGAGAAAGAAACAATAAAGAAAACTCCGTTTGTTACCCATATATTTACAAAAGGAGCATCAAATGCTCAAAAAGTATTTTTAAAATACCCAAACCCCTAGGGTCGAAAAATGACCAACAAAAAAAATCCCCCGGACAAAATGGTAGAATACATCTGCAATACAATATGTTCCATAGTTTTTTGAAAGACTACCAAAACAAAACCCTAGCCAATATGAAGGACGAATTAATAATTCAAATCCCCCTAACAAAACCCTTTACATTGAGGCACATGGATAGTGTTGAATTACATTTACAATGAAAAATGAACCCCTGTAACCACAGATTTTCTGATTGTCGATCAATGTACATCAAGTAGAACAATAGAAAAGCCAATACAAATTATAGTGAAGGCCCTCATGAGAGAAAACTGAGGCAGTGTAGAGATGTTGGTGGAAGGCCAGTAAGGTGAGATCCAAATAAGCCAACTGAAGACTTGCATGAGGAAACTAACTTGCAAATTTTTTTTTGACAGGGCCAAAAAGAGGTTGTAGAACAAAACATATTATAATCATCATGACACAAAACCCCTAGAACCAAAGTGTGAGGGTGGAGACAAGAACAAAGAGCTCCAAAGTCAGTTGGCTTGAGAAACAAGTGGATCTCCTGAAGCCAGAGATGCATGAGGAGATACCCAATCACGGGCAGATGGTGGAGATACCAAGATATGAACAAGGGAAGAGCACGAACCAACAAAAAATGGAGCTGAAGAGATAACAGGAACTGGTAATGGACCTGAGGTACACCCAAATGTAGTATCATCCAACAGAGGAGAAGCCAAATCCAAGTTTGCAGTATGAACATGTGACAATAAAGCAAGCAAAGCATATTTTTTTTCAAATGCTTTACCTCTATGCCCCACATCAAATGGGGTACTATTAAGGAGATGATCCAGAGGCATAATAGTAGAGGACATGATGCAATCTTTAACAGTAGCAAGCAACATAATGTATTTATCAGAATTAAAAAGAAGGTGATGTGGGAATACACCTCCAATATGAGCATCCTCAAACTAGAAATTATACTTCTATACTGCTAGAAGAAAAGTATTTTCTTGAAGAAAATGTGGATGAATAGCCCAATTTGCAATGGATACCAGACAATTCCAAGATTGAGATAAATCCAAGATATTAGAACAAAAGACTGATACAATTTGAGAAGGAAAAATAATTCTTTTAAAGCGCGGACATAAAACTGAATCACCAATCAACCTTCAAATACCCTAAGCACACTTTGAGAAATGAATAATAAACATGGAAGCAAGGGATTCATCATTGATATTACCTTCAAACAACACTTCCGGAACAAGACTTGAAATATGAACACGAAGATTCAAAGGTCTAAATTCATCAACAAATCTATGCAACGCCATGAGAACAAAAATGGAAAGTAGAGGGAGCAATGCTACAAAGGAGGAGTTAGAATAACCAAAATGGATCCAAACCTAAATATAATCCTCCAAAAAAATCATGAGGTACATTTTCCCATCCCAAAACATGAATGAATCAAGTACCAGATATAAGTTTCACACATTAAAAATCAATAGCCAGCATGTTTCTGTTAGGACTAACTTATGTGAGTGAAATCATGAAGATGTCACCTGATCTTGAAATAAATAGCAGATGAAAGATAAAAGAAGAAAATAAATATAACACATGTGAAAGGAATTAAACCACTGACATAGCATTAATTATTCATAATAAGAAGGATCAGATGAGACATGAAAAGGTTGATATGGTATGCATGAAAGAATATTAACGGATCTTTCATAATCATGATCCAATAATCTCGTTCAGCATATAAAATCTGAATATTATGAGAAATAATTAAGGTAAATCAATATTTATTAATTTAAAATGGAAGGGTGAGAAGTCAGGGTTACAAGGGGAGAAGGGTAGAGGATTTTAGAGCCATCAACACCAAAATTAGCTAACAAATCTGCTAAATAATTTCCCTCTCTATATGTGTGAGTTAAAAAGTAGTCTGGAAAAGAGTCTAGAAGAGACTAGATCTGGGATAGAACATATTGAATGTGCTTGAAAAGGAAGCTCTTTGAATACATGCATTAAAAATAAATGAAGAATCCCCTTCAACATGAAGGAACCAAATATTTAGCTTCTTAGTTGCAGAGAGAGCACATAACAATGCAAGAGCCTTAGCCATATTATTAGTACTTGAAGGGATAGGACGAGCCTAAAAAAAAATAACTAAACCAAGGTAATCACAAAGAACAAAACCAACCCCCAACTTACCTAGATTACCTTTAGAAGAACCATCAAAGTTTAGTTTAATAAAGCCATTTTGAGGGGGAGACCATTTGATTGAAGATCTAACATTATTTTTATCTTTAGGGAAAAGAGGGAAGGGAAGGGAAGGGAACACCAATCCTTGCCATTTGTTAACAATAAAATTACCCCAAGTGGAACAACCCCAGTTACCTTTGAAATTATGAGTATAAGCATTAGTAACCTCAACAATAGAACAATGAAGTCTCTTGAGGACAATATCAATGGTGGATGGGGTGTTACAAAAAATCCTTTTATTTCTCTCCCACCAGATTGCCTAGACAACCAAAGGAGAGAAAATCTAGATAGAGGCAAACATAGAATTAGTGAACAAATTAGGCCAAGATTGGAAAAGATCCCAAACAGTCATGGGGAGAGGCATAGGAAAGTCCAATTTTTTTAATACAAAAAACCAACATTGTTGAGCAAAAGGACAATTAAGAAAGAGGTGGTCTGAAGATTCTTGATCCTGATTACACAAGACACAAGGAAAGGCATTTGAAATATTGAGTCTAGCCAATCTATCACTCATAAGAGCTCATTTCTTCAGAACAAGCCAAGAAAAATAGCCTGCTTTAGGAAGACCTGATCTATGCCAACAAAAAATAAAATCCCTTTGCCTTGAACTAATATTTTGGCTATTTTGAATTCTCTCATAACCCAGTTTGATTGTGTAATTACCAACGAGAGATGGAGTCCAAAAGAGACGATCATGAGAGCTAGACATGAAAATATTGTGAGAAGAAAGAAATTCATTTGCAATAAGAGCCTCCTGGGAAGAAATAGGTAGAAGGGAAAAGTCAATCCATATTACTAAGCCCATATGAATTGATATTGTAGATACATAGCTAGAAAAATTAAAACCCCACAAGGAAGATGCAACTTTCGAGATATTTAAAAAAGGTTGGAGAGAACATAATGGTAGCAAACCATTCCATGAGTCAAGCCAAAAATTCACTAAGTCACCATTATGAACTTCCCATGCAATAGAGGATGTAACCACGTATCTAGCTTTCAACATAAAATTCCAAATGGCCGAGCCTTTGGGAGGGTCAAGAACATAAAGAATTATGGATGGATCTAAACTATCAAGATATTTCTCCTACATTAAAGGACACCATTTAATATTAGGTTGTGAGAATAGTTTCCAAACCAATTTTCCACCAAAAGCTAGGTTTCGAGATGTTAAGTTATGAAGACCCACTCCACCAATAGATAAAGAAGAAGCCATGTCTGAGAGTGACACAAGTGGGATTTTCCTTTCACTTGTCATGTTGGTAGTTCAAAGGAACTCCCTGATTAGTTTGTCAATATGATTAACTACTAAATTTGGGGCTTGAATAATTGAAAAATAATAATTGGGAATTGCTGATAAAATTGTTTTGATTAGCAAACTTCTCCTAGACAGAGAAAGCCACCTTGCTTTCCAAGCCAAAACCCTAGACATGATACGACCAATAACCTACTGCCAGTAAAGGGATTTATTAGAGCCCAAAAAAATGGGACTCCTAGATAAGTAGAAGGTAGTTCATCCATAGGAAAGCCAAGGACATCAACAATCCTTTGAGCTAAGGATGGTTGCATATAAAAAAGATAAACTTTAGATTTTTCAAAATTAACTTTTTGACTAGATGCTAAACAATATAAATTTAAGACTTTCTTAACTTGTTTTGTTAATCTCTATTGAGCATTTAAGGTTGTCATTAGTATCAAAGGATAGTAAATAGGTCAGTTGGTTATTTATATTGAGACAGTCGGTAACTAGAAGTAAGACAGGGTAGTCAATAAAGCCTTACACCGAGCATCACACAATTAACCGAGCACCAACATCACTGACACTGGTAGTCAATAAACACCAAGCATCATAGTATACACTGAGAAGATTATACAACATTTATTGATGATCATAGAAAATGGCATAGTAATTAGAAATGGCACATTATTCTATGCAAATGGTTATAACAAATCATAAAATAGTTTACCAAGATCAAGGAACATTTATTGTAAAAGATATTCATTAAATGCAATGATTATCTTATTTGTATTAGTTGATCTAGGTTATTTTTGCACCGTAGATCTTAGGGTTATGATTATTCTTTGTAACCTAATTTTTTGTTTAAGCAGCAAAATAGAACACTATATATTGTATATGTTCACACCATTTTATAGGGTTGTTGAACTGATATATATGAATCACGAAGCACTTGAAGAAATTGCCTATCTTCAAGTCAATTAGTTTACCAAGTAGAATGGAGTACAAAGGTTTTCAGATTGAGTAGAATCAATTAGGCTATCGAGAAAAATAGAGTAGAGAACCATCACAGATAAGGTGATATTTTTGATAAGCACTTATAGATCTATTTCAGACAATTGAATTGTCAACTAGCAGATAATTTACCTATTACTTTCTGACAATTGTGATAGAGTTTTGATAAATCTCTTAACAGAGTAGACTTAACAGTCTTTGTATAAATCTCTTAACCGAGTACACACTTCATATAGTGTTGTTAAATCCTATAACTAGGTAGATCTAGCTAATCTAATATGTTTCACCTAATAGGGTAAGATCACCAGAAGTGATCAAAACTTGTAGCCTTAACAGGCAAACCTTTTCTATCTGTAGTAGTGAAGAATTTGTGGGTGTCATCCCCACCATAGTTTTTACCTTCTAACAAGGATTTTTGTGTTACTAAAATACTTGTGTTATGTGATTGTCATATTGATTTCATATTTTTTACTTTCTTAAGTTAACTAGATGATTGATTTATACAATTAGATTCAAGTTATTTTGATCGGTTATCACAGTATTAAGTTTTATATCAGAAAGGTTGTTACAAGTAAAGTTTTGAAGGCACTGATTCACCCCCTCCCCTCTCAGTACCTATCTCTCCTAATTCCAACAATTGGTATCAGAGCTTAGTTCTCTTGTTGAACAGTCTAACCATTGATGGGAAAAGATCTAAGTCATGGAGAGATACAAGCTTGACAAGACTATTGAGACTCAGAAGATACAAATGCAGATGTTTGTGGAACAATATAAACAAGCCAAGGAAGAACTGAAGAAATTACTGGTTGAAAGAAAAAATCTTGCAATTCAGCAGAATGAAATAAGTTATCATGAAGAGCCTATTGATGACATAATTTATCATATTGGATCAAGCTCTGGAAGCATTTCTAATGGATCTGAAAGCATAATATCTGAGCTATTTGAAAAGAATCAACATCTATCTGAGCAAGTGAAAGCACTTCAAATCGGTCATGAATCTCAAATGGTAAGAATGGTGGAAATCATGAACAATGGTAGACAAGCTGAACAAGATCAGAATCTAGCTATTGAAGACCGAAGATTGATGACTGAACAACTTCAAGCAAAAGAAAGTGAAATATAGAGACTCACTGATCGTCACTTCCAAGTATCAAATCAGATGGTGATAGTCAATAAAGAAATGAACCGAGTAAATGGAGAATTATCAAGAAGACTTGAAGATGTTGCAATACTCAAAGAAGACAATGAAAAACTAAGAAATGAAATAAAGACACAAAAGCAACACAATGAAATGATGAAGATAGCCGAGGATAGCTCTAAAAAGATTGATGATTTTCTGACTAATCAGAGGAGATTTAGAAGTAGAGCTAGTATAGGCTACACTAGTGAAGGAGAATCATCACATCAAGCTAAATAAGTCAACAAAAATCAAAGTAAAAAACCCAAAGTGTTGACATGCTATCACTGTGGAAAACCAGGACATACATCTAATTTATGTAGAAGTAAAGTACAAGGTAAACCTCCTGTTATTCCTAAGTTCAATGGATATTGCTATTACTATGGTAAGTTTGGACATCTATCTTATGAATTTAGAGCAAAGAAGAATGACATTGCTAATAATAATACTAAGGAGAAAGTATGCTATACTTGTAATAAGCATGGACACACTGCAAGGGAGTGCAAGGCGGAAATGAAACAAGTCTGGTCACCGAAAGAGAAATCTCAATGAAAGCCATATCAACCGAAGAGACAAGGTAACTCATATGTTTGGGATTATAATACATGGACTAATTGTACCACATGTGGTTGGTATGGACATATTGCAGAAAACTATTTCAGAAAGAGTCAGATTGGACAATCAAGAAACTGGACAAATGCAGGAATGACATGTTTACATTGTCACAAGGTCGATCAAGTAAGCAAGAACTATAGAGATCGAGCACCTGATGAAAACCACATATTTGAGAGTGGATGTAACATTGCAAAAATTACAAAGTTAAGGAACACAATGTGGAAGAAGGCATCTAATGAGAATGCTGAGTCAAGTAACACTATCGGTGAAACCTCATCCACTAGATTGGGTGACATCGGTACCTCCACTTAAGATGACAAAGGTATGTATGGAATTGACATTTGAAATGATCACATTTTACATACAGTTCCTTATATATGATGTACAAATACCAAATCTGCATGAATGAAGATGCACTATGGTTTATTTATTATAAGTTTGCAAATGTTATCTAGTCGATAAAAGAAGAAACGTGAGTTGGTTACCCATTGGTAATCACTATACAAGGTTAACCGAAAATAGTTCAAACCAATGAAGAAACTCTATGTTAACTAAGAAAAATATATCACAGACATTATTGAGCTGGTAGCCATCTTGTACCAAAAGTTAGGTCACACATTTGATGCATCAAAGTTTGACGGGGAATATCAAAAAACCCTATATATATGTGGAAAGAGAGTTCATTGTTACATTGTGATTTTGAAGAAAGGAGATTTTATAGAGAAGAGTTCAAGCTAACAAATTTTTAGAACAAATTCAAAGCTACTGTAGATCAAACTGACGATAATTCTTCGATGAAAACTAGTAAGTTCATCTGCCTACCGAACACTGGCTATCTATTTGCTTGCTGAAACCCTAGAAACAATTTTATGTCATTATCTTCAACCGCAAGAAAATCACATAACATTGAGGAGGAAGTGGAATTAATTGTTAGGGCACACTTTGCTGAGGAGAAATTCAAACCTCATCCTAGGGTCGCAATAGAAATAGATGATATGGGTGCTTTTTCTAGTATTCCTGATAAGGTTTTGTTAACAGAAGATGTTAGGGCTTATATTCACTGCAAGATTGGTGAAGTATGTGACTCTGAGACCGTAGCAGCTTATCAAAAAATTTGTGGACTAGATGGTAAGATCAAGCCCGAGTATAAGAAGATTGAAGAGTTAGGGTTACAGAGTTTCACATACTTCCCGTAATCATTTCATAATGATTGGATAAGAATCATGCTTAGCAAATTCAATGATGACAAATTTTGGCTAGACAAACCTATTGAGGTCACCAAGAAGATTATCAGTAGGGTTACTAGGTATCCTACAACCAACAAAGCCAAAGCATTTCAAAGTTCATCTCATCTCAACATAGAAAAGAACACTGGAGCTCAATGGGATGGTAGGGCACTAAAGATTTCAACTATCAAAGATCTAGCAGTAAAATTCATAGCTCATGTCATCAGGTACAAGATATTTCAATCAAGAAAATCGAATAGTGTACCCTACAGCACCGTGGACATAGCTTACAAAATTGTGAAGAAAGATCACCAAGTTGATCTTGCCAAGCTTCTACTACACCAACTACATGACAACATGAAGACAATAAAAGCAAAGAAGTCCAATACATGTAAGTACAGATCATTGCTTGTCTGTACATTCCTCTATTTACAAAAATATGTACCAGGTATTGGAAAATTAAATCGGCAATCAGACAGACCGATAACTGCTTAAATCAGTGATATGTTGAGAAGTCTAGGAGATAATTTGAACAAGGAGTTCCATGCATATTTCAAGGAATTTCAATCAAGAATGCAACAAAGGAGTAGAATTGCAAAAGAATTAGTGAGAAAATTTGAATTTAACCTATGCTTTATGGTAAGCACAGATCATTCAATGATAAAGGTAGTAGAACTGAGAACAAAATGGCTAGCACCAATGGGTTATGAAATGAATCATGATTTCACTTTGAAATCTATAAATGCTTTGTTGGCATTACTGATTGACATCACTACCAGTAGGTTTGGAGTATATGAGGAAGCTAAGTCCAGAATCAAAATGAACATTGAGATCGGTAAAATGTCAAGAAGGGCAAAGAAAATGAAAAAGGATCTCTCAGCAAGATATGGAATGAAATCTGACTCACATAAGGAGTCACCGATTGATGAAGCAACCAAAGGTCACTTATACTTGGCTGAAAAACCCTATGACAGTGAGGAGACTGAGTCAGACAAAGAAAAGAATAATACACCGGTTCCTCCCACCAATGATGAAGAGGAAACTCAACTTCCCAAAACTAATGAACAAGATATTCAGCTACCAGAACTTGAAGGAATGAGGACACATTCAACAACTACATCACAATCAACTAAGCAGAAAGAAGAAGCAGTAAAAATAGCAAAAAGAAGAGCAGCTACACTGATGAAGAAATACATCAAGGGAAAGAACAAGAAGGTAGTTGAGCCACCTAAGAAAAAGAGGAAATACATAAGGAGTAAGGAAGATATAGTGGAGACTGACACTAAAAATGACCCTGATCAATTTAAGCTAGTTCGTAACAGGGATAGTACCATAGAAGAAATAATTGAAGATATTATTGAGAATGGAAATCTTAATGATCCAGGCATAGGCAAATTTAACAACATGTCAATTGAGGACAAGAAAAAGATAGAACATGCTATTGTTCAAATGATGATCAAGTTCAAACAAGTATCGAGGGAATTTTCATGTCAATTGATGAAGGAACTTGATGACAAAATAAGTGAAAGATGGGCTATTGCACTAGAAACAGAGAAAAGAAAAAGATAACGATCTCTAAGCCGTGTAGCCACACACTTTAGCTATGTTGAGGTAAGTGAATACATGACTAGGTATCAACCTAGATTTTCAATCAAGAATAGAGATATGTAGATCATGGATGAGAATGTAGATGATATGGATGTCATATGTGATTCCCTATGGACATCAATTTTGAAAGCAGAAGAGAAAGATGAACAAGAAGCATTCCTGAAACTGTCTAAAAAGAGACATAGTTCAAAAGGTAAAAGTATTTTCATTGATGATAATAAAGGCAAGAAAATAGAAGACATCGGTATATTAGTTACCGAGGTAATTGATATCACCGAACAAATGGAAGAAATCAAAATTTCATAGGATGCACCAGATCAAGTTAAGATCCACTTGCAAAACAAAACCGATGATGATGCACTCATTGAGGACATCACTAACGGTGATCCTGATGACAAGGATGACAAAGATGTAATAATTTTACAATACAAAGATGAAGCATTCAACACTGGCAATGTGTGTACATCTCTATTGGGTGAACTACTTGTAATTGTAGAGGTAGTTGAAATCATTTCAAAAGTACAACCCGATGTCTCTCATCTTGAGCCAACCAAAGATACAACTGAGATTCAAGCACTCGAGCAACCTATAGATCCAAATGAGCCTAACCAACCAGAGGCACAGTCTACAGAACCCAAGGAACCTAAAGAAACCAAGTCAACCGAGGTGAACCCACCTAACACTACCACCAAGACTCCCACTCAATCTACTGAGGAGCAGAAGAAGGATGATATAGTGTCAACTAGTAAGGACACTCCGAGGAGTGAAGAAAAAGCTATTGTCATAAGTGAGAAGAAGTCACCTCTAGCCCCAAAGAAGAAGAAGAAGAAAGCCAAAGGGCTAGTCACCATTGATGAAGTTATCATTATCCCCGAATGTGATCCGAGAACCCTAAGCCCCAAGGAACTAAGTGGGTATGGGGAGTTATGTTCGAGGAAAGAGGCACAAGAAAAATTGAGGCAAGAACAAAAATGTAAAGAAGTGTTAAATGATGTACGAGATATTCTACAACATATAGTATCAGAAACAAACATTGATGAGAATACTCCCATTTTAGATCAACTTGCCACCCTCACCGACAAAATCAATGCCCCTAATATAGATGTAGACAAAAGAATAGAAGAAAGGGTAGAGTCAAAGATTCAAAAAAAATTGGTAGAAAGGATTAGCACTAAAGTGGCACTGAACAAGGTGAAATTATCTGAGGTCATTACCAAGGTAAAATCTATCACCCATATAATCTGTCAACTGCTAATAAATCTTTGTACTATAGACACCTTCACTATATAATTCAGTGAAAAGATAAAAGGTTTAGAAGAAGAAATCAAGTTGAGTACACAAGAAGCTATCACCGAGCCAACTGCTTTCTTAACACACATTAACTGAGTTCAGGAACTCCGGTGGCTGATAGCAGACTTAAGGAAACAAGAAGCGCACATCACCGATCAGGTTATAGAGTTATAGAAAGAACTCACTCCTTACCTGAAGATTTTTGAAACACATACTGTCAAAGCTGAGCAACTTGTGGCAACACAAGAGATTTTGGTGTTGGAAAATATCTTTGGCATGCATGCACAAGTCGGTCTTGAGCATATTGCTCTTACCAACTTGAAAGAGGAATGGGAAAACCTCTTGGAATCTATGAAGAAAACCCATCCACACATTTTTGATAAGATGTAAGTATACATTACATATTTTTTGAGTATTTGGCATTATTATCAAAAAGGGGGAAAACATGTATATTGCCAAATAGTATATTTTTTATATGTATATTACATAATACCGGGAGCATGCATCGAGGGGGAGTACTTTTGTAGTTAGAATTTTTTGTTGTGGATATGTATATGGTGGAGATATAAGGAATATATACAAACATTTTGTCTATATACATTATGAAGTTTTGATACTAATGCCAAAGGGGGAGATTGTTAATATCTATTGAGCATTTAAGGTTGTCATTAGTATCAAAGGATAGTAAACAAGTCGGTCAGTTATTTATATTGAGACAATTGGTAACTAGAAGTAAGATAGGGTAGTCGATAAAGCCTTACACCGAGCATCACACAATTAATCAAGCACCAACATCACCGACACTGATGGTCAGTAAACACTGAGCATCACAGTATACACTGATTAGATTATACAATGTTTACTGATGATCACAAAAAATGGTATAGTAATCAGAAATGGCACATTATTCTATGCAAATGGTTATAACAGATTGTAAAATGGTTTTTACCAAGAACAAGGAGCATTTATTGTAAAAGATATTCATTAAATGAAATGATTATCTTATTTGTATTAGTTGATCTAGGTTATTTTTGCACCGTAGATCTTAGGGTTATGATTATTCTTTGTAACCTAATTTTTTGTTTAAGCAGCAAAATAGAACACTATATATTGTATATGTTCACACCATTTTATAGGGTTTTTGAACTGATATATATGAATCATGAAGCACTTGAAGAAATTGCCTATCTTCAAGTCAATCAGTTTACCAAGTAGAATAAAGTACAGAGGTTTTCAGATTGAGAAGAATCAATCAGGCTACCAAGCAGAACAGAGCAGAGAACCATCACAGATAAGGTGATATTTTTGATAAGCACTTATAGATCTATTTCAAACAATTGAGTTGTCAACTAGCAGATAATTTACCTATTACTTTTTGACAATTGTGATAGAATTTTGATAAATATCTTAATAGAGTAGACTTAACAGTCTTTGTATAAATCTCTTAACCGAGTACACACTTCATATAGTGTTGTTAAATCCTATAACTAGGTAGATCTAGTTGATCTAATATGTTCCTCCTAACAGGGTAAGATCACCAAAAGTGATCAAAACTTGTAGCCTTAATAGGAAAACCTTTTCTATCTGTAGTAGTGAAGAATTTGTGGGTGTCATCCCCACCGTAGTTTTTACCTTTTAACAAGGGTTTCTACGTTACCAAAATACTTGTGTTATGTGATTGTCATATTTATTTCATATTGTTTACTTTCTTAAGTTAACAAGATGATTGATTTATGCAATTAGATTCAAGTTATTTTGATCGGTTATCACAGTATTAAGTTTTATATCAAAAAAGTTGTTACAAGTAAAGTTTTGAAGGCACTGATTCACCCCCTCCCCTCTTAGTACCTATCTCTCCTAATTCCAACATGTTTAGCCTCTGAAATGGAAGCCTTACCAAAATGCAATGTATCATCAGAAAATAATGAATGTGTAACCAAAATAGAAGTATTTGGGATACAAATACCACACCATAAGCCTACAACATGAGATGCATTAATAGCTCGACTAAGAGCCTCAACCATAATAATGAAAAGAAAGGGAGACAAGGGGTCTCCTTTCCTAACACCTTGGGAGGAAGGAAAAAAACCAGCAGGTGCCCCATTAATTAATATAGAAAAATGAGCACTAGCTATACAGGCCTTAATCCATTTAGTCCATTTTTTTGAAAAACCAAATCTTGACAAAACTTTTAAGAAAAAAAACCAATTTACCCTGTCATATGCCTTCATCATATCCAAATTAATGACAAAAGAAGGGATGGAATGAGAATTAATTGAATGTAAATTTTCATGAGCCAAAATAGCTCCATCTATAGTGTACCTACCAGGGACAAAACCCCCTTACTCACGAGAAATGATTCTTGGGATAATATGCTGAAGGTACAAATAAATGGCTTTAGTAACAATTTTATAAATTGTATTACAAAGAGAAATAAATTTTATAGTTGTTAGTAGAATTCTTATTTTGATTTTTATTGTTGTTAGAAGTATTGTTGTTGTTGTTATTCTTTTTATCCTTGTACAACTTTAGTTCTCCACTTTTAACCAATACCTCCTATGTAGTCACTCCATTTTCAATAAGATCTTGAAAAGACTTAGGATATTGCATCCTTAACCGATAGTTCATTTCATTACTCAAGCTATTTATAAAGATGTCCATCTTTTCTTTTTCTAGTACACTTTGTGGGTATCTAGCAAATACTAACCTCCATCTTTGTAATAAAAGTAGGAATCCTTCTCCCTCTCTTTGTTTGGTGTTGCATAAGGTAATCATTGTAACTTCATGTTTGATATTATATGAATAATGTGTTACAAATTTAGAAGCTAACTCTTCAAAAGTTTGAATGCTCGAAGGTAATTTTGAAAACCATTCCATGGCCATGCCTCCCAAACTTCTAGGAAACAACCTCATTAAATAAGTAGTGTCATGCATGAACTCCAAGCTTAATGCACAAAATCCCGTTAAATGATCTTGGGGATCAGATGCTCCTTCATATTTGTCATACTTAGGAAGACAACATTATTAGGGAATGGTATCATGATTTTAAACTCTTGTCAAATGTGAAAGGACACAACGCCTCTATTGAAAAAGGTTTTGGAGCCCCACTTTTCTTCATTATGTCCAATTGCATTTGGAATAATTTAAATTGGTTGTTCATGATATCAATCAAATTATCATCAACTTTATCTTTCTTAAGTTGATTGACATGATAGTCATGAGGGAGTTTAAGACCCTTTTGGGCTAGGTCTAGAAAATACTTCTCCTTATCTCTTTCTAATGCTTTTTCCATGAGCTTCATGAAGTATGGGCTTTGTATGGCTTCATTAACCTTCTCATCGGTTGCATCTTCAATAGTTGGTTCACCATTGCTTCATTGTTAGTGTTGTATAATCCTTGTGTAGTACCCGCCTGTGGATTGCTTTTTAGTTTGCTTCATGTTTTAGATGTATGATCGAATTCTTTTAGGTCACTTTCCATGTGATCGATTATTGTTTCATTAATGATGATTGAGGATTATTATTATATGTTTATCAAGTGTATGCGTAGATTAGATGATGATGCTTCATGATGTTAGATTACATGTTTTATATTAATTATGACGTACTTACCCCATACTTGCATGTGTATGGTGATTATGTGTCTGTATCTATTTGACATGCTTGTGTGGTAGTGGATGGAGGCGTAGTTACTTGCATAGTCAAGATCCACACGGCCGACCGTACCCTATCATTGTCTGTTGTATATCTTGTATGTTAATTTTTTTAAAAAAAATGTTCACCAAACTTAGTAGCAAGTTATAGGTTATCTTCTCTTGGGTTCCTTGGTGGGGAATTACATTTGGTATCAGAGCAGAGTTTCTACACTGGGAACTCTAGGTATGTACGCCTATTAGGTTTTGTGTGGTCTAAAATTGAAACTAAACATAGACATGAAACATTTTGTTTGCAAACCATTGCTTTGTGATTATGTTTCCTTTTATTTTTGTTTTGAGTTATGTTGTGTGACATTGTCTTGATTTCCTTGTGGTGTAGGAATCATGCCTGTCACTAGAGCTTCTAGAGGTAGAGGTAGGGGTCATTCTGGTGGTCGTGGAAGGGGTAGACATCATAGCCCTTCTATGAGTGTTAGTCAAGAGAGTCACCACCAGCAGTCTCGAGATGATCAGAGAGAGGATCGTCAGGCTGAGTCTGAGGGACTAGACATGAGACAGTTCTTGCGAGTGATTCTCAATAATCTTGGTCCTAAGCAGGCTAGAGTAGAGTGGGCTAGAGAGAGATCTAGGAGTCCTCTGAGGAGGGACTTCACAGTTGATCCTATAGTTGTGGCAGCTAACCACATGAGAGATCTGTTGAGAGGGAAACCTAATCCTTTTGATGGGAAAGGTACTAGTTTAGAGGCAGAGACTTGGTTGATAGCCTTAGAGTGGAGTTTTGCCATGCATCCCTTTAGTAGCAATACTAAAGCTAGGTATGCAGTCACACAACTCACAGATTTCACAGCTATATGGTGGAGGATAGAGGAGGAGAAGCTAGGTCTTCGAATGGACACAGTTACATGGGAGTTGTTCTTAGAGCACTTCTGGGAACATTTTCTATCTGATCAGTGGAGGAAGCAGAGGGCAGATGAGTTTCATAATTTGAGACATCTTACTATGTCAGTGAGCGAGTATGAGCTCAAGTTCTTTGAGCTCAAACAATATGCTGGATTTGGTCAAGACACAGCATTGCTAGTGCAACACTTTGTTAGGGGGTTGAATGCATGCATTATTGGGAATGTCTTACTTTTTGAGCCTAAGACCCTCAGAGATGCAGTTATTAAGGCTACTATTACGGAGGCAAATCTGGCAGCAGGTTTAAGTGCTCAAGGAGGTATTCAGTCTAGTGGTTCCAAGAGGAATCAATCTCAGAAGAATGGAAATTTTCAGAATCCTTCAACCTTTTCAAAAGGTAATCAAGATCAGCAGGATAAGAAATTCTTTCATGGTAGTAGTGGTGGTTCTCAATCAGGGAACTATCACAAATGGCAGTGTAGTTTGCGGAATAGGGAGGATCAGCAACCCCAGAGTTTTGGAGGTAGAGATGGTTGTTATTCTTGCGGACAACATGGCCACATTGCGGTCAATTGTCCTAATCGATTGACACAGATTTTGGGACAGAGGCCTGTAGCTTCTGAGCCTACAGTTGGGAATGTTGGTGGATCTCATAGGGCCTTTGCGATAGGGAATGATCCTCAGTGTTCAAACCCTAATGCATGGAATGGACCTACTTAGTGATTCATAGTTTAGATTTCTTTTCAGTGCAGAGATTTTTGTGGGACTCATATCCCTACTTGTTTCAGGCTTCCAGGAGTAAGCCTAATCCTAGGGGGGGTGAATGTAGTACCCACTTGTGGATTGCTTTTTAGTTTGCTTCATGTTTTAGATGTATGACCGAATTCTTTTAGGTCACTTTCCATGTGATCGATTATTGTTTCATTAATGATGATTGAGGATTATTATTATATGTTTATCAAGTTTATGCGTAGATTAGATGATGATGCTTCATGATGTTAGATTACATGTTTTATATTAATTACGACGTACTTACCCCATACTTGCATGTGTATGGTGATTATGTGTCTGTATCTGTTTGACGTGCTTGTGTGGTAGAGGACAGAGGCGTAGTTACTCGCATAGTCAAGATCCACATGTCTGACCGTACCCTATCATTGTCTGTTGTATATCTTGTATGTTAATTTTTTTAAAAAAAATGTTCACCAAACTTAGTAGCAAGTTATAGGTTATCTTCTCTTGGGTTCCCTGGCGGGGCGTTACACCTTGATTGTTAGGGTCTGTTCCTCCTCCATTGTTATTATTTGACCCTAGATTATTTGGGTCAATACCTCCTCCATTGTTATCTGAACCCAAGTTTCCAAAAGGAAAAATCATGTTGGTTTCTACCTCTTGGGGGGTTCTTGTGGTATTCTTGAGGAGGTAAATGTGTTACTCGGAAAAGGAAGTTCCTACCTTAGATATGGTCCATCTGATTGCAAGGTTTTCTTTATGTAATAAGATCAAGTGAAAGCTGACATGAGCATAAATCTCTTGGTAATAGGCCTTATCTCACTTGCTTGTGGTCAAACCTTTACAAAATTTTCAAGAATACCCAAAATTGGGATTTCTAACTAGGTGAGATATTGGAATAGATAGAATGTCAAAAAGGGTGTCCAAATATGAAATCATATTTTTTTGAAACCCCTGAGAAATATCCATTGTTTTCCCTTCTTTGTTTTTAGGTGTCACTTTCCTGTGTGCAGGTGTGACTTAACACTTAGCACGCGATTACTGGAATTCACCTAGGCGACGCTCTGCAGAAAGCAGACAACTTTTTCTTGTTGAGAGGCATTTCTTAACTTTTTCAGGGGTTTCTTAAAATGTCACAGGGGTGACTTCATTGTTTACAAGCATTTCTTAAATAGTCACAGGTGTGACTTCACTGTGTATAAGCTATTTTTCTCTATGTGTAGGTGACACTTTGAAGATGAGGTTGTAAATTCTAGAATTTTTAAAAGTTTTCAGATCAGATCTCCAGAATATTCTTGCTTGAAAATGAAATACAAACCCAACACACATGTCAAATTTGTACCATATACCTAAAACCACACTAAAACTGTATGTTATCAATTTTTTTTCACAAGTATAAACAAGTATGTCTTCCAAGCAATCTACCTAGAGTCAAATTTGGGTTTTAAACACGTTTGACTCTAAAAGGAAGATTACTACTTAACAGGATTTTAATGAAAACCTCCGCTCTAGATCACGTCAAGTTCTTTTACCCACTTGCATGCTTCCCATATGCATGAAAGCACGATTTGGTGTAATCTCAAAGGACTACTAGAGGAAGTGAAAAATACTTGCATACAACATAGTCACTCTCCTATTAAGGAAGAATGTATTTATTTATAGTGGGTTGGATAGTATCACAGCTAAAGCGATTGTCTCCCCTTTTGGGTCATTCCCTCTCACCGTCCTCATAAGGAAATTCTCAGGAGGTAGGCCCTCTAAAGATCTAATTTATCTAGCATGTATAGAAAAAACAAGAAATTGAACTTAGTTCAACAAGTTTGAGAATTTGGTTCAGTTAGAAAGTGAAGAGCGTATCCCTATTGTTGTTCCTTTTTCCAAACACTTCAAGAATTTTTTTTTCTTTTTCAACCTCTTGACAAGGAGGTTCTTATAAATGAAATGTTTGGTTAATTCCTCATCC